>CM041784.1:57417911-57855411 GCA_023375725.1 Nephotettix cincticeps
GAATTAAAGAATTTTTGAAGTAGGTTAATTTCAATTTCTTTATTTTCACATGGACATTACAAAATTGTGGTGTGCTACAGTAACAGGTGATAATGTCGTTATAATATATAGTTAACATTTACATGTTTACAATATATTCGTAATAAAATCAAAAGAAGACTTGCTAAACATTAAACGAAACAATGGAAGAAAATTAAGACCAAAAAACCAGATAACAATTTAATTAGACAACCCTAGAGTGAGAAAATAAAATAATCACAGGTCATTATTTGATAGGTACTCATTTATTTTTAAATAATTCAGAATCAAAAAGTTTTCATATCTGCGGCAGTTTATTAAAATGGATTTTGCTAATATACGATGGTGCCTTCTTGGTGAGATCCAGACGATGTATTGGGTATTGAAAATTATTTTTAAATTTTGTATTATAAGTGTGTTAAAAGTTATCTTGAGAGAGTTTGTAAAGTTTTAGTTCATATGGAACTGTCAAAAACTGTTTTACACTAGAATACTGGTCTAATGAACCCCCCAACTTATATTAAAAATGAACAGTACTAACGACTGGATATATCTACATCGCTTTCAATAAACTATCACTAAACAATGAAATCTGAACGGACCTGGCTCAGACGGTCGTCCGCAAGGCACCCACTGGCCGGTCAGAGGGTCGTATTTATCCACAAGGTAATACTCGATAGGAGCACCTCCATCGTCCTTTGGCCTCTTCCACTTCAGCTTGCATCCTTCTTTGTGCACATCAGATATCTGTAAATAACACTCATCAGTAGAAGTCCTATATAGGGTCTAACGCTGGTAAATATTGATAAAAAGCATTACAGGATGACAAATACTCAACTCAACACTCAATGTCAGAGTGACTCTCACTTGCATGTATGCTCCCCGTCAGAAGGGAGAGGACACATATGTCCCCTGGAACTATCGTAATGTTCCAGTTACATTCAGAATGTTCACAGAACCAAAAAATTCCCATTCCGTCAGAGGTTAGAATTTAATATTAATCCGTCCCACATTAAAATTAAATTCTTATAAACAACTTATTTTTAGGACATTCAATTTTGGTCATTCAAATTCTGCCATTTAAAGTTTCACCTTTAACACGTGTTCCTTCTTTAACATGGCCTTCCCTTGATCCAATTGACAGCCAATTGACTTCAGGTCATGAAGATTACTAGTCTTGTTTCATGTATCGTATAACATAATGTCATATCTTATGCATGGTTATCGTATTCCTCTGTATGTATTCTATGCTTAAACAGAATACACACAGAGGAATACGATAACCATGCATAAAATAAGCATAAAGCAGCCATTAGAACACCGAACGACGAAATAGGCCAAATGTAAATTTGGCAACACTTTGTAGTATTGCTCAAAACCGGAGAACTGAGGATGCGATAACGAAAAGTAGTCTATTATATCAAAATAATTAAAGTTTAATTTGATCATCTATGTAGACGATCAAAATGAAGTAGTTTATTATTTTTTCTGCATATATCGTCGCAAAATGAACTATTATGATGATTGTGCTTTGTTACAAAAATATTAAATCAACGGTTCAAAGTTTTTTGTGGCCGAAATCGTATTTTATACGGAATAATATCAAACCGCAATCTGATACTCTCATATGAAACTATCTGATACGAAAGCTCAGATATTTACCGGATACTTTTTTTGCATTCGGATATCCGATCCGATCCAAAACCGATCAGTTTTTTTCAGATATCCGCAAACCTCTACTAAAAACTGTGTTGGTTGGTACCTGTAGGGGGCCCTGAGGCTTGTCAGGCTTGTCCGTGACGGTGACGTTGATGACCACCTGGTCCCGTCCCGAGCTGTTGCTCGCTGTCACCTGGTACTCGCCAGAGTCCCCTCGCTGCACAGGTCTGATCACCAGCTTGGTGTTGTAATCGCTGTTGTCTATTGTCACGTACCTCCCTGATCTGAAATCAAGACAATTATTTCCAACACAAGGTAAAAAGGAACTCTCTAGTCTCTGGAGATGAAATCAGCATTAAAAAGTTCTTATAGGCATATGTTTGAGGAATGACAGATCACAGATAAGCTGACTGAGCTCATCTCCTTAAAGAATATTAGGGGTTTACAAATCAGATCAGGCCTTTAATTTTGGCAGTCGGATCTCATGTTAAAATCGGATCAAGCCAAAAATCATTAACTAATAAGATTTTTTTTAATTTTTAACTGTGCCTAATTTGTAACACTAACATGAAAATTTAAGAAAATATTAATAAACGAAGTCAACTAATGTCTATTGTGTAAGTGTAAGTTTAACATAAGGTGTACTTACTTAAGAGGCACTCCTCCAGCTCTCCATTCAATGGTTGGAGGAGGTTCACCAATGACGTTAGCATCAAACTTGAGGGTGGTGCCAGCTGAGAGAGTGACATCACGTAGATTGCGCCTGTCAATCCTTGGAGCCACTGGAACAAACACACAATAATTAATTCATGGCCTCCCAATTTTACATCCATTACAGTTTTAAACATTTTAAACACTATGTAATGTGCTCAAAACTATATTGGTTTTTTCCTACCATTTTTTTGCAGTATCTGCTTAGTTAGTAAATATATTACGTTGTTTTTTTCAATCATTGTGTCCACTGAAAAAATACCATCCCTGTGCTGAAAATAAAACCCATGCTTAAGTCACAAAATAACTTGAATAGGCTAATTAAGATGATATTTACGATAAATTTACTATGAACTCATCCCAATCCTACACTGAAAGTGCAAACAGTGAACAGATTATCAAAGTATTGACAATAACACTTCCTCATAGATCACAAGATGGAAATCCTTCAGAATTAATTTAAAGTAAGCTTCAGAATGTTATACTACCCTAACTTTGATCTGTCATAAAATATATGCTCACAAAATCGAGGTTTGGCGATGAAGTTCTTGCTGGGTTCTCCAGGTTCGCTCTGACCGGCCTTGTTGACTGCGATGACACGGAACTGGTACTCGTTGCCTTCTATCAGACCGCTGACCACGGCCTGGGGCGTTCCTGTGTTCGTCTCAATCGCTTTCTCCCATATTGTGCTGCAAAAATTAATCCAGAATCAAATTATCAGCTTATGGGCAGTATTAATTTTATGTGCAAATTTTAATGATTGACAATAATATTTCAATCATTAATTTTACTCCGTGGGCATTAAAATTCAAATTATTAAATCATTAATTTTTTGTGTATCATGGGATTAAAGTACTTTTTGTCCCTCGGGAAATTTTTGCCCTCAGTTATGCGTCAGGTGACAATTTCTTTCGTGGACAAAAGGTTTCACTTTAATCCCTTATTGCACAAATAACTATTTTTTGACCGACCAACGGTTTGAATTATTTAAAAATAGGATTAACAGGGTTGAGTTGAGCTGGGTTCTTGAGTTCTATACGTAATTTCACTTCATGGAACTTAAAATAAAAAAATGTTCAAAGTACCTGTATTTGTCTTTCTTTTCAATTATGTAGCCAGTGATGGGAGATCCACCGTCGGAGATGGGTTCCTTCCAGATGAGGTCAACATGGTTCTGACTCCAGTCCACTGGGTCAGGGGCGCCCGGGGCACTAGGAACAGCTGTACAAAACAAACTTGTGCTATATTACAATGTCTATAATCAGACAGCAGCAACAATGATCAAGTGTTGCCAACCAAACATGCATTTTGGCAGTTTTTAAAGAGTAATCTATTTTGTTAAAGCATAACATACTTCAGGCCTGGCATTATAACTGTGTATTATATTCATAATGTGTCCATTAGCCTTCAGATATGTTGATCAATATTCCTAACTTACACAAGTCTTGAGTCAGACTATCACTTGGTTGAAAAAAGATGTTAAACAATATTTGTGTTTAAGGAACTGGTGAACAAGATAGGAAATGAAAAGAATAATCTTGTTTGTTTTTCAACATGTTTAGGAACAATATAATGAAATGAAATAGTTTCAGTAATGCAAAGTGGCTATTCAATCAATGGCTATAATCAGGACTGCCATACACCTAACCTGTATAAGTCCTTCCCTGTTCTTTTTGTATCTCAATCTCAATATAGTTGGTCAGAGACACTCTTTTATAAGTCCGGGTCTTCCAGGATACACTTTATTGTGGAGTCCCTAACTGCTAAGGCAAGGGATTAATAAAGGACTGGTTGAACAAACACAAGTCTGGTATAGGATCTCAGGCCTAAAGCTCAAAACCCTTATTTGACCCTCTTCCGAAGAAAAAAGACACCATTCTCAGCCCTAAAAGGAACTTTAAACTGTTAACGGGTGTGCTGACTGAACATGGGCCTGTGAGGAAGCACCTAAAGGTGCTGGATCTGTGTCAGTATAACCCACAAAGGTTCTGCGGGGAAGAAATTGAAACGGAACAACACCTATGGCTGGAAAGTCAAGCATGGATCTGTAAAAGGCTCTAGCTCCTTGGGGTCTTCACATTGAACAGAAGAGCTCAAGGAGTTGGGGGTTACATAGCTTTTAGGCGTTATCAATTGTGTAAACGTTAAAGATTAGAGAAATGTGGCACAAATGATCCTCGAGGATGAAGTGGTGGAAGGTCAAATTCTAGTGTCAAAGTTTTCATGTCACAACATAACCTATCATAACCTGTACTATCATAACCTAATAACTACTTTTGCAACCGGAACCCATGACTTATGTACCTGCAGATGCTTGCTGATAGTCAAATCTCATTTGTGTCATGACCAGGGAACGAACCCAGATCTATTGGGTGTGAAGTCAGTTGTTTCAGTCGTAGCTGAGAGGGTGGAAACCTAATCAGCTATGACTGAAACAACAACTAACTTATAAAGAATAATGCATTGACTCGCTTTATCAGTATCTCACTATAATCAGCTGTGTCAGATGTCTGAGGCTCGACAATAGTGATGTGTCGATACTGAAACTCGAATCTTGAAACAACTGTAATTTACAAAAATATAGGTTTCGAGTTTCGAAACTGCTGCGATTTACGGGTCATCGCGAAAGTCGAAACTGCCGCAGATTACAGGTCATCGCGAAAGTATAAAATGCCGCGATTTTCTCATCATCGCAAAACGCAAAAACGCCACGATTTTCACGTTACCGCAAAAACGTGAAACGTTGTTGTTTTGCGTCATTATTATTGTTTTACCAGTAATAACATGCCGATAAATATTCAATACATCAATGACACAAGTATTCTGTCATTATCACTGGTTGTATTTATTCACTGGTGATGAAATTATGCAAGAATTCTAATCAAAATATAGGATTGGAGGACCACTGATGGTGAGTAAACGCTGATAAATAGTTTTGCCAGTGGAGTCTAGATTTTTTTAGTTTTGGTTTAAATTTCGAGATTTAAAATTCCTGATTTTAACCATCACTTGACACATCCAATGGTGCAGAGCCTAACCATTGTTCTGTTCTATTTTGTGGTCACCTACTTTGCAACTCAGGTAATGACTGCATGAGTCCTACATCACAGTTTAGATAACATAGACAATGACAAATGTTACTCACTGAATGGATCCTTGGCAATAATGGAGCCAAGAGTCTCCAGGGGTTCAGATTCCCCTTCCTTGTTGATTGCCTTGACACGGAACTTGTACTCGTGTCCCGGAGTGAGGCCAGTGACCTCCATCTCCGGGTCCTTGGTGCGTCCCACAGGCAGCCACACCCCTGTGTCCGGGTCGTACTTCTCTACGAGGTAGCCTTCTATCGGCTCTCCTCCGTCATCCTTGGGCTTCTTCCACTTCAACTTGCAACCGTCCTTGTGAACGTCTGAAACCTCCAGTGGGCCCTCAGGTTTTCCAGGCTTTGCTGCAAAAGTGTGGTGACATTAATTGGTGTTAACAGATATAATGACAATGACAAATAATGGATAACTTATGCTACAAATGATGATAAAGTTGATTGAAGAGATTTAAGTGATGTTACCATATCAAAAATAATTACAACTCAAAAGGCACAGGTTTTTAGTATATATTGGTGGTTAAGAATAGTGAGCAAGAAAAAATGATGATGATAATTTGTTTCATTGCTAATTGATATTATAACAAATTGAAAATTAAAAAAGATAAATAATTTATATTCCAAAACAAAATTCTGTATTAATACCAAAAATGTAAGATAGATAACTAATATTAAAAAATATATAAAAAAATTTATTGTTGTATTTCATCTAAAACAAAATCCCAGATAGCAAGAACGCGTGATTCAAGCCTCGAATTTCCCTTGATTTTTACTTTGATATTCAAGCTAAATTTTGAACATTTGATTCAAACTGTCTTCAAACATGTGAAAGTTCTATTTGAACCAAGCATGAATCAAACATGGATTCCTCAGCCAATCAAAAGTCAAGATTGTGGTCACCTGACACATCCAACAATCCCTTGCACGATTCGCAGAGAAAGCAAACCGTATAGCAACTACACATCACCATTTTCTGCGGCGCAGCTCAGAGGCCCAGAGTTTTGTTATGTTGTTCTGTACACTGTTCATTCGCGTTGCGAGTTAATTCTGTTCATTGTTATTTATCTGTTATAGACATTTTTATTTGTTGTTGTTGTTGATTAGTGAAGGAGCGAAAGTGTACTTTTCGTACGTAATCATATTTCCGATGAATAAAATTGTAAAACACGATTGCATACGAAAAAGAGCCACTTTCACTTAGTTATCCTATTATAGAGATACTGCAGTCTTGTGGATCAAGTTTTAGTTTGATTCAGTCAAGGTTAAGGTATGAAAATTAAAATATAATAGGTATTTGTTTGAAATAGCTAATGCCTTCAGAATTCCCAAGTCTACATAATTTTATTCAGGAGATGTGAGTTAAATCTCCAAATCATTTATTCTATTAATTTGAATCTAAAAAGACACATTGTGAATTTTTTTATTTGACTGGGAAAATGCCTTAAAACACACTTAATAATATGGTCTAGAACACTTGAATCCAACTTTAATTTTCTTTAAAAGATTTTTGATAAAATGGCTTAGAACACTTGAATTTTCCTTAGAGGACCCTTGAATCAAACTTGATTTAGCTTTGAGTGACACTTGATTTTAACTTAAATTGGTTTGATGAAACGTTATCAAAATTATTAATTAAATGAAACAGATTAACAAAGTGCTATTAACTTTTATTATGAAAGAGATGACTGGGTGAAAAAGGTGTCATTTTTGATATGGTACCTGAGATGTTCAGTTTTCAGCCGATAGGTCTGTCAAGTGTGTTGAAACTCTTCCTTTCATAATAGTATATTGTGTATAAAAAAAGTTAATTATGTGCTTAGTAAAATAACTAATGTATCTGTTTTACTTAAAATAACACTTTGTGATACAACATTTAACAACTTTCAATACAATTTCATTGTGGGTGGGAAGCTTATACATTTTTGATCACTTTTGGATGGAATGTAAATTTAAGAGTATTTTTCTGTTGAATTATCACAGGTAGGGCAATAACTAATAAGTCAATGGACTTCAAAATATGATAAAGTAAACATATTATTAACTAAACAGGGACATATTTTTCGTTCCATCTTTAGTTTTCAGATATACAGAAAGCAAATGATTGACTTTACACAGTTGATACTTACAAACGACAGTGACTTCCACCTCAGCTTCGTCGGATCCGTACTTGTTAACAGCCTGAATCTTGTAGACACCACTATCCTTGCGTTCGGGATTCTTGTGGAAGAACTTTGTGTGGTTAGGTACATTGTCAATCTGCTTGACAGAGTTGCTATGAATTTCTTTGCTGTTTAGAATCCATGTGATTTCAGGTGCCGGTTCTCCTTGAACCTTCACATCAAACATGAACGGTTCGCCTTCTTTGATTGTTAAGTTCTTCAAGTTACGTCGGTCAATCTTGGGGGCCACTGGAAAAGAGGGGTTTTATTTGTCATTAGTTTTACAATCATTTATACATTAAATCTAGCTTTAGCAGTTTTATTTGGATTTTTTTCAATTGTCAAAAGTGTTATTTGATTCAAGATTTTTAAGATTCAATATTTTTATTTTCAACAAAGACAAAGAAATTAAATTTAATATAATTGTTTAAAGCAGTAAAAAAAACTCAGTTCTAACACAATTCTTCTTGAGCCCTTGTGATGTGTGTATGTGTTTTGTTCCTTGTGTGTGGCTATTATAGCTTGGTATTTTTTATAAGTTTATTTACTCCTTTAAACATTTTTGTTTTCAGTTTTACACCGGCTTCTTCTGGATTATTTAAATAAATCCTAATCTTGATATGTTTTAGGTTCTAATTCACTTGAAGACAGGATCAGATTCCAGATCCCAATATGTAATTTACTAATCGTGATGGAAAATGTCCATTATAAAAAACATAAACATACCATAACCAACAATAAATTTCAAACAAAGAACACCCAGTCTGACAGCCTTAGAGAAAAAAACATTGGGATCAAAACTAATGTGCCGTTGAGTAGTTTGAACAGAAAAATACACCAGTTTATAAAGCACCAACTCACATTTTCTGGGCTTTGTCACAACAGATTTACTCGGCTGGCTAGGTTCACCAGGGCCTGCCTCATTGACAGCTCTGACTCGGAACTCGTATTCCACTCCCTCCTCCAGATTGTCCGCCCGACCCTTGCACTCAGGTCCGTGAACCTCCGCTGCCTTGGTCCACTTGGGGTTGCCTTTCTCTCGCTTCTCGATGATATACCCTGTAATGGGGGCTCCACCATCCTTGGATGGTGGTATCCACTTCAGGTCCACGTAGTCGCGGTCCCAGTCAACCACATCTGGGGTGCCTGGTGCTCCGGGCTCATCTGCGAAAGAAAAATATTTTCACTTTTGTGATACACCCACCCACTAGTGAATATTTTAAGGTGAACATAAGGAAATGTGAGTGTGATAAGTATAATGTATTAAATTACCTACATTTTTTCTACCAACAAAGACCAATTGATTCTTTGGCAGAATCATTAATTAATTGCATAAAGAACTGGGACAAGTATTTAAGTATCACAAAATCGTGTCAAGAATTTTACTGGCGATTTTCAGATTATGAAGCGGATATTATAACCACTGATCCACAAAGCTAGTTCATTCTACAATGAGGAAACACTTCACATGTGTTTAACTTACCAACTTATCACCAAACACAGCATGAAATATCATTATACATGTGAAGCACAATTGATAATAATCTACCATGAGGACTAAAAATGAAAACTGAAGTCACAGAAGTAGTTTTTCATTTCACAATTACCGCAAATATCTTAACATTGTTTCCTGACTCCGAGAGTTATTCAATAAATTGTAAACATTTTTACTGTAGCAAACCTAATGGTTACTCTAGTATAGAATAAAATAAAACATTATACGAACCGAATGGGTTCTTAGCGATGATGGGGTGGTCTGCGTCTAGAGGCTCGGACTCCCCTTCAGCATTGACCGCCATGACGCGGAACTTGTACTCCTGTCCAGGTACAAGGTTCTCCACATCCAACTTAGGCTCTTTGGATTTTCCCGCAGGCACCCAACGTCCTAGTGACAAATCTTTTGGTTAATTATCTACTAAAAATTGCATCCCAATAATTTACAAAGGTTAATTTTCATTAATAATGTTTTTTTTCTTCCTACTAACAAACAAAAAATGGAACACCGCTCCTGGATGACTGTGGATTTTCCACTTTTGTATAACAGAAGCGGAAAATTTCCTCCTCAGATGAGATGGGAAAGTAACATAACCAAATAAAAAGGTATTAATAATTTAAACAATTTATTAAATTTAAATAGTATAACAAGATATAGGCATAAAAATATGTACATAATCACTATTCTTAAATACAAAAGGTATAAAACAAGTATATGAATCCATAACCATTTTGGTTTATGTCTTACCACTCTCCATTGAAGACATTTGATAAATATTTTATGAGTTTTACAAAAATCGATCAATGAGAACCTAATTTCCCTAAAAATTTTTTAAAAAATAACCAAAATAAATAAAATTGCAAAAATAACCTAGGGCAATAAATAACAACAAAATATATAAATAACCTGCTACAAGCCCTGTATGAGCAGATAAACAGAAGTAAAATAGAAAATGGTTTATTGAAATTATGGATTTTCTAAATCAATGTGAAAACCTACCAGTTTCGGTGTCCATCTTCTCCACCTGGTAGTATTCGATGGGCACTCCACCATCGTCTTCTGGTGGATTCCACTTGAGAGTGCAGCCCTCCTTGTGCACATCTGAGATCTTCAGTGGTCCTTCCGGCTTTCCAGGTTTGTCTGAAAAATATTGAATCAGGATTTAGACCTAATGGTTGATTCCTTTTCTGTGCTCCAAAACTTAGTCATTAACATAAGGTACTAAGTGATCTTAAGCTTAATATCACCAATTCTTTATTTATTTGGTACGAGGATATTATTTTACAAAAAATAATTCTGTTAGGATAAAAACAATTAAAGTGTAAGACTGTTTTTTATACTTTTTAAATTCACAGGCAATAACACCATCATTTAGGCTGATCTATCAAAATAAAAAGAGTAAAAATTTTTATACACTTGTGAAAAATAGTTTCCAGGATCTATACTGTTTTTTTTGTGATATAAATTATTAAATCCAAAATAATCCTTTAGATTCTGACAAGAAAGCGTTAATTGAGTATTTCAACATGTAGTGATAGTGATAGTAATGAAAAATTCCTGAAGCAATCATGACTGATTTACCAAAAGAAAGTGATCACTGGTTTTACGAAACACTCACCTAAAACAGTGACTTCAATGGAAGCTTCATCTTTGCCAGATGGGTTTTCAGCTTTGATGGTGTAGGTTCCCGTCTGCTTGCGAGTGATGAGGACGACAGACAACTTGGTCTTGTAGTCTTCTGAGTCGATGGTCAGGTTGTCGTTTGATTCAAGCCTGGCCTTGCCGTGGTACCATGTCTTGGATGGAGGAGGTTCCCCACTGATCTTTACATCTAGCTTCAGGTTCTGTCCAGCCTTCAGCGTTATATCCTTCAGGTTGGTACGATCGATACGTGGTGGCACTGGAAAATAATTTTTTTTCAGTGAACTTATAGGATTAGAAAATAAATAAAAACTCTTAAACCATCTTTAAAATCATTATATTCAAAAATCATAAAATTATCATCAACTGAAGAATTCCTATACACCTCTTTTACGAAACTAACCATTTCTGTCCTTAGCGACTATGGGGTCACTAGGCTCGCTGGGTTTGCTCTGGCCTCCCTTGTTGACAGCGATGACTCGGAACTGGTACTTCATGCCCTCTGTCAGGTCAGGAACCTTGCCCTCGCACTTGCTGCCAGGACACTCCACGGCCTTCACCCACTTAGAGCTGGAAGCAAATCAAATCATGTCTACAAGCAATCCACAAGCAAAGCTATTACGATAGATCAAAAATACTATTTAAAATAGATAAGTATTTGTTTAATCAATTGAGATGTTAAACAATCAAGGTATTACGAGCGACAATTTAATTAGGATTTATATAATTTTTTAATGGAATAAAATTTCTCTGAATTTTATTTTGACACTATTCTATCCATTATACAACTATTAAATAAATATTAAATACATATTTATTCTATAATTATTTCATTATGAATATAGCCCCTTATATTTCTCAGGAAAGAAGTAGGCTAGCTAGTGTGCTATTAATTGCTATTAATGTAAGTTCAGGTTGTACATTGTAATACAGTCTGCCATTTTAGAGGGTATTTCTCTTAAACGTTCTGGGCATCTTCAATGATTAAATGATTTATTTAGATACATTTTGTATAATGTGCCACATCACTATGTCTTGTCTAACCTATAAACAATTAAATTGACAAACCATCATGCTAATCTACATCCAATGATTAGCTTCTTTAGTTAATTAAGATGCAATCTCAGTTTAATCTGATAATCTCCCATCGTCCACTCCAGTAAAGATCTCAGTGCAAGAGCAGGCGGTACGAAATTTTAATTCTAGCTAGAGACAAATCTGCATACCTGACAGTCCGGATTTTTTATGTCCGAATTATCGACACTATACGATATTGGCAGTTCATATAATGGCACCCTAAACTAACAACATATAGCTTAAAACCCAATAAACAAACATAACGATACCAGACGCCGAGATGATCTAGCCAGCAGTGAGATGTAAATAAAAAACTGTGCAGCTGTTTCATGTTGTCTATACATGTTGTCTGCTTACAAAAAAAAGTGCAAGGAAACTGGTCATAAATTAATGCTAATTCATTCTAGCGGAGAACTACGGCAATATATCACGACACGGAACAACAAAAACGTTGTTTTAACTAGGAACGATATATCACATCAGTGGTTCTATTTTAGCACTTTTTAACATACCAGTATGTCAAAAATAACCTTTAAGGGGCTAAAATTGCACGTGGATTACCTGTATTGGTCTTTCTTCTCAATGATGTAAGATGTGATCGGTGATCCCCCATCACTGGCTGGGGCAGGCCACTTAAGGTAGGCATTATTCTTATCCCAGTCCTTTGCTACTGGCTTTCCTGGTCTGTCAGGTTCATCTACAGCACAAATGTCAAGTTAACTTATCATTATAAAATTATGAATATGCTAGAACGACTTTTTAATTAATATATCAGGTATCAAAAATTACAATTCATCACAAGAAAGGTTTAGGCCTATCATGTCATGAGCTGGTCTTAGTCAATTCGAACACTGACACTTAGTCCACAAATCACCTCTATCAACGAAATGGTAAAACACTACGTAGCCCGCCGACCCGATTGGGTTGACATGTCAGTCCGCCCGACCTACCTACGCGAGACCCACAGTTAACATCTTAAACACAGTAAAACACAATGAAACAATGTATATGAATGAAAAATATGTATGTATTGTATAGCAATAAAATTGTCTTTTGTTGTCCGAAAAAATTTTTGTGTATATACATTGATCAAAATTTAAAAACTGCACGCTTTAAACAGTAAGTCTTGAGAAATGTTATTGACTTAAAAACTAAGCTCATAGTCTATTATGCAATATGGCATTGAACTGCGGGGCTCAACTTACTATGCCAGTAAAGTCTTAAAGAATAAAAAATCTAAGAATTTTAGCTCATGTTACAAAAAGGACCACATTCAAACCACAAATTTCAACCATGCACTCTCTTTATTATATGTTCAAAATTCTAGTATAATTGAAGTGTAACTACTGGTCTTATATTGAAAACCAGCTTATACATAAATATCAAACAAATTTCAAAAATAATTTTCAGTACCCAAGACATCAGCTAAGCCTTTATGAAAAGACTCCATTTTATGTCTTTGGCTTTACAATAGTCTGCCTGCTAATATAAAAGAAGTTGATACAATTTCCAAATTTTAAAACTACCTTTTACATAAAACTTACTATTCACTATGAGATTACCTAAACGATCCGAATAAATTATAACGTGGATATTTTTATAACAATCTTTATTCTGACATGGCAATAGTTTATCCTTTTTATTTTTATAGCTTATTTTACAAACAATTAACAATGTCACCTGTTTCACCAGCTGCGCTGGAAATTTTGGATCCTCCTTTTGTGACACAATAAGGATGTATTTCGTTTTCATTTTTCATATTTCAGCAAACAGCTCAACAACTAGAATGGAAGTGGAGGACACTTACTATAGGGGTTCTTGGCAGTGATGGAACTGTCCGTCTCAAGCGGTTCTGACTCTCCCTCAGCATTGACAGCCTTCACACGGAACTGGTAGTCTTTGCCTTCGTGAAGACCTCCAACCTGAAAAATAACAAATATCTCACTTATTAATTCTATACCGTGACTATTTACACTTATTCAGTATCTTGTATTGGACTTATCCAACGCGTCTGTGTTTTTAACTACACAACATCCGAGCAAGCTGATAGTAGTTGGAGCACTACTAACCTACATTGTGTCGCCCACTAGCTAGGAGGCAGAGTGTTGTGCTTGTTTGTTGCGTTATCAAGATAGCTTTTGTATTGTGCATGATAGATAAGTATAGATTATTGGCAACATGATATGATTAATATCTGTAACTTAAACTTTAAATTTGTATGGGAATTATTAGGTAATCGCTTGAAAACGGGAGGGGTTTTCTCCACCTCATGAAACATTGTGTGGTTAAAAACACAGATGCATTGGAAAAGTCCAATAAAATTATACTGAATATTTTCACTTCATTCTACACTTTGACTTCAGAGCGGAGTTTCCATAAGTTACAAGATAGGGTAAGGTTCTTAAGCATAATCGGGTAGCATTCTATTCACTCTTACTCCCATGGGCATGGGTACCCCAGGTGGTACTTGGCCTCACCAACAAGTTGCCTCCATCTTTCCCGATCTTCAGCTTCTTCTTCTCTTCCTCTTAATTTTCTTAAATCCTTTTCTACTTGATCCTTCCATTGGTTTTTAAATCTTACACAGGGTCTTTTCCAGTTGGATTTCCATTCCATATATTTCTTATCAATTTTTCCTCTTCCCTTCTAATGACATGGCCGGGCCCATCTTAACCTTCTACTATTATCAACTATTAGCTTTATCTGAAGATTTAAACTTTTCTCGAATTCCATGGTTGGTTGTGACCCTCCATATTTCACCATCTCTGGTAGGGCCAAATATTTTTCTCAATACTCTATTAACAATATTCTATTCAAGTTGTGCATGAAAAATATTTTACAAACACTGCAAGCACCCAATGCACTGGGATTCCAATGTGATGATTCTCATAATCAAAAAAGAAAATATTAGGATAGTATTATGTCAAATAAACATTACTTGTTAATCGGCAATGACAAGCAATACCTGCAGTATCTATTCTTGTTTCTAGATAAGCTGCAATTATTGGATATTAGATTAATGGATTATAGAAAATGTTTTCAAAGTTTGTGAATGAAGCTTTTAGGTTATTTAGCCATATTGAGGGACCTAATACTGTCATAATTACTGCTTGGTTTATAGTGGTCTTACAGTTATTTTTCTTTACATGTTACATCTATGTTCATTGTAAGTAGAGAACAGCATGAGAAGAAACTGACACCCTCTATGAGTCCTTTCATACAAAAAGCATTTTCAAACAAACGATAAAGAAATGGGCGTTTCTAAAAAAAATTGGATTTATTGAGCACATTTAAGCCCTATCTTCCATCTTTAATAGCTGTTCCATTATCTGTTTGAAAATGCAAGCATGGAAGGGCTTTAAGTTGGAAAACAAAATGATATGTGAAACAATAAATAAGTTACCTCAGCCTCTGGGGTCTTTGAGGTGCAGACAGGGACCCATCTGCCGGATTCCACGTCCATGCGCTCCACCAGGTAGTGCTCTATCGGGGCTCCGCCGTCATCTTCGGGCTTCTCCCACTTGAGCTTGCAGCCCTCGGCAGTCACATCCTGTACCTTCAGTGGGCCCTTGGGTTTGCTCGGAGCACCTGTATGAAGAAATTTTATTAGAGACAACAATGTGGAATTGTTATTAGTGACAATAGTGTAGAGGATACATGTTTCAGTGGGAAGGGAGCCCAATCGGGCTGCTATAGGACTAGGTCATCTTCAGCCAAGAATGGGATTTCAGATTTCATTTGGGGATAATATTGTGTTCAGGACGTAGGTTATTGATTTTGGCAGGTGGAGGGGGACACTGAGGAAAGTCTCAAGTGGGACAGAAACCTCAGGATTAGAATGACCACCTACCTCAGACAAAGGTTAAAATTATTTATTGTCTGAGAGGCTGATGGAGAAAATGTTTGGAGACAAAGACCAGAGCTAGGCAGGGTTTGCAATCCAGGCCTGAAACAATGTTTCACTTTTTGATGTTTTGGTAAGGCTGAGGGTTTTTATTGATTTATTGGTGTATGTGTGGAGGAGACTGAGGCAGGCCTGATGTGGATCAGAGTGCTTAACTACCTCTTAACCACTAACACCTTAGAAGAACGTTATGGATCTCCTTACACATCCACATGAATTCTATCTGGGGATCTTTAATTCCAAGAAGTTTTATCCCCTTCGTTTCAGCTCAACTGACGAACAAGAAATCTTGACCCTTTCTCTTATTTCAGGACAATAAATTTCCCAGGTGAGATTTGTGGTGAACTCACTTCTTGGCAAAGAAGACTCTTCACATTGGTTAGGCTACCATTTTACATTTACATTTACAGCATTGATCAGGCATTGATGCCCATTTGTCATATTTTAATGCATTGTATTTTACACACAACTTGCAGATGTCAACTCTTACTTTCGTATGGTTTTGGAAGCTGACTTACTCATGACAACAATCTCCACTTCTACGGAGTCAGTGCCAGAGTCATTGGTAGCTGTCACCTTGTAGTTTCCTGTGTCCGACCTCTTTGCCTTGACAAGGGTGAAGTTTGTCTTGTAATCCTCATTTTCAATCTTCAGTCTATGACAAGAGGCAGAAAATAAATTCATGTAGGCAGAAAATAAACAATGACTTAATTCTTTTAGTAAGCTTGTGATCCATGAATAACTCTTATGTTAAAAACCAGGGCAGACCTTTTGGTTGGTGGAGTTTGGTCAGCTTATATTATAGGATTAAAAAGTATCCTTCTATAAGGTATCCGTAGATAATACCAACAATTATCAGAGTTAAAAAAAAAATTAAACAATTCTTCTGACCTAGTTTCCTAGGTCAGAAGAATTATGTGTATTGCCTAATCTACACTTTATGCAACACATTTTTTAGCATTCATAATTTAAAACAATAAGGAAGTATTATTCACTTCATAAAATTCAAATTTATTTTCTCCTGAGTTCTCAATTCTGGCAAGAATGACAAAACACATGAACTTACTTAAGTAGTGATAGGGATGTGGATAAAAAACAATCACCTTCATTCAAAACAATTTACCCCGAGTCAATAGTTAATCTTAAAAAAATGAGCATATTGAAACCAATGTTCATGCATAATGCAAGGTGATATAAACAATTTTTTTCAATGTAGCAATCTTTAGGTTCCCACTTTATGAATGAAAGTCCTTGACAGGCTACATTACGGAAAGTGAAAAAATGATTGTTATAACTTTTGAACTTTTCTTCAATATCAAATCCGTAATTTGTGACCAACCTATCGCCAGAAGAAAGTGTCTTGTCCTTAAGTGTCCAGACAACCTTTGGAGGAGGTTCACCCTTGATGTCTGCCTCAATTTTGAGTGTCTGGCCTACACGAATGATCTTCTTCTGCAAGTTCTTGCGATCAATGTGGGGAGCCACTGTGGACAATTCAAACAGTTAACATCATCATAATCATCACTTTCTACTCACTACTGAAGAAGAAATTATCAAAGTTGAAAAAATTCTTAACCTGGGAGGACTCAATTGAAAACGTGACGATTCACTCAAGGTCTTGACCGGGATTAATAAAACAGCTATTTTCCCTCATAAAATTGGTTTATTTTGTTAACACGTTCGCTGCGGACCACTCGGATCCAAGTGGTACTGGTCCCGGTGCATGAAGCGGACCACTCGAATCCGAGTGGTCCATTTAGGTTAAAATCAAGATGGTGGATCTGACGATGTAGATTGTGCTGCTACCTGTTGGGATCTGAGAGAATTACGATCAGCTTTGTTATAAGGCAGTATCTATTTCTGTATGGGTCACTTGGAATCTTCCTATTGGTTGATTTTAAACTACATTGGCCGCTCTGAGGAACGGGGGTTCGGGCTCGCAGCAAATGTGTTAAATAACGATAAAATACATGGAATAATACATTATAATTAAAATACATAAAATTATAGCAATAAAATAAAATATTTTAAAATTATTTTTATACTGAAGGAACAAAGAAAAAACTTTACACTTAAAATGTAAGTTACTGCACATTATTATACATTACATTAGTATAAATATTTATACATAAAAGAAAAACACAAAAAGTTAATTACCATAAATAAAATGAAAAGTAGAAAAACAAGTAATAAGAGTGTTCAAGTTTCCTTGCAAAATTTCATCTTATGTAATCGAGAGTCAAAAGCCACAAATAAAGCAATAATTTCGAAACAAAAAAGTTATTGTTATTTATTACATAGTTTTTATAATATTAGTAACAACTGAGCACAAATAAAATATATTTAAAACACTAATACAGTTTCTACAATTAGCGCAGTCACTCACTCACAGTCGAAAAAACCGGCAACAGACTGTCTCCGTCACTCACCCACGGTCAAACTGACCAGTGCTTAACGCGAAAGCAAACAACACTGATTCTAGAAAAGGGGGGAGGGCAGGAAGCGATTCAGGCAATTCCTAGAAAGAGGCGCATGAGGTATGCTGGCAATGAATACTGCCGACACCCACTAAGTACAAGTTTTCCTGAAAATAGTACCAACCCGATCGTTTCGACTGGCACGTGAGTCCTCTCAGGTTAACCAATACCAACATTCAAAAAGGCTAGTGATACCTAACAATGTTAAAATTAAAAAAAAGTTTAAGCATAATACAAAACTGACGTTAACAGATCACTTTCACAAGATCCAAAAGTACACTCAATTTCAAAACAAAACTCTGCCTTGTACTTATTAACCAGGCTGTACTCTGTGATTTTTAGAACACTACATATAAATTAATATTAACAGTTGTAAGTTCGAAAAATAGTTATATTATAACATCCAAACTGTGATTGTTTTTCCGTAAGTGATATTAAAGTGCTAGACAATTTCAATGCAATTGCTTATTCAAAGTTCCTAATCCAATATAATTTAACCCAACCTAATACTTTTTATTTTAATTTCACTGACACAAAAACAATTTAGGCACAGTGAGGATCTCATGATATTGCTGTGTTTTACAAAACAACTCTTAAATAAAATTAAATTATGTTACATAAGTTATAAGATTCAAAAGTAAACTCTGTTTCAAATAACTCAGTCTTGGCCTTATTGACAAGAGTACTTTTGTAACTTAAGAAACAGTGATAGTATTTACATTTTACAGTTTTGGATTTAATGATTTTTAATTTTATGAAACATTCCCAATGTTTTATCAAAAGTATTTGAAACTCAGAATATTTTACACAGTAAGTGAACACTTACAAAATCGTGGTTTGGCGATGACAGGCCTAGAGGGGTCGCTGGGCTCACTTGGGCCGGCCTTGTTGACAGCGACTATACGGAACTCGTACTCATGTCCCTCCACCACATCCGTCACCTTTCCATAAGTTCTGAAATTGTAGGCTCTATTAGGTTAGGGCTACTTTGGTAGAAATCAAGAGTGGTTCATTATTTCAGCAAATCAAATCCCAATTCTTTTACTTAGAAGCTTCCCTCTTGAAAAGATTTCCGAAGTACAGAATCATTCAATATTTTTAATTTAGTGGTTTACTAACCCTAAAACCTCTTTCTGAATTACATGATTTTTTTTAGTGAGGTAATTGATTGTAGTGTTTATCTTTTTTGGGCAACACTCACCGTTATTTTTCACTGCATTTCTAAATTACACAAAGGGGTGGAAAAACCTCTCCATAAAAGGCAATCCACTTGGCAGTTAACTAGCAAAAAGAGTAATAATTTTCATAATCATATTTATTTCTAATTTCTAACAGACAGCAAATGAAAAGTGATTGCAAAATAATAATGTATACAAACACTAACCTGTCGCCAGGAACTGTGCACACATCCACCCACTTAGGACCCTCGTCCTTATCCTTCATCTGGATTATGTACTTCTCAATGGGGGCTCCGCCGTCGCTGGCAGGCTTCGCCCACTCTAGGTCTATAAAGTCTTTGTCCCAGTTGGTTGGGTTTGGTCGACCAGGCTTGCTCGGCTCATCTGTTTTTACACGAAAAAATTAAACCAACAATCAACTGTTGTTGATTGATCACTACAAAATGTCTTAACCCTTCAACGCGGGACATTTTTATTACCAAAATGACCCTATTGCGGTACGTTTTTAGCGCTCACGACCTTTTTGTGCAACAATTACTAGAACATATTACTTTACTATGAGACATCCTATTTACATGATTCTTGCAGTAAATTGAAAGGTAATAATAACACTACAGGCTAGGCTAGGCTACAGTAGACTTGAGCTCTACATTTTACAAATGACGAAAACACACAAAACAAAAACTATATCTGGTTGGTTATTGCAAAAATAAACCATGAAATTAATAACCAACCAATATACCAATGAATAACTACAAATACAATAAAACTGTCAAACTAATTATACTCACTATTTATTCTCATGATTACATTGTATTTATATTGAGAAAGACAACAATAACAAATAGAGCTGATGACAGTGACATGAAAAATCAACAGCTGATTTTATGCCTCAGTCTAAATTATCTCTGTCTCTGGTGTTGGATGGAAATACATGAAAACAGCTGAAATTACTCATTGTACTTATTGCTAATCTCTCCAACTGAGATTTACCTTCCTCATATTTACACACACTATTCAAAGATCGAAGTGTAGGACTTACCAAATGGATTCTTGGCGATGATGGCATGGTCAGTCTCCAACTCTTCAGACTCGCCCTCCTTGTTGACAGCTCGGACCCGGAACTTGTAAGGCTTGCCCTCCTGCAGCCCTGTTATGTTAGCCTCGGGCTCTACGGACTTCCCGCACGGGATCCACTGGCCAGTCAGCGGGTCCAGTTTTTCAATCTCGTAAT
Organism: Nephotettix cincticeps; assembly: GCA_023375725.1. NCBI lineage: Eukaryota > Metazoa > Arthropoda > Insecta > Hemiptera > Cicadellidae > Nephotettix > Nephotettix cincticeps. The sequence goes on from CM041784.1 coordinate 57,438,562, forward strand.
ACTCCACAGGACTGCCTCCGTCATCCTCGGGCTTGTCCCACTTCAGCTTACATCCGTTCTTGGTCACATCTGATACCTTCAGTGGGCCTTTGGGCTTGCTCGGTTTTCCTGAAATCATTGCATTAATTCAAATTTCATGTCGTTCACAATGTAAATTTAGTACAGGGTCTTTTTAGGATGTTAAGTACTAATGCTTGACGAATAAACTGTGAAGAATCTGAAAGGACTGTAGGAGTCCCAGACAATTCGCTTACATTTCATTACACAAAGGAGTGGAGCCTTTTTTCCCATCACCATGGGCCATGGGCCTATGTGATCTAATTAAAGACAGCGTGGTACCGTAGTGGTGTGAGCCACATAGGCTAACCAGAGGTGCTCATGGTCAGGTCGCAGAGTCGCAAGCCATTGGTTTTGATCCAGGAAAGGACTTATTCCAGATAATGATATTCCAGACACTTTAGGGGTCAGCACGTTACCCCTAAGCTACTATGTAGGTAAACAGGACTTTTAACAGATCTAGACACTATAAAATGAATAAGCATCTTAAAATAGCAGATAAAGAGAATTACTGTAGAGGATAACTGATTATAAGATTCTTGCCGGAGCAGAAAGAAATGCCATAACATTTGTGTCTGAGTGTAATGCAGTTGGATTCAAAAGTCAAGTGTTTTTTTAGAGAAATAAAAGAGATACACTAAATTAAGAACTCTATTGGGATTGTGGAAACCCCTATAAAGTTATTTTGGCTGGAGGCTAGGAGTCAACTAGCAACCAGCGAGAGTAAAATTGAATTTTAGGTCACAGTGTATCCATACCCCGTCAATAATTAGGTAAAAAAATCCGCCTTGTCGAAGTTTAAAAGTCTGAATAAATTTCAATTTAAGTTTAAATATAACATTCTCTTATGATGAAGCCCCTTAAACTCTAACCTATATTCTCTTAACTTGATACATGTGCCACATGAAAGTTTATTAATGAGTGGTTGGTTTTGTTAAGAGTTCCAAAAAGTTTTTCTTCATTACTTAGTAGAAAATTAAGCTCACTAATACTAACATTTTAAATCCAAAAGTAATTTTTCTACATCATGCTTTCCAAATTTAAAAAATTACAAATAAAATAAATTAGATACTTTCCAAACCTAAAGATGTCTTAAAACTGTCAAATCAATCAAGTGTTTATAATGATTTGCCACTAGCATCTAACACCCAGTCATGACATAATAAGATTTACCTAAAATGGTGATGTCGATTTCAGCCCTGTCCTCGCCCACTGAGTTCTTAGCGATGATGGTGTACTTCCCGCTTTCCTTGCGAGTAGCTTTCATTATCAAGAGCTTGGTGTTGTAATCAATATTGTCAATGCGGATAGCACCTTCTGTCTGAAGTTCCTGTTGACCAAAACATTTTTGGTAACCAAATACATGAAAACCACCAATCAATTATCTGATTTATCAAATGGACCACTCGATTAAATCACTCAAATATCTGCATTTACACCACAGTTCTGTACATTCCCTATTACCTGCACAAAGAAGTTTTGAAGAAAAAGAACAGTTGAGTTTTGAGAAAAAGAAAGAGTTTAGAGTTTTGAAGAAATATTGATAATTTAAGAAGTTCCGGTAGCGAATTTTGGACTTTTTGTTGGATGAGGAAAACTTTCACACAATTGTATAAGAACTCATTGGGAGAAAAGAATACATTAAATAGCACAAGTTGCAGTAGAGGGTAAGCAAAATTGTAAAAATTAGCTAAATTCTAAATGGTTTTTTTTCAAGCGCTATAGTTGAAATAATACACTAAAAAGATATAACAAGGAAAAAAAGCATTGACAAAAACAGCATGCTTTAAGCTAAAATATATGGATATAAAAGTTAAATTGTCAAAGCAGAAATTTAACCCTTTCAAGACTTTGCTAGAAGTACATTTGAGAAAGGACGTCACACGATGTTCTTACTAAAATATTGAAAAAAACTTATTTTAATAATAATTAAAAGAATAATTTTTTATGATCTTTACGCTTATTTTTTTTAAATAAACAAGTCACTAATTTTTTCACTCTTTTATTCATATTTTTAGATCTTCAACATTAGGCCTACTTCAAATTGGCAAATCCAAGTTGGGCGTAATATGACGTTCACACTCCTTAAAGGGTTAAATAGCTGAATAAAGAGACAGGAATGAAGACATTTTACTACATTATATAACTATGTGGAATAAATAAATACACATAGCAACCTAATTTTATAGTAAATACAGCAAAACATTTAGACAAAGCATTTCTTCCAGTCTAAATTAACTATGATTAACTAGTAAAAACTTACTACTGCAAAAACTTTCTGGGCCAGAAGCTGCTAATAATTAAAATTAAAAACTATTTATAGTCCACCTAGTCTAACAAAAAGCAAAATAAAGCTCTATATAAAAGCAATGAGAAACATGTTGAAAGGTTGGTATATTTATTTGGTTTGATGTCAGGTGTTAAGTAAGATGTGCTTGAGAAACAATGTAATGAGATAAATGTTTTAGCATTTCCTGTTGATTCACAAACTCTGATTTAAATGTTGTTTTTTTTACATAAAGGGTCTCGATAGTCAGAGACTAAAATGTTTTTGCAAAGCAAAGCATTTTCTTCTGTAAATTCCTGTGATAAAAACAGTTTATAAATTACACTTTCAATCAAATATATCGTCAAAAACTCAACACATGAGAAAATAAATTAACTATTCTAGTAAGTTAACAATTTTAAGACTTGTTAAAAAAATAATGATATTTTATTAAAAAAAACAATTTGACAGAGTTGTGGACTGGGTTATACTGACATTAGTTTTGAATTATATGATAGGTTATTATATTTTCAATAGGCTACAGGAAAAATGTATAAACTTATTTATTTAATATTTGCATGAGTATAAAATTTGTTTAACGGTATAGATAAACTAAGAAGGTAAATTTTAATGTTATTTGTCAATTTGTTATTTTTATTGTTGTTAAGCGCCAATGTTATTCTAATGGAAAATAAATTTCGTTCTTATTTCCCAACCATTTTCCATGAAACTTGGTATGCAGTGCAAGGTCACATTACCTAACAAAACTCACTTTTTTGAGAGCTTGATATTCCCGAAGGGGGTGAGGGATTGTCCCCGCCATAAAATTATAACAATTAATTTAACACTTATACTGAAACCCCCGGTCTCACAGGCCCCATGGGATTTTTGTTTTTTTCTATTGGCAAAACTGTTTGAGCATAGGTAATTATAAAACTGCAATTGGTTAAGTATTATGTATTTATTTCTTTATCTATATATTTATTTTAGCTATTTATTTAGCTACTGATGAACTGGCAACTGTTTGACTCCAGCACGCCGTTTTTGACCATACTCAATGCAACTTGTTTATCAATGAGTAATAAACAATTGATTCTTGAAGAGGACATAATAGATTGTGGAACAGGAGAACAACTATACCAGGATGCCGACTATAAGAGTGATAATGATTTAACATAATTGAATGTAAATTTAGCAAATATACATTATATCAATGAATCCCTGAAAGTTTCAAGTCAATCTAATAATAAATAAGGAAGTTATAAAAGTCTCTAAAAGTACCAAATTAACAGGAATTCCCTGGGGTTGACAGGTATTGTGATAGAGGTAGGTCAATGGGTTAGGTACTGTGTTGGTTGTTCATATATGTAATATATGTGCAAGTATGCATTTACTGTACAACAGAACGCTGTTCATTTGTCACTACAACATCAAGGAAATGACACAGTGTTTATTATAATTTAACGTTGTTTTTCTGAAACGTGAGTAAAAGAAAGCACAGCTACTGTGGGCTCTTAAGAGCACGATTCTACTGTATCTTGCAAGTTTCAAACATTCAGTTTATAAGCTACTTTTGGGTATTTATTTCTTCTGTGGTTCTACTGTAATATATTTGTATTATGTGATAGATTAAAGTATAGTCTCATAACTAAGTCTACTCTATCTATAAAGCATCTGCTTGGAAAAACAAATTTAAACTCTCAAAGAGAGTGAAAGCATTTGCACAACTCTTGATATTTGCACTTTCAAGAGTTACTCACAATTTCTTTGGGATTTTCACTCTGAAATAGATTTACAAAAATAATAAATTAAACGAGTCCAAACAGTAAACACATAAAAATGTATAAGCGTATTTTCCACATACTTGTTGAGAAACATTTCTCAGAAAGAAACTAGATATATTCCCTAGAAGTTTTGAAGAGTATTTTGTTAAATTACAAACCAGAAATATACACCACAGAAAAAGGATTAAGAGTTTTTAAACATTAAATATTTCAAAGTTAAAAGTAGATAAAAAGTTACGAGATATAGTACAATTTTGTAGCGAAATTCCAATTTAAAATCTAATATAAGTATAAATCATGACCTTCCTACATACATTTGGGGAGTTTTAGATGATAGGGGGTCTTTTATCTTCTATAAAAAATAGGGGAATTTGAGAAAATTAGAGAAAACCTTTTTTAATTTCCTCTGGTTCCCATCAACGAACCTGTTTTGGAAAATTTATATAAAAAACCATAAAAACATATTAAAACCATACATCATATAAGTATGGTTTTACACCAGAATACAGATAAAATATTCTATATATCTACTACAAGCATGATACTAAAAACAATAATAAAATTCAATAAACTCTGGAAACTACTTTGTAAACAAGTACTTCTTCGATAAAGCACTTTATTTCTTTGTCCCATTAACAAAACTACACAAAATAATATAAAATGTATAAAACCATTTAACGATAAGGTACTTAACCGTTTGGGGAGTTAAACGATAAAATAAACATCTCGAACGTTTATACAATGTTTTCATGGATCGGTGAAGAATATTTTTATTATTATTATCTACATAGGATAAGACATAAACTATTCGTAGAATTAGCAAAAATAATGATCCTGGAAATAAAATGCAAATTTTAAGAGTTTTATTTTATTTTTTTTAGGACTAGCTCTGATGACCCGGAGGCTCGGTTGACCAGACCTCGGATAGTCGGGTGTCCACTGCACTACATTAGAAAAATACAAAGAAATATTAATTTTTTTAGACCACTAATTATATACATTGGGATTGATAAAAAAATACCTGGTCCTTGAAAATCCAAGTGATGGTTGGAGGTGGTTCTCCAGTCACATTGACATCAATGAGGGCAGTGTGACCAACCTTGAACACGAGGTTTTGCAGATTGGTGCGGTCAATCCTTGGTTTCTCTGAAAAATTGAAGGATGAAGTTAATATAATTCAACATTGATCCATCCTGTAATAATACACTTGTAAACTATTTTCTTGTTATATACATATTGGTTTGCCATGCAATTGATTCTTACCACCATAATCTCTGAAATTCTAGACCATAAAACACTATTTTTCATTAGTTTAGTTGCTGTTAGTCCTGCCTTCAGACTGTAAATGTTATCCTCCAGATTATTCTTTTGTGTAATAAACTTTTTTGTAATAACATACATTTGCCAAAAGTAAGACTAGTTAAAACAGAAAAATCCCAATGATAAATACTATTAAGTTGTACAATAAATTACCGTTAGATGTAATATTGCTTAGTGATAAGGATTTTAAAATTAAATTAAATTATTTTCTATGTAAAGGAGCTTTTTACTCTGTGGAAGATTACATCTCAAGACAATGGACGATTAAGGATTTTTGTTAAATATTATTTTTTAAATTGATGTGTTAATGTATTTGCATGAAATATTTTCTGGCAGAATAAAGTTCTTATTCTTATAATAGTTAAAGTAATTAAAAGTTTCCCACAGGTCATAAAATTAATATTAAAAGACAATTTAAGGACAAAGCAAATGATTTTCCAGAAACCTCATGGTAAATGTACGAAAATAACCTATTTAAAGAAATATTTTTGACAATACGCAAATTTAGGTACAGTAAACTTTTGAAAGTTCAACACTCCATTACTACACATACTGAGACATCAAGTCAAAAAAGTTAAGAGATTGTCACAAAAATTATCTCAGTCAGTGGCTACCGATTCTAACAGGACTTGTTCAGTATTTAACATAATATTACTTAATTCAATTGTAAATCACAAATTTGTAATTTAAATTTGAATTTTAGTCCGTGGGCAAAAAGGTGGAAGACACGCTTTAATTTCTATTGGGCGGAAAACCTACGAGAATATTGACATGTCATTTAACGACAAATTTCCCAAGATCCTCTGAGTCAGTGTCCCCTCAAGCGTCAGTTCTCTCAGAGTCGGTGGTGCGTTTTGACACACACACTCTCTCTCTCTCTATATCAGGTATTTTCACCGTTTCTCGACCCTACCTGTTTTTGCCGCTGTTGGGCTTTTTCAAACATTACATAACATGTATTTAACTTGAATGTAACTTAACCTTTACTTACTTTTCTTCTCTGTCCCCTCACGTGAACCAATCAGTGTGAATATAACAGTGTGTGTACCTAGTCTACTCCTTAACATTAGTAGAGGCAACCGCGTGCAGGATTTCAAGAGTGGCTACATTTGAAAAACATTTGTGTGTTGCGTTTCTCGGCATTCACAGAGTCTCAAGAGCGATTCTCGTACTCCAGAAGACAGTGTAGTGATTACTAGCAATTCAGTGACTTCCAGGATTCCCGATCACCTCCTCATGCAAATGGCGGATGCCGTGTAGTTGTCATGCAACCCGGAATTTTTCGATGGTGAGTGAGGATAGACTAAAACTCATATACGGTCTCCACTATTCTTTATAAGAACAATTATTTCTGTTGAAAATTGTATATTCTCCTCTATTTAACAGGGCTTGTTCTTCTGTTTTTAAAAATATCCCTGATACCGAACTACATGAGACTTACTATGCGACTGAGCGATTTTATGCAGCTTTTTATAAAATACTACAAAATAGTCCATTTTAATAGCTACCTCAGGATCTGCCCTTGCTTGATGCATTATATAAATGAAACACCTTGATAAAAATGTTTGAACTTAAAAATTGTGCTTTGATATCAATGTGATTTAAATATCTTCAGATATATGTTTATTGTTTAACCGGAAATAACGTTGTGTTGCATAAAATTGAACTGTAATTCTTTGAATTGCATCATAGCACACTTGTACTATAGTTTATTAGTAATATTTATGACTTACGCCATCGAGGCTTGGCTGTGTGTGGGTTAGTCTCCTCGCTGGGCTCTCCTGGACCTGCTTTGTTTACAGCCCGAACCCTGAACTGGTACTGGGTGCCTTCCTCCAGCTTGGGAACCTTCCCCTTGCATGTGTTACCAGTGATTTCGACAGCCTTGGTAAAGTTAGGTTCGAATCTACTCTTCATCTCAATGATGTAGCCTGAAATTAGGAATGAATTAGAAAATAATGCTTATCATACCTTATTGAAAAAAGCACATGAATAGGTTCCGTACTTGTTTCAGAAGTAAAAAAGAATAAAACATATTTTCATAGGATCAATTCAAATATATTTAGATAAGTGTACGATTATACATCAATTAGAAATTATGAGTTAATTAATAAAGAGTATCTGATATCTAAATAAATAAAAATTACAATGTGACACATAACCTCCTAGTGTAAAAGCAAGACATTTCGCCTTTATACTATAAATCCATGACTAATACATTACTTTTCTAAATTAAAGTAAGTGGCACACTTTTCTAGGAATTATTACGTGAGATCCAAATATGTCATTGTGAGCAATGCCCTAAGCTTAAACAATAAACAAACACAACTTTTGGATTTGATTTAATAAAACCCGAGACATTCCGAGCACTCCCAATCACTCGGGTTCACGCAATCACCCGAATTTTCGGGTTTAAAACTTGAGGTGTCCAATATTTGTTGCCCCTTATACTTACCAGTAATAGGTGCCCCACCATCCCTGAAAGGAGGCTCCCACTTCAATTCCACCATATGCTCATCCCAGTCCACAATCTCAGGGAGACCTGGAGCTCCAGGCGGATCTGCAAGACAACAACCACGGTCAACTTGGACAGACCAATCAATCATATCCTGTTATTACACGGCACATTTTGAGTTATTAATCATTATCAATCTAACATTATTTTCAGTGCTAAACTAGCATTAAGTTCATTAAAAAATAACTTTGTTATTAAAAATTTTGCTTCCCTAAATTTCTGGTTATTACAAATAGTATACAGTACTTTAGTTTAATAGAATCCACCATCCGGTATTCTCAATAGTACTCTGGGGCTCTTCAAGAATAAAAATCTTAGTAAAATTGTTCTCATTCAAAAGATGTGCATACGTTATATGAAAGACTATAACCATCTCATTCTTGTTACTTTTCATTTTTGTTTTCATTTGTAAAAGGGCATAAGTAACAGGATAGATAAATCAAAGCATATAATTCATGAAGTTACTGTAAGCTAATAGTGACGCGCAGTCGTAGTGAACAAGGCTCGATTTTAGTACAGACCGGAGGGCCTCAGCCGTCGACCAGTCTGTCCGACAGGAATGGGTTAATCTGCAAAATCCGAGGATCTGCTAACAACCAGCAAGGCGATTGGCTCTAATAAAATTTGAGTGCTTAGCAGAATAAAACTAATGTTGGAATCAAAGCAATCAATGGTTGATCTTCCTCCAGTTTGATTTAGGGGTCCATTATTTACCTGAAGTAGACTGCAAATCTGTGAAGTTTCCTTTCTTTTAATTGGTAGTATAATACTTTAGTTATATGTGACTGGCTTCCTGTTTGCTAACATTTTACCAATTAACAACTAAGGCTATTCTATAAGGTTCATTAAGAAGTGCAACACTTACCAAAAGGATTCTTAGCCAAGATGGCTGCATCAGTTTCAAGAGGTTCGGATTCTCCTTCTTCGTTCTGTGCTTTGACACGGAACTGGTACTTGTGTCCCGGCTCCAGCCCGGTGATCTCATGCTCAGTCTTGGATGGGTCCACAAACCCGGCTGGCACCCAGCGACCAGTGGCGACATCCATCTTTTCAACAATGTATCCACTCAGCGGCAGACCTCCATCATCCTTGGGCTTCTCCCACTTGAGCTTGCAGCCCTCCTTGTGTATGTCAGTAACTTCCAGCGGGCCTTCCGGAGCGCCTGGCTTGTCTGCAATCACACGAGTAGAAAGTTGAGTATAAAATATGAGATGATTTATATTGGCCAAAAATATATATGAGTTTGGCCTCTAAATCAAAGAAAATATCCTTAAACCTGATCTAACAGAATCAAGAGTATTGTATAAAAATCTGGTAATGTCAAAAATAATACTTGTCTTTTTGGTCTGTGTTGTTTTAATGAACACTAAATTTTATGTCATGATATTTGTCAAAACAAATACTTCATTTTTGTGGAGGCTGGTAATGAATCAGGTGTAAACCAATACAGATTCTCAACATTTTATCCACTAACATATATTAAAGAACTGTAGATTTATTTACTAACAATAAAATTAATTTTTTTTGCTGCAGCTACACAGAGGAATTTGATTAAATTTATTTTTAAAGTATCGATGGGAATTTTACTAAGTCAAGTTAATGATATCACAAAAACCCTTCTCGGGACGTAGTCTAAACTCAGTGTTTAAGCATACAGTAGAAGCCCGATTATCCGAAGTAATTGAGACCGAGGTCACCTCAGATAAGCAAAAACTCGTATAATACAGAGGTTATATACAGGATGAAGTTACGACCACATGGCGTTCATTGTACTAGAATGTACTAAAACTAAAGCCGTGGCTAGCAGGCAAAATTCCTGGAAAGGAATGAGAATGCCATAGGAGTATCATTATTATTACTCATCTAAAAACCAGGAATAGTTATAAATCAAAACTGGAAAAAGAGAAACTAACCTAGAATAACAACTTCAACAGGTGCTTCATCTCGGCCATTTTGGTTGACCGCAATTATGGTGTACATCCCTGTGTCTTTGCGGGTGGTGTCTGAAATGGCGATCTTGGTGTTGTAATCTTCATTTTCAATCTTGATTCTTGGTCCAGTCTGGAGCTCTTTCATGCAGAAGTTCCAGGTGATGGTTGGAGGAGGTTCACCTCTGACGTCAACATCAAACTTGACCACAACTCCTGCTCTTACAACCACCTTCTGCAACTTCTCTCGGTTTATGATAGGCCTCACTGTCAACAAAAAATGGACAAGTTTAAATCATTGTAACAGGTTCGTAATCAGATTTAGTAATTTTTATCAACTAAGAGGATTAAATTTTCTGTGGGGTTCAAAATAGATTTATTTTCACAAAAACTAAAATGACAGCCTCGATTTTCGTCCATATGGGCAATTGAAAATAAATACGTATAATTTTAAACTTAACTTTTTCCAAGTTACACTGTACAATATTGCCATTTTTAAAGTCATTTATCAATCTTGGGGACAAAATGTAATAAAGGGTAGAGGTGACTCACAGTTCCTGGCCTTGGCAACATGGGGCTTGGTTGGGTCACTTGGCTCCGAGGGTCCGGCCTTGTTAACTGCTCGTACTCGGAACTGATACGTGTTACCTTCCTTGAGTCCAAGCACAGTTCCCTCCAAAGCTGAACTCTGAAAAAACATCAGAAATTAAATCACGCCAACATTACTTATGTCTACTGGTAACAGTTCTTAATTAAATTAAAATTAAAATTGGTTCTCAGTACTGGCAACAAGTATCCATTTTCGATTAATGTATTATAAACATTTTTCAGAAGTAAGGAATGTTGTTGTTGAATAATGATTTTTGTCTGTAAATTTATCACATCCTCAGGTGACCACGGGTTGCATTTTGTAAGTTTTGAAAGTTTAAAAAAAAGTATATTTATTAAAGGTGATTATTTAAACATAGGATATCAAAAATGATGTTTCAAGGATTTTTAAACTCATAACATTTGTTAACTTACAAGAGATTAGTATATTAAGGCAAAATACGATATCTTGAGAAATACATTTTATGTAAATTTACAGATCGTTTTTGGGTTTAAGTCCTCTTTATACCAACATTTTCATCTAATTTTCCGTTATAGATGTTACATGTAACAATGCAGAGACCTTTGCAAACATATTTTCCTGCTCGAGTATAGACGCAATTCAGGACACAGTGAACTAATGGCCATCTCTGAGACCGAAATAGCAATGATAAAAAGGATAAAATACTACCCCCTTATTGTAGTCGTAGTGGGTGAGGAATACATCTCAGGCTGAAGCTTCTGATGACTGGCCTAATACACACTCAAACTTAAAAAGGCGGCAATGTGCTGCCCACGCGAGCAGATGAAGGTTAACCGAAACAATAACATCACACAAGATATCAATTTCTTAACACTTACTCCTGTGTCTGTCATCTCGTTCCAGGAAGCGGAGAACTTCTCCTTAGCTTCAATGATGTAGCTCGTGATGGCTGCTCCGCCGTTTGACTTGGGAGCTGCCCATTTCAGCACTACTCGGTCAACATCCCAGTCCACAAACTCAGGAACTCCTGGTTTGCTTGGGATATCTGACAATACAGTCTCAGCATTACTTCTAATTCCGAATGAAATCTTTTGTTAGTTAGATTTTTACTGCGGACATTTTCCATCACGATTTTAAGTAAAACAAAGTTTCACGACATTTTGGGATCTGGAATCTGATCCCGTCCTCAGGCGAACTAATATCTAAAACATAACACAATTATAATCGCCTGAGGTCAGGATCAAATCCCAGATCCCAAAACATCGTGAAACTTTTACTTAAAGCATGATGGAAAATGTCCACAATAAAAATCTAAGTAACATAAACCCACCATCACCGATAATGAATTTCAAACAAAGAGTTGAACTCTTCTGTTACCATTTAATAGAGAAAAATTGTTTGTGGCAATGAGTATGTATCTAGATATAAGTCTGGATCAATACATAAAAATACTATTCATATTTATCCTCATCATACAAGTCAAACAATAGGGTTTATTGATGAAAGGATTATCCAATATAAAGAATGAATATTGGAAAAGAAATATCCATAACCAAGATTTTTACCTTAGTTTAAGTTATAAGATATTTTTGTGAACAAGTTCTTTTTTATATAAAAATTGTATTATGTTCACTATGAACAAAAATGGAAAAATTCTCACTTTGTGTTTTGAGTGTGATTTTCTTTGTTACGAAATTATGAATATTCAAAGTTTTTAAACATAGAAAAGATTAAATTGATGATAAAAGTACCGTAGGGGTTCTTGGCGAGCGTTGCACCGTCTGAATCCAGCGGTTCACTCTCCCCTTCTTCGTTGATGGCCTTGACTCGGAACTGGTACTCGTGACCCTCCTGCAATCCTCTAACCTCCATTTCAGGCTCGGACGTGCGTCCGACGGGCACCCAGCGTCCCGTGGCTGTGTCCAGCTTCTCCACAGAGTACGCCGTGATCGGCTTGCCTCCATCGTCCTCAGGCTTCTCCCACTTGAGCTTGCAGCCTTGCGCCGTCACATCCTGCACCTTCAAAGGTCCCTTCGGTCTAGAAGGAGCCGCTGAAATAGAATTCATTGTCAGAATACGATTGGAAGACTCCACCAACGCTGGTCTGCCATTATAGTTGAGGGTGGGTGGTACTGTCACCGCAAAGAAAGGATTCATAAGGATTGGAAAGGCAGGAGAGAACAGTCACCCAGGGAGGGAGAGGCAATGATTCAAAGCCTGTCCAGCTCCCAGGAATCTACATCGCACCGGAGTGCTAGATTACCAATCGAGCATGAAGCAATCCTGGAGTGAAACCAACCAATACTGGAATTTAGACTGGGTATCCAATTTTCAAGATTGGTATATTCCAAAGAGACAATGAGGAACCAAAAGTGCAAGGGATGGCCAAAAGACTTAACCATATTGTGACAACTTCATTTTGAAGTACCTCATTGTGGTTTATGTGTAATAAAACAGTCAGAAATCCACATAGGGTCAGATATTTGGATATATTTGTATTTAGTTATACATAATCACTATTTGGAACTTCATTCCCAAGTATGTTATTTATGTTTAAAGGTTACTAATAAACAATTTATTTGAAAGTTATTTGTGTACTATTTCATTCAGGATTTTGAAACATAACATCAGAATGAGTCTCCGAGTGTTTACCCAACATCCTATACCTTTGTGAAGAAAAATGTATTTTTACATAACTAGTTAATTCAACCAGGAAATTGAAGTTGAACATTCTAACCCCTAAATATAATTCCATATTTAAATGACAGCACATCATTAAAACTCTTATAATATCAGAAATGTTTAAATTAGTACTAGACGTAAAGGCTACCGATAATTCATTTACTGAGGAAATTGACTTGATTTCAAATGGTGTTGTCATAGACTCGGTATTAAAAAAATCAGAAGTTCAGATATTAAAGAACAGAAAATCTGATTATGAAAATAATATACGAGGCATATTCTTTAAGTAAAGTCTTTTGTTATAAGCACTATATTAATTTGTGTGCATACAGCAATGAGTACTGCGCTGTGCACTGGCATGCTTTGGGAACAATTGTGTTCAATTTAAGCTTTGCAGCTAACCTATAACTGTGTTGGGTTTTCAAAATTTTTACAATTGTAAAATAGCCTGCTGCACTCAAAACTTTTGTTTTAGAGGGAGTTTCGGAATCCAATCAAATTGTTTGAGAGACCTGTTATTATGACGGGCCTGTTCTTACAAATCTTACAAATCCTCGCTTCAACCTAAGTCATCAAATTGTCTGTAATCAAAGTAGGGCTACCAGAGCGGTCATCATGTCATCATGACATTGTCACAGCTACATTTGAATTCTCGTACCCGCTTATACACTCTACAGTCACTTTTAACAGTATCACGTTACTGTATCAAAATGTGTTGATGAATTTTTGCAGCAGAAAAGATTCCTTTACTAATATTTAGGCATTATTAGTTTCTTAAAAAAATAAACAGACCTTATTAAAAAAAAACACCTCATAGATATTTAGCTCAATGTAATTGTGTTCCACGTGTGATGCACTCATGTATTTTTACAAGTTAAAACTAGACTTAGAGGTAAAGGTCACTTACAAAGCACAGTCACTTCCACGTCTGCTTCATCTTTTCCGGAAGCGTTTTCTGCGACGATTCTGTACAGGCCGGAATTCTTCCTGATCGAGTCGTTAATGGTGATTTTCGTGTTGTACGGCACATTGACAATTTCAACGTTGCCTTCAGATTTCACCTGTCACCATTTTGACCATTTTAGTTTAAACACAACTTTAGGAGTGCTCCAATTTAAATATCGCTAACATGTTTGTGTTAAGTGTTACGTGTGTGAATAATTACGCATTAGTGTTTAAGATACTTCAGTGAGAAAGTAATATCGCTATGGTTTATAGTTAAGAAGCTGTATTGTTTAAAAGTGAGAGGTGGGAATTGTACGAGATGTGAAAGTGAAGCGATGGTTGCGTTGGTCCCCTTCATTATTGGATATGACTATATTCGATTAAGAAATGTCAATTTCATAAGAGTTTTCAAAAATTTGTATTATTGTATAGAATAAAAGTACTTTAGTTGCAGTGAAATCTCGATAACTCAAAATTCACAAGACCATGACTTTTCTTTGGTTACGTATAGTAGTTTAACCCTCCAACGGTTTTACCGTCGATTCATTGACGCCACCGCCGGTCGTCGAAGGTTCACCGTCGATCAATCGACGGTAGGTAAGCTTTTACAAAAAGCAATGGTGTGAATACATTTTCGGTTAAAACTACATTGAATATAGTATCGTTGTTTTCTACAGATTTACGCTTTCCGCGAGGTATGTTTCGTTTTGCTTACTCTATGTCAGAATTCTATGTTAGTTAAAACATCGGTCTTCAGTTCTTATGTCGCTTTGTTTACAATATCGTTACACGTTCTCGTCTTTGTTTGGTGTTCTGTGTTAATTTCACCATTTTAAAATTGATAGATGTGTATAAAACTATATATTTTTATTTTACTTATTAAGAAAAACTTGGCTATCTTCAATTTTTTGACTAAGCTGTGTTTTTAGCAAACTTTGAAAAATCTTTAGAAAAATTTTTTTTATTAATTTCAATTTGATACACCCATCAAAACCAAGATAAAAATAAATCATATTACTATTATCTTATAGATAATTTAATGTAGATTAAAATGGTGTACAATATGTTATAGTTACTATATTTTTACTATTTTATGTGAAATTTTTAGTAAAAGCCTGCAAAAGCACCAAAATGAGGTGAACCTCAAGGGGTCAAGTAGTTTAAGTTATGGAAGTTGTTCTCGAACAAATTTTGATATAGTGAGGCAACGATGAGTAAAGGTAAATCAAATAAAAATTGTAGTTATAGAGGTAAATAAAAGTGAACTGTATTCCCTACAGCCTTTACAAAAATATGTTCTAAATTGTAAATTTATATCAGTTGAATTCAAATTAGTAAAACTTTGGTAAATTACTACAAAATCTTATAAGGATACTTAAGTTTTCACAAATTAGAAAGTTCAATCTTATTCTCCTTTGAGACACAAACTGTACATCATAGACATAAAAAAACTTACAGTATACTGTACAGTCAAATACACGTTGTACAACATAGCTTCAATGTATTAAAATACTTTTTCTAAACTCAAATAATTTACTAACTGTATAACTAACAGAAAACTGTGGACTAACAGGTAGCAGACAAAAGATGGTGATTATTCACTTATACGCAGGGAGTTCGACTGAAAGAGGACGGCCAAAACAATTTGGTTAGAAAATTATATAAAGGTATAATTTAAAGTATTTTCTGGTCGAGTTATGGAGGTAATTTTGCATCTATTTTGATTAAACAAGGTCTGAGATATCAAGAGTTCGAGTTCACTGTATCACTTGGAAAATAAAGAAAGCCCAATAGTTGAATGTACTATTTTCTTGCCGAATATAGGAGGAGTATACATACAGTTATCTTACATAAAATTTGTGTAATATTGGTAATCATTGGTTATAAGATAAAATATTGTGGTACTATTTTGTAAAAAAAAATTAAAACCTATGGGTTGTGTTATATCACATTGTATTTTTTTTAAATCATGTCAAATTGAGTTATTATACTTCATCAAAAGTATTATAACTTTGTAAATAACTTGGCAGAAATTTCAAAATTCTTTACTTCCTAATAGTTTTGTGTTGTTTAAATAATATGTTTTATTTAGATGGAAATAACTATGTTCAAATATACCATTACCTTTTTTCTGATTTCATTTTTTCAAGAACATTGGAACATCACTTATCCTTTTTAAAATATTTTTTTAAACTTACCACATTACCAAGAATGAATGCAATTTTAAATTATTTCGGGGCAGAAGAGAATATTAATCCTGAAATAGACTTCATGAAAGAGAATAGAGAATTACAAACATTAAACGGTTTCATCTTTATGAACTTATACTGGAATAGAAAATTGAAAATACTAAACAATGAGAAAACAAATTTCTCTCTTACAGAATATAGTAATAAAGTAAAAGGACAGAGTATATCCAAGAAAATAAGGTAAAAGAATGAAAGAAGGATTTCTAGTTAGCTTAAAGATGATTGAATGAATCAAATAGAGTTAGTTGATCAAGATTAATGATTTAAGATTGTTATTACATCGATGCAACAATGAAAGAGGAAAGAAGGTCTCATAAGCATAATGAAAAGAAGAAATAGTAAATTACTTAAAATGTAATGGATCATATCAGCAAAAAAGCTAATACCATACATCAAAATGCTAAGGTAAAAGCAATGCTAAGCCTACTTCACTACAATATGATATTGAAAGCTGATATTTTTGCTGAAAGAAAGCAATAAGCTTCTACAATCTATAAAAACTGTTGATATTCTGTTAAAAATTCAAAATTGAACTATAAAAAATAAAAGTAAAACTATTTGGTCACTCATCCAAGTGAAAAACACTCTAATATCTATTTTCAAAAATCTGTAAAAAATGTAAGCAATCTAAAAATGATCTAGGTTCACTATCTTGAAGCAAAAATCCATAATGCTTTGCTTCCCACGTTATGATTACTCACTTCACGAATCACTTTATCCGTCTGAAAAAGGACATTCAGCTTTATAAATATTCAAAGCTAGAGGATACAATGAGATCTAATGATTTGGGTGTCTGGCTAGCCTAGTGGTTAGCTAGCGTCTAGGACATCGGTACACGAGGTCACAGGTTCAAATACCAGGATGACCATTTGGGTTTAGCCCATTTTCCCAAAAAGCATTTGTGTACAATCTCTCACTGACTCTTATTGCAAAATGCGTCTGGCTTAGAAAGAAGAAAAAAAATCTGATCTGCTTTATAAAAGTATAACATTTTAACTCACTTTATCTCACCTGTAAAGACAATCACGGAAACCAATTTCCAAAACTTATTCATAACTCTTACCTCTTAGTGAAAGAAAAGTTAAGATAATTTTAAGATCTTAGTAATAATTCAGATTGATAATTGTAAAAAGTAGAACATTAGCAAAACCCCATACTTGGTCCACAGTTATACTGTGGACCAAACCTCAAAGAAAAAAGAAATAGTTTCCCTCACATAAGAGAGTTAATTGATATTAAAAAAATAAAACTTACAATTGCCTGATAAAATAATAATTACATATCCGAGAGAAAGATACAATTTTTTCAGATATACAAAATATTACAGAGACGGTTCAAAAACTTAATTTCAAAATATTATATTCTTAAAATTTTTAAAATCTTCACAATTTAAAATAAAACATGTAAAAATTCTGAAAAGTAAAAATTGATCATTAACACGTTCACTGCAACTGGCACCGATCGGTGACAGTCTGAGCGCTGTTCGGGCGCACCCGTTACCGAACGGTGACATTCCGAAATACTATTCAAAAGTCCCCGTCTCTCCAGCAGCGTTGTATGAGAGTATCAATGACCTGTTGCTGCGTGGAGGGTAAGTGAATTTTTTTCTCCATAAACTTAAAAAAAAATGGTTGGCACATTAAGTATTATGTAAGTATTATTCAGCGTCCTAGTGACCTACATGTCACAGTCTTTTGCAGCAAATGTATTAATCAATTTATCTCCTTCCTAATTATTACTATAACATCCTAGGTACAAGTTGCTGAGTATTTTAAAATGTTTCCATCCATAAAACAACTTGAGTGGAATGCTGTAATAATCTATGCCGAGATCTGAAAACATTTAGTTAGCACAACACCACATGGCCCAGACTAATGATGAAATTCATGACCTGAAGGTATTCTCCCGAATCCAGTTTTAAATCAAGCAATTACTAATAACTGGAATGTATATAAAAACTTGTACAAGTGTCCATTGGCGAGGTGTGAAAACAACAAACTAAACAATAAACCTAATACATAAGTGAAATTATTTCATTTTACAATAAACTTTCAAAACTCCAGATATTTTCTTAATTATTTAAACTTTTGTAAAAAAAATTAAATCATATATTTTACATTCAAATAAAAAAATTAGAGCTCCAGAATCGATCCTTTGCGCACACTATAAGGTCAATTTAATTTTTCGTATTCCACTAGCATCAATTTAATTACTGACGTTTTAACTTCACATTTCATAAAATTACTAAGTAACCGTATCGTTTAAAATTTGAAAATATAACTAAATAATACATGAGAAAGTATACCTGTTTATCAACCAAGAACCAAGTTATTTCTGGTGGCGGTTCTCCACGAACATTCACATCATACTTGACCATTTTGCCAGCTCTTACGACAATATTCTTCAGGTTTGTTCGGTCAATTCTCGGTTTCACTGAAAAAAGTTATTTGATTAAAACCATTAAATTAACTTGAATTAAAAAAACTCATTTATCATCATTGATCAATACAATTGAGTTACCTCGTTTGACACGTAGAAGCATCGGTCCACCGATTAACCCATTGTGGATCATTGCGCCCGCCCAGGCCTAGCGGTACGAATTAATTCACCAAAACGGCGTGGCACCAGTCTTAGTGTGCTTTCCAGTCAGCTTTATTTGCTAGCAACGTCTACGTGTTTGTTGTTCTTTACAATAGATAAACATATCACAGACCATATTAGGCTAAAATATCGACATTGACATTAGATGACGCAATTGTAAACAACAAGTGCAGCAATTTTAACGACACTTCCTCAAGCTAGCGTCAGTCCACTCGCGCACGAGACTTGAACGCCACAGCCACGTTTTGAAAAATTTTGATCCGCAATCGGTTAAAAGCTTTCCCTAAGCGTATGTCTTCGCTTTAACGGGCCCAATTAGCAAAAATGTAAAACTAACAATTAATTACGAGATCTGTATTTATTTAAATATATTTTTCTTAATTTAAATTAATTCTAAAGTATCTTTATCATCTTTCCACAATCAATATAGTTTCTTTAAATTGTTCAGTAATTACAAATGTAGACTTGCATAGTTTTTTAACAAAATAACTTGTGTAATTTATAAAACCAATGTTTTAAATCAGACATTTGGATGTATTTATTCCATTCACCATTCTATTTATTTTACATTATTTATCATTTTTATTTTTTGTTCATTTTTTTACTTTGATTTATTTTTCAAATCAATAAAAAAACAACTCGAGCCAACTCACAGACCATTCTAGGTCCACTTAGGCTGTTTCCTTTTTTTTTGTTTTCTCGTTTAAAAATATTATGTTTACCTATAGATTACTTTGTTTAAATTTAAATTTTTATAATATGAAAAAATTAGTAATTTATTTTGTATAGTACTTTTTTGGAATGAAACTGTTTTTGACTTGACTTTGTTCAGGATCAAACCAACGACCTTCATATCGTGAATCGGGTACTATAACTCTGAACTACCTGGCCAGCCAAAATTATGATTGGTGAACTCACAAGCTTTGTGTTTGACGAGGTGCATCTTGCTGGGGTCAGAGGCAGGGCTGGGGCCGGCCTTGTTGACAGCGATGATGCGGAACTGGTACTCAGCTTGCTCCTTGAGGTCTGGAACCTTGGCCTGCAGCTGGTCTCCAGCCACCTCGGCAGCTGGCTCCCAGTCCGGTTTGTATCTGTCAAAAACTCACCGTTAAATCATGAAATGCTTCTTTTGGATCTTGGAATTCTGAAATCCCATCTTAATAATCCAGTACCTGGTGACCGAGCTTTGCTCGTATAGAATAAGACATGTATTATAAAAATTAATTAGAAAAATTAAAACACATCTATTACTCAATGAAAACATTTATGTGGTTGAAATAAAACCGATTTAATACACCATGGAGGGTATGGAACTCGCGGCCTATAGTTCTTGAGGCCGACACGCTACAACTCGGCTACGACGTTAGTCAATTGAGCGATGCCGTTTAACGTATTTTAGCCAAAGCCGATCATTTACTGTTTAATTATCCATACCGTTATTATTAGCCTGTGATCAACTGATTTTTGTTATAAACGGAATGAGGATTGAAAAGCAAAAGAGAAATTTAATTTACATCGATTTATTGGTTTGTTACAGTGGCTTCAAGCAATACAACGAATACGTTTTCTATCAAAACACGGAAGATTTTGGAAATACTTTTTTCTGCTTTTATTTCGCACAGCTATGTTATCCTTTAGTTTTTTACAAATTGTTTAGTAACCTGATAATTTTGCATTTATTTAATTCATAAAATAAATATTAATGCATAACCTCTATATTGTTCCCCGTAGTCTTCAATCAAGAACTGTCAAACGGTTATAAACAGCTGTTTTGGTTTGTATTGTTTACATTTTACTCTCCATAAGCGTAATGTTAAATTTTTAGATTTTAAACTTAATATTACAAGAAAACACGAATTTTCCTGGACATTAGACCTATCTAGAACTTATTTTCTACTCGGAAATTAGTTATTTCCAAAAATTAAATAAAATCCTCGGTGCCGTTTTCGAGATCCGTGTGCAAATATATATATATATACAAACCTTGCTCGTATTATAGTATTGGATTCTAACCCCCTTCAGTAGTACAAACTATTACCTGGCTGAGAAGTAGTGACATACCACTATGTTTTCTTCCATAACATGCATCGCCTATTGTTTGTTTTTGTTCTGAACGATGGCAAGGAATATATAATGAATGGTTGGTGATCAGAGGTTTGTGGGGGAGGGTAGGTGTGTGTAAAATTTGTTAAAACTTCATCACAGCAGATTTGGTAATAGTGTAGAGTGTGTATTTGATTGGACAATAAAGGTCTGTCACTGTCATAGCTGTAGTAAAGAGTGTGCGCAGCAGGTATCCACAATGCAGTAGTTTAGTTCTTGTTGGGGTTTTCTGCATTTTACACAATCAAAGCCTTTACATGTTGCATATGAATCCATAAACCCATGCTTTTAAATTTTCTATACAAAGAAGAACTTTTAAAAATTTAGGTTTTTTACTTTTTTACCAAATTTTGAGACAAAAATGATTTATGTTGTGTCAAAAATATTAATTTTGTAATAATTTATATTCACTTTTATCAATCCCATTTGTAAGTTAAGAACAAGTTAACTGCAAGTGCAGTTTCTGGCAAGTTAACTGCACGGCCCATGGCTGTCAAATGTTCAAACAAAACTTATTCCTAGCATTCTAACGACTCTGAAATAAATTTATAATCGTTACGACATAAATGATTCTTACTTGTCCTTCTTTTCAATGATGTACTTCTCGATGGGTGCTCCTCCATCGGACTCAGGCTTAGTCCACTTGAGTTTCACGCTCTCATGGTCGTAATCCACGACCTGAGGTGTACCAGGCTGAGTGGGCTCATCTAGAACCAAAGAGACCATTTATGCCAAGTCTCATGGATAACAAGGTCTCATAAAGATTCAACTCATTTGAAGAACGGAAGACGTGAATACGAAAAATTTAATTTAATTTAAAATTTACAAAATTTATGTATACAAAATTTAAAACATTTGGAAAAACACTTTCTAATATAGATTTATCGGCATCAAGATTTACGTACTACAAGGATTCTTGCATAAGGATATATTGATATCACGTACCATAAGGATTCTTGGCAATGATGGGACGCTCAGTTTCCAGAGGTTCGGAATCACCCTCGTCGTTGATGGCGGTGACTCTGAACTTGTACTCCTGGCCAGGGTCCAGGCCAGAGATGAGCATCTCCTCCCGGTCCCCAGGCACCTTCCCCACTCGGACCCACTTCCCAGTGGCCAGATCCATCTTCTCCACCTCGTATTCCTTGACAGGAGTGCCACCGTCGTCTGACGGCTTCTTCCAATTCAGTTTGCAGCCGTTCTTCGTGACATTCGACACCTCCAGAGGGCCTTCGGGTCTGCTCGGCTTCGCTAGATTTTGATTACAAGTTAGGATATGAAAACTAACAACAATTGAACACTAAAGTATGCATAAAATAATAATGTATTGATTTAAATTACATCTGTGAGAGAATTAAGGGGCAGGGACTTCCGGCTTCACCCAGGAAGCCCCCCAGGTTACAAAAAATAAACAACGCCGTGCAGATAAGTTTTTAAAGGTCTTCGCTACCGCAAGATCAACTCCGAATTAGTCGGGTTTTAACTTTTCATAACTATCAAAACGTGTATTATTGGTATTATATCTTGATATCTATACTTTACATTAAAAACGTAACTGATAGAAAATTATGTTTTCAGTAATTTTTATGATATATGCGAGCGATGCATGACCAAAAGATGTTAACATAGATAGGTAATTATTTTCTATATGTTTGCTGAGGAATTTTAAATCCATTTCCTCTATCAGCACATTCTTCAATGTCAACCTTTCTAACAAAAACTTTTTGCTACATCACTATTTTTCTAGCACATTTATAGATTTTCTTGAGTATAGTTTTGTTTAATATATTAAAAGTACCACTCAACTCTAACTAGAGGTTTCTGATAATTTATTCAATCTGATTTAATTAGTTTAGTTATAGATTTTTTCAGAATCAAACATTTTTAAATCCAACAGACTACGCCAGATACTTACAAAGTACTGTCAGCTCGAGGCTTTCTTGATCCTTTCCGTTGGCGTTCTCCGCAAGCAGAGTGTATTTGCCAGTGTCGCGTCTTGTGGCGTTCACGATGGTGAAGTTGGTCTGGTAGTCAATGTTCTCTATCTTGATCCTGTCCGTGGTGACAAGAGCAATGCCGTCCCTCCATGTCCAGGTCAGGGTTGGAGGAGGCTCACCCGTCACGTCCACCGTCCACTTGTGCGTTCGTCCGGCCTTGATCGTCACACTCTTCATTCCATCACGATCGATACGAGGCTTCACTGTTGACAATCATATCACTAATTAACTTTAAGTCATTTCAGGGAATGTAAGAGGTTGATTTAGATGTGTATTGAACACTGAACAAGCACTATGGAAAGTACAGCACATTGTTAATTGAAATATTAAGGGCAAAATTAAGGTTCTCTTACGTTTTAAACTATCACACCACGATATAAAACATTATGAACACACTTGTGAACCTTATCAAGGACACACATGGGTTAATGTGTACATTGAAGACAACTCATACTGCAACTCAATAACTCTCAAGTCCCCTAGACAAGCAAAGGGTCTACTCCAAAGAGCCTTCCACTTTCATTTGAGGGTACACACCCTCTAGGGCAGTACATCCCCCTGCTCGAGAAACCACAAGGGTTTGCCAAGTATCCTTCATCCAAGACATCTCTCCCAGGTGAACAGTAAGGATATACACTACTCCCTATGAATTAAGATAAATAAAATTGGATTCACTAATTTCACTATTTTTATTTATTCCTCTGCCACCATGTTTGTTTGTAGAAAATTCTGGTATATTACGAGGGTCGTCCAGAAAGTAAAGAACGTTTTAGCATGGTAAAATAAAAACAAAAGATTTCTCCACCAAATTTTATTTACAATGCCACAGTACCTTACATTACTTTTCTACGTAGTCCCCGTTCTTGTCGAGACATTTGTTGTAACGTGGGACCAGTTTTTCTATTCCGACGTTATACTCTTCAGCCGCGAATGATTTGAGCCATTTTACCACTGCTTCCTTAAGTTCATCGTCATTTCCAAACTGCTTTCCACCCAAAAATTCCTTCAACTTTGGAAAGAGATGGAAATCACTGGGTGCCAGGTCTGGGCTGTAGGGAGGATGATTAAAAATTTCCCACTTCAGATGTTGGAGTTCTTGCCTTGTTCTTGCTGAGGCATGAGGCCGTGCATTGTCGTGAATGAAAAACACTTTTCCCGACAGCATTCCGCGCCTCTTGTTTTGGATTGTTGTTGGATTGGATTGTTCTTGTTTGGACACATTTATAGGCTTTAATTTGCCTATAAATTTCAATAGGCTTAACTTTTTGAGTGTTCAAAAAGCGAATCACACTCCGCACTTCACATTTGGTGGGATTTTCTATTGGCGTCGCCATTTTAAAAACACTGCAAAAACGAGAAGCGTAACCGTACAGCAACGAGACTCACCTCACACTGAAGCGAAAGGAAGGGACAAGCGGCCGCACACGCAATCGCAGTGGTGGGGGATCTGCGCCGCATGCTATGCGCATTCGTTCTTTACTTTCTGGACGAGGGTAGTACAAATGTTTTGTTTTCATTAGGGAAACAAATAAAAGTCAAAATGCGAGCACCTTCTGAGTTCTGAAGGAGGCAGGTTCAAAAGAGATTTGTTCAAATTTTTAATCGAACACCCCATTTACTCCTTCGATGAATACTACCAGGTCGTTAAAAAGTTTAATTGTTGATTTTTTTTTTCTTTGTTTAATACATTTATATTTTAAATATTTGAATGTTTGTTTTACTTGTAAATAATTTGTACTATAAATATTTTAATGTTGATGTTTTAAAACTATTTTATATTTTAAATATTTTAATTAGTTTTAGTCTTTTTCATAGATGTATTGTGACGCCATTCATATATATTGTATTTGTGTATGATGAATAAAGATATCTGAATATGAATATGAATATGACCTATCGGGGCCTTGTATTATGGTGTTCGGTACTCACAGTTCCTGTGTTTGCAGATATGGTTGTCTGTTGGCTCACTAGGCTCGCTAGCTCCAGCCTTATTAACAGCTCTCACTCGGAACTGGTAGACCATCTTCTCTTTCAGCCCTTCCACCTTTCCTTCGGGATTCGCATCTTCCGTCTTGGCGACCTCCTCCCAATCCAAAGAGAACTTGTCCTTCTGCTCAATGACGTAGTGAAGGATTGGTCTTCCTCCATCACTCTCTGGCTTCTTCCACTTGAGAGTAACGCTTTTGTTGTCGTAGTCGATAATTTCTGGTTTACCGGGACGGCCGGGTTCATCTGAAAGCGAGTTGATGTTTTTAATATAATATTAAATATATATTAAGAGAGGAGAGGTTAATATAATTGTAGTAGGGATAAATTTGCAATTATGAAAGGTCAGTTGCAGAAACATGTTCAGCATTTTAAAGTTGGTAACAGCAACCAACATTTATTTATTTTAAAGAAAAACTCAAAATTTTAAAATTAAATTAAAAGCTCTCAAACTTCTCTTTAATATTTGGAATATTTAGAAAACAAAATAATTTTCATTAATTCAATTCTCTTTAGAGATTATCAGTTATCAATTTTGATTGAGTTTGACTTTCTGTAGAAATATCACATCATTAAATCTACTATCCATAACCTATAAGAAGCCCAATTAATAACTTATTGTCTGTCGTTTATCACTTCTAAAAGACAATATTTCACGCTGATGTTTTTCACACCCACCTTTTATCCTTTCAGGAGGAACTGTACAGCTTATAAACGTGTATCACAATACTTCTGAAGTTTAACCTGTTGAGGAGTAACGACAAATGGGCTCATTTGAGTACGCCCGTCATGTGATGTGTGTTCTCCCACGAGGATCCACGTCATATGACGGGATGACAGATATTTGATATTTCTTAAAATATTACTAATAAATTAAAAATTTGTTTTATTACACCTGAAAACATATAAGTAAAATAATACTATTTAAAAACGAATAATTTAGAACTTATGCGTAATTTAATAGGCACGGTAAATTATAGTTATCAGATTGGTATCGTTGATGTTTCTCATGAATTGGCTTAGCCCCAATGTGATGGTGCGTGCGCTACTTAGTGTTCAACCGATCTTCTATCTGTTAGGTTGTAGATAGAAAACTTATAGGCTTTGCTGTGGTAACTGAGATTGTACGTTATTACTATATGTATTGTTATTGATGGTATCTTGTACTTTTGACTTTGTCTATTGCTATGTATTGGCCTAAAGACAATAAAATTTGTATTTATTTATTTATTATTTATTTATCCTAGTGACGTTTAGTTATTGACTCCTTTGTAATGGCCTATAATGGGTGATTACCGCATCATTGTTTTGAAATATATCACACCCAAAACACGTTCTAAGAGATTTAAATAATATGAAAAATTTCAAAATGTGTTTTAATAGGCTTTTTTATCATTTTATTGTAGTAATAAAATATATTTAAAGAAATCCATTTTTTTTCTTACTCCCGGGGGTACTGTTTATGGCAATACGCCTACTCTACGTAGCACTGATATTAGCCACGTCACATGACGGGCATACTCCTCAACAGGTTAATAATGACTAAAATAATATGCCATTTTTTTCAAAAAGTTTCTAGTATGTGGAACGTACCGTAAGGATTCTTGGCAACGATAGCCTGATCAGTCTCCAGAGGTTCTGATTCTCCCTCCTTGTTCACAGCCTTTACCCTGAACTTATATTTCTTCTTTGGTGTCAGTCCCTCAACCTTGAATGTGCCTGGACTTTGTGGGCCAGCCTAAAATCATGTCACTAGCTGAAATAACTTGGATGATGAATGGAAACAAAAATAACTACAATTTTTCACTGAGTGTAGAAAGTTCAACCAAAAAGTGGGATGTCGCTATAAAGAACCAATTGAAAAGATGTACATATTTCATGAATCCACCTTCAATAACTGTTCTCTTTTAATATCATTAAAACTGATTTTAATTATACAATTTGATTGGTTTGACCACATTTTTGACATGTGGACTAATATGAAAATTTATTAATTTGATTTTTTTCAATAGGCCCAAAATAACCTCAGTGTGATCAAAAATTTCCTCACTAGTCATGGCTTGTGCTGAGTGTATTGACATATGATGCGCAAGATGTACAGTCCTGAAACTGCATGTTGCACAGCAGGAGAAATGGAAAAAGTACTTTGGTATTATACGGAGGCCACAATTTTTAGAGATTTTTTTTACTTGATACCAAAAATAGCCAAATAATTGAAAAGAACAAACTGTAATTGATTGACAGTTCAAAATCTACATCATTCTGATTTACGGTTTCTGCTTTCTATCTCTGAGAAGGCAACGTTGTTGGCAAGGATGGAGTTGAACCTCTGCTATGATGGCGATGTACATTCCAACATACAGCACTTTGCGCAAGTTGATTAATGATAGTATAGTACCAATAACTTAACTTAAATCCATAGTGCGCTGTATGACTCATATGGCATCGAATATTCGTAACAAACTGAGGAAACTCCTACTAAGATATTTATGATAACCAAAACAAACTGCCGCAGTGCGCTATATAAGGGTGGCCTCCGTATAATACCAATGTCCCATGGAAAAACTAACACCCATCCAGTGTGTTGGAATTGTAGCCAACATTGGGATTAGATTTTTAGTTGCTTGAGCTGGGAAATTTAATTTACTGCTTTGACAACAGCAGCAAACCTACAACCATGCTGTGTTCCTGAACTATGTAAAGACCTGGAAAACTCAATGGCATGTGATATCAATACACCTAATGTAGAGAGACCTGTAGTGTCTCACCTCTCCAGCAGGCACCCATCGTCCGGTGTCCATGTCCATCTTCTCCAAGACGTATCCAGTGATCTCGGAGCCACCATTGTCCTCCGGCTTGTTCCACTGAAGTGTGATGTGGTTTGCTCGTACTTCCGTCGCTTCCAGTGGACCAAGAGGCTTCGATGGCTTGTCTAAAATATTTATTTCATTTATTTCCTCACACTTTCAACAATTATTATAGAACATTGCTGCATTGTTTACAAACCAAAAGCAAACTTAGAAATTCAAAATTATTTTATGGACGGCTTGTTAAAACATTACAGGGTCCAGCGTATTTTGGGGTTTTCCGTTTATAAGAATAGAATAAGAATGTTTTATTTTCTCTTATAAAATTTGTTAAAAATACAACATAAAATAAATATGGTGTCATTACAAAAACATAAATTACAATTAATAAATAAAATGTTCTTTTGTCAGACTGACTAAAAAAATAACCCATAACTAAAAGATTCTCTTGTAAAAAAATATATGTCTTAAAATGTTTGCTTACAGTCTAACTCTAAAAAAGTACAAAATACATAATTTCTAAAGATTTTATACAGGTTCATTAAAAAACAAAAGGAAAATTTATAATGTGTTTATAAAAAAAGAGAAAATATAGGACCTCCAAGGCACTGCCTGTTAGGAGGCTTTAATTAGGAGGTTCCTTCATTTAAAAATCTCAATAAATTAACAGCGATCAGATAAAAAGTAACAAGAATTAAAAAAATAAGATCTCCTTTATAATGAAAAAGTGGCATAGCAAAAAATTAAATATTTAGCTCGTAAAATGACAATTCTTAAATAACCAATTTAATAGTAATAACCATTTCTTATTTAATCAATGTAACATAAATTATATACTGTTAAATTCATTGAATTATTGATTTTAAATTATATTGTTAGTGTATGTGTTATATTGTAAATTCATGTTTTTGGGGTGTTTGAGTGTTACATTTTGTGTAACATAACACTCAAAAACCCCAAAAAATAATATGAATTAGTTTCTCTAAATGTACTGACACTCCTTAATTCATTAAGTACAACAAAAGTGTTTAAGAGGTTACATTTACTATATAGGTAGATTTAAATGTATGGAAAATGTTAATATCAAGTACATCAATTCACATTTAGGTTTGAATCTGAGATTCACTTTACATTTTAAAGACATTAGGTATAAACTCACCGAGTACAACGACCTCTGCAATTCCTTCACATACTCCGGAACTGTTGGTCAAGACCAGTTTGTACTTTCCGCTGTCCGCTCTCACAGCTCTCCTCACTGTCACGACTGTGTTGCGTTCATACTTGTCTATCGTAGTTCTGTAAAATATTTAGTTAAAAACACCTGAACAAAATCAAAACATAAAGTAGTAGCCTACAAAAGAAAATCCAAGCAACTTGTATAACGTACGGTCACACTGATTTAAAACCATTGGATAAAAATATAACTTCTCAAAGATTAACTTTTTTCAATTTTACACTTCCACATTCTCTTCAAACACACATTTCTTCATTTTTCAAAATCCTTGGTTTTTTAAGAAATTGGTCTTCAAGAGTCCAAACACGAACATCGATAAGTCAAATGTCGAAAACCCAAGCCAAAGTGAACTTCATTCAAGAGCATAGTAAATGGAAATGTTACTAGAATTGAAGATCTTTCGTTTGTCAGGTTGTTATTGGTTGAAGATCTAGAGATCGGTTAAATATCAGTTTTGAGTGAATCTATACACTCATTATACTCTTTATATGATTTGCAGTTTTGATCCTTTCCTCGATGATTGCCCATATATGACCAGCGCTTTCTCACAAACTACCATTGTTAAAAAGCTTTGATAAACCTGATTTATTAAAATAGAGAGAGGAAAATATTGATTAAAAATGTCAGAAAGCAAAATTATATTTGAGCTCAAACTTTTAACTTTCCAAAATAATAATACTGAATTCTTTCCAATTTTATACCTCCACAGTTTTATGTCATTCATGACAAATCCCTTGGTTTAGAAAAACTATTCATGGGCCCAAATGCAAACGGACAAGTCAAATGTTGAAAACCCGAGCCAACATGCACTTTGTTTAAGATCATTTAGCATTTATTTAATTATTCAAAGAGAGAGTACAAAATTTCTATTACAATCTCAGAAAGCAATATCGAACCGAATGTTCAACCTTCAACTTTCCAAAATGATGTAACTCAAAATACAGTATTAATTCCTGTTGTGAACATGCCAATGGTGGTTATGACCAGACTATACTTGAATAATCTATGTATTATAGTGAATAAAAGTCTGTTATCACCAGAGAAAAAAAAGAATAAAATTTGAACAGAAAAAAAGTGCTACGTCTTTATGAGTCGGATATATATATTAGAGGTGTGCGGATAGTGAATTATTTTTTCGGATCGGATAGCTCAAGTTCGGATCGGATAGTTTTCGGATTCGGATACTCGCAATAACAAAGTGAAATCAGACTTATCTAAGAATAAATTAGGAAAAAATCAATAAAATGTTATCAAAATTATTAAATGGTACATAAAAATCATAAATTCTTCATAGGATGAACAACAAAACTAAAATTTTTACTTCACTGCATTTAATAATAAGTTTATTCCATCAATAAATACAAATTTACAAAATAACAATTACCAGTAACAAATTTTAATATGGCGTAATTCACAAATTAAATCAACAGAAACCTTATAATTCGCCATTAAATGACATCAACTTTCTACTAATTCATCAATTCATTCTACTAATAATCAACTAATTCTCAATTTTATTTCACGATTCAATTATTTTATTTATTACAATGATAAAAACAAATCACCATTAACAAAGAATCAAGATTTGACAGACGACGTTGGATCGATGCTATCGGCTATCTGCGTATCGGCAGGGGCAGTGACAGTGCAGCTGCTATCAAACAAAGGCCTTTGCGCAGGCGCAGAGTTGGAATATTTGGCAGATAAAATACCCCGATCGGCTGTGTAACAATATTGAAACCCGTGAAATAATGGTAACTCGTCGTATCTAGTTAGTTATTCATCTTAAAATTATCTAAAAATGTAAAACTAATAACGCTTAAATTCATTTAACAAAGATAAAATGTAGATTGAAAACAAGTGGAAAATTTGTTGGTTATGTGAACACTGAACGACGAAATAGGCCAAATGTAAATTGGCAACACTTTATCGTATTGCTCAAACCCGGAGTAGTTGAGAATGCGATAACTAAACAATTTATCGTCTACATAGAAGACCAGAATGAAGTAGTATTATTTTTGCTGGAAACCCCGTCGCAAAACGAGCTATTATGATGGTTTGTTACCAATAATATTAAATCAACAATTCAAGTTTTTTCGTAGCCGAAATGAAATTTTATACGGAACAATATCAAACCGCAATCTGATACTCGGTGCAACTATCGATGACGCTATGCTTTGTATTTCAAAATGCAATATCGTGTTGAACTTACGGTTACTTAAATGCGTAGTTGAAGAATCGAATAATCATACCGCATCCTCGGACCGCCCAATGATGTTCTTACATTCCGATTGGTTATGAATTGCGTAATTTCGTCATCTGCGGTCTTCATTTGTCATTCGAATCGCTATAAGTGTATCGCGTCTACCAGTCAACGACATTGTTTTGATGAAAGACTAAGTAATTTCGTCGTCTTATCAAGGTTTAAGCAAAAATTATTCCAACTTCGCAGGTATTAACTCGACGAAAATCTCGTTGTTCTTGTTCAAATTTCTGAATTATACAGTCTATCCGAAAATTAGGATATTTATCGGATATTACCGGATATTTCAAATACATTTGGATTGGTTTCGGATATCCGATCCGATCCGAATCCGAACCGAATTTTCGGATATCCGCACACCTCTAATATATATATATATATATATATATTGCAGTCTGCTGGAAAGACTCTGAAACCGCATCACCTCATTGACTTAATTCTCTAGCCTTGGCTGGAAAAAGACTCCAATTTTTATCCCATTTGCCCACAATTGGGAAAAAAATGAGCTACTCAATCAAATCAGCAAATGGGCTATATCGAAAGCCTCAAGCTGAAGTAATTCATGGGTGTCACAATAGATTTCAAAGGTCAAGATGGCAGAGGAAAGCTTTACCCCAGCCCTGAGAATATAAAAGGTAAAGGAGTTACAAATCAACTGCCTCTTACTTGTCATTGTCGTCTTTGATTTCGACACCATTCAGTTGCCAGACGACCTCTGGTTCAGGCTCTCCTCCATACTTGATATCGTACTTGATCACTTGCCCCTTCTTGATCACTATGTTCTGCAGGTCGTCTCCAATAATGAATGGTTTGACTGTTATACAGACAATAGATTAGATGAGAGTAATCTCAATTTCAAACAAGCGTAATGCGAATTGTGGCCAAAGTTCCTTAAATAACAAACTGTAAGCCACTTTTAATAAAATCTAGAATTCTTAAATTCTTACCCTATTAGTGCACATATATATCAAGAGTCAAAGATGAAAAACTTTACTGTCACAAAAATACTTTTTACAATCTATCAAAGCTGGGAAAACAGGTGACATTGTTAAGTTAAAAGGTACATAAAAAACTTAGCCTAAAATACATATTTGTTTATTCTAAATGAATGACATAGTTTGAATATTCTTGAATGGATATTATAATAGGCTCTGCCAAAAGTTTTTCATTCATGCTAAGCAAGAGAGGCCGCGACTATAATATTAGATACAAAAATTTGTTGAAAACGACAGAGCATAGACTGAAATTACTTATCATCACCTTAATATATGTGGCCTAAAATATACAAAAAGGTAATAAATTACAATTATCTCTAAAAACACTTAATCTTATTCAAAATTCAATTAAAATAGTGGTTATTAGAGAAGGATATTGAGTCAGTGGAATAATTTTTGGAATCCTATGTTTAATGATTATTACAGCACCTATTTTATATGGATACAAATGTGTAATGTGTATGGATACAAATGTGTGTACAAATGGTTTGAATAAGTAAATAAATAATATTTTACCGATTTTGACGGTAGTATCTGTCATAATTCTTACCAGCATTTTCAGGTTAAATTAGGAATAGGACAGGATACATCAAACTTGACTACTTGCAAGATTTTGCAAAAAAATATTTTGAAATAAAATTCATTTTTGGTTCAAATCGGTTTTAACAATTTTTTAGGTAACTATGTGATGCACATAGAGTAATTACTTTAAAATAGACTAATTTAATAATTATGACTTCTAAATTCATATCAAAGTCTTGTCCACTATATACTTTACCTAAACGGCATTCTAAAGTGTCTACGTGAGGACGTTCTATCTCTTTATTATTCATCATAACTCGAGACATAAAACACTGATTCATACACTCGCACACAACGAGCACGATAAAAACAGATCATCTTCAGCAATGATCATGATCGCGTTAAAAGTAGCCCTACAGATAGAACTGTAGAACTTTTATAGAACTTTCTATCGTATTTGTTTTGGGTGTAAGTGTGTGGGTGTATTTGTGTTTTATGTTTAAAATTATGACGAGTTTATGACAGATAGAATGTACTTTCACACTAGAGAATGCCGCTCAGGCAAAATATTTAGTAGACATGACATTTATATGAACTGTGAAGAAGTAAGTAATTATTAAATTAGTCTAAATATTCTTTTAGGGGCTAAAATAATGGATTTTGAAATAGAGATTTTTTATCGTAAAAAATGAAAAATTTACCGAATCTGCACTTGGCAATGATGGGTTTTGTTGCCTCGCTGGGTTCACCGGGGCCGGCCTTGTTGACAGCGCGAATGCGGAACTCGTACTGAGTTCCTTCC
The DNA here is from genome assembly GCA_023375725.1 of Nephotettix cincticeps. Lineage (NCBI taxonomy): Eukaryota > Metazoa > Arthropoda > Insecta > Hemiptera > Cicadellidae > Nephotettix > Nephotettix cincticeps. The sequence continues at coordinate 57,472,189 of CM041784.1, forward strand.
TTGAGGCCATCAATGGTGGCTCCTGTAACGTCTCCTTCAATCACCTTCCCTTCTACCCAGTCTTTGCCAAACTTTTCCTGTTGACAAAAACGTTAGCTTAATACGAGAGTCACATGAAGAATATTCACGTTATTTTCTAATTTTCAAGTATGAAATTCTATGGGTATTTTTCATTTAGGTTTAGAGTAATATTTGTGTTCAGTGTGAAATTGGAGTAATCAGGTTTAGTAGTTTTGCTAAACACAAAGTAAGATTTGTTAAGTATTTTAATTTAGTTGGCAAGTCTGTTCTGTCAACCCTAGAAGCGTCCATTGTATTTTCTTCAGCGTCACCATGATCTTAGGGTTTTGCAAGCCTTTTGAAAAAAAGTCATTACTAATTTTAGAAATACTGACAGACACACAATTAGGCAAACAGACATTGTTAAACTCAAAGACACATAAATCAATAGTTGGAATCTTAGCTTTCCAATGATATATATTGCACGTCGTTGACTTAGTTTCGTTTAAATACTTGTAGTACTTTTAATACTTGCTAAAACCTGTACACGGCAGTCAACAGATATTTCGCCGGTGAAAAAATTAGAGATGGACGCTTCTAAGGTTAAGAGTAATGATAAAAGTTTTGTCGAACATTTAATTCCAAAAACATTAATGTAATTGGTGGAAAGTCAAAGCAAATAAGAATTGAATTTGTAAACTATCTAGAAATTGTAGTGATGAGGCAAAATATGTGTAGTTTATTATTTACACTTTACACTAGTCAATGTACTATCTGATTGTACAAAATGAATAAAGAAATCTTAATCTGAGTTTAGAATTTAGTTCCAAACTAAAAAAGAAAAGTAATACAATATACTCTTGTCAGTTTGGATCGATGATATTTAAAATGTATATTTTGTAAATAGAAAATAAAACGAAAATGTTGCTTAACGTTTTTGCGCCTAAATTTGACACAAAAATAAATCTGTAGAACACCCTGAGGTTTACGCTGCTGGTAAGAGCTACGGCCACAGAGGTTAAAATTATTATTATTATTGTGCCGCTTAATTTACTGGAACGGTATCTCAGGGGTAACGCTCTGTTCCAGAAATTCAAAGGTTGCTGGATCAAACCACTGATCGCCGACTCCTGTCAGATCATAAGCGATCACCTCTGGCCAGCCCATGTGTTTCATGCCACTACGGTGCATCGCTGTCTTTAATTCACCGCACAGGCCAAAAACCTGTGGTGACGGGCAGTTAAGGGGTTTCTTTTAGAAAAAACATTATCAGTGAGAGCTGGGACCTCAGAGGTTGGTGAAAACTCACAGAAAGTTATACTTTTGGATAATAACGTGAAAGTATCAATTTAGTCAATGGTGCAATGCTGCTTCAGCTCACTTTGTACTCAATGATGTAGCCAGTGATGGGGGCTCCGCCATCGTTCTCAGGCTTTACCCACTTGAGGTCAGCGTGATCCTTGTCCCAGTCAACCACTTCCACTCCAGTAGGCTTCCCTGGCTCATCTGTCAACAATCGAGAAATAAGATGTTATTACAACAAATTACAAAGAGTACAATTTGTGAAGTTTAAGTCAGAAGCCCTTTGGGCAGGTTAGGATGTAGCATAAAGCCGAAGTTGGAAAAGAAAAAATATATGATTACTTCTCCAAAGAGCTGGATATATAAATAGCTGGCATTATGTACCAGAAAATATTTAATCATCAAATTTAACACTTAATAATCTAGTATTAGACTCACCCCAAGGATCTTTGGCCAAAACAGGTTTGCCAAAGATGTTAGGTTCTGATGAGCCGATCTTATTGACAGCCTTGATTCTGAACTTGTATTCTTTCTTGTGGATAAGGTCGCTGACCTGGTAGCTGGTGGGCTCTGAAGCGGGCACTTCAGCCACACTGTGCCACCCTCCTGCGGACAACAATGTTGGTTACAAACACTATACATGGTCAGAATCTAGCGAATCTTGGAAGAAGACCAGCAACTTGTAGAAGACCTTCTACAATCGAAACTCAAGACTCATCGTGGGTCTCATCACTGGACGTGGACATGAGGAAGCATCTTGCACGGATGGGAATCTACACTGGAGACCCAGTTTGCAGGAAGTGCGGGCAGTCTGAAGAGACCGCTGCACATGCTATACAACTACATCGAGCTTAGTGAAGTAGGGGTTGCAGCTCTTGGTACCGTCGAGAGGGGCAGACACCTGACTCAGAAGGAGCTAATTGGGAGGTTCCATCAGTTTGCCAGGCTCCTAAGACTAGATGGGTCCTGAGACTCCAACCAGGGGGAGTGCAAATAACTGAAAGACTGACATGCCTAGGGACAAAAATCCCTCCCCACTGTGTAATTGTAATTAATTGTACAGGGTCAGCCTGCTAGGGTTGCAGCAATGTGGCAAGAAAGGCCAATCAAAAACCTTTAATGGTTAAAAATCAAGTATTTTGTATTTGTGTGTGATTTAAGTTTTAACAACCGCACATGGCTGAGGATATTAGACGTCTATTTTTAGCATTTTAATGCCAAAACTAATTAATCTCTTATCAGCTGTGGTTTTTTTAATATTAATGGTAAAATGTTAGTCCAAAATGCATTTTTACATATTCTGTTAGAAGCAGAATGGCCCAACCAACAAAATTAAGAAACATTTTGGACTAATCTCGATTTGCCCAATGGAAAAAATTTTTGCTCATAGTACAAAAAGCAAATAGGACTAACTTCTGCTATTCTAATACTTCATTATTTCCCCAGATTGGTATTCCTTGCAGGTTTCAGGCCAAAAATGAAGGTAAAAGCAGAATGGTCTAATCTAAATAGTAAAATGGGCCAATCCACATTTTAGTAAAAAGCAAAATGGACTAAAAATGGCTTCATTTTTGGAATCCATTTTGGGCATATATTGAATTTTACACATTTTGATAAACACATTGTAAAACATTCACAAAAAAGCAAATTCTGTATAAAGATATAATTTTTTAACGTTACTCATCATCTCAAAACTTCCTTTTTTTGAGTTAGTCAGCTTTGTCTTTCAGGACCTCATTTATTAATTTACCATGAACTTAATAAACCTTGTAAGTAATTAATATTAGCTAATTGTTAATAATTTATCTGTAATAATTGTTAAATATGATAACCACAATTAAAATTTTCATTTAGAATACATATCTCAGTACGTCACCAGTGAAAAGTGTCAAAAAATCTTTGTAACAACGCACCTTTAACACTCAGGTCCTGCCTCTCGATGATGTACTGTATCAGAGGAGAGCCACCGTCATCCTTGGGTGGCTTCCACTTGACAACACAACTTGTCTGGAAGATGTCAGTGACATCGATGTCCTGCGGAGGAGTGGGAGCATCTGCAACCAGACATTCTCTAATATATCCCGAGACTTGCAAACACAATAACAGTACGATCTCGTTGATGAGCCTTAAATCAGAATTAGAAGGGCCGTTTTTAACAAAAAAAAAAAACTTTTGACCCCAACATCGACCATGGTGACTCTCCAAGGGTTAACTGTGCCAATTTTAAAACTGAAAAATAATTCTAAAAATATAATATTTGGTACAAAAGGTGTTGATGAACAAAAGGAAAACTTAAAACAATGTAGTTTTAATAAGAAGGCAAACCTGGAAAGTTTTACACCTTATCCTTAGCAATAAGGATTTATGATGGTCCTTCTGTTAATTTACTACTACTATTTTTTGGGTTTCCGATAGTTTACTACTGGTTGGAATGAAACAAAACCTTCCTATACAATATTGAGAGTTCAGTTTAAGTGTTTTTTCTTTTCAATTGTTGATCTTTGTTATTAATTGACGTTAACTTCCAAACAACAGGTAAATATCCACTAACCTTGCATATTGATTGTGATATCCTTGGTGTCTTCTCCCTGAGCGTTGGATATCTTGAGCTGGTATTTTCCAGTGAGTCCTCTCGCCGGCTTTTTCACTGTATATGTGACCTTGTCCTCATGGACCACAATCTCAACCTCCTTGAGCGGCAGAGGCTTTCCATCCTTGATCAGCTTTGCTTCAATCTGGGACTGCCTTGTTCCGGATACTGGACACGACAAGATAATTCAAAATTAGTTTTTTTCAGAAATAAGTTACAAAACTGGCAAAACATTTCATAAAATAATACTCAAGAGTCTGCATCCGTGGTAGGCATCTTGAATTTTAGTCCTGTAGGGCAATGTTAAATTCTGGCGGAACATACTTTCACTTTGGCGTGTGTAGTGGCGTTAATTATCAAAGTATCAATGTAAAAATTTGGAAGTGCATTGATGAGATGTGGCTCAAGGGCATGACCTTTTCAATATGTTCAAAAATTTAACTTGATATAAAAACAAAACAAACAAACAAAATATTCAAAAACAAAATATTCCTGGATTTTTGTTTTTATATTAAGTGGCTTGAGCCACATCTCATCAATGTACTTCCAAAGTTTTACATCGATACTTTGATAATTAACGCCACTACACACGCCAAAGTGAAGGTATGTTCCGCCATAATTTAATATTGCTCTTACGGGACTAAAATCCAAGATGGCTACCACTGATGCAGACTCCTAATAATAATCCCCGCATGAGGCCTGTGGACAGGGATTGAGTCCATATCAGTCCTCAGAAATACATAAATAAAATAAAAAATCTTATCTAATTCCTAAACTGAACATTGCTTTTCATAGGAAAAATAAATAAAAAGTAAACTTAAAACATAACAATACAGATTCACAGACACACACATACACTCATATACAGACGCTACCGCCTTAAGGGTTAATGGGTTTATGGCCAACTAGGTAAAGTACCCGTCCTTCGCACGGGTAAAAAAGGTTTGAGAAAGGTTAACTTTTCTCTTTGGCATGAAAAAAATATTCTAAAACATGAAAGTTTGTTAAGAAAAATACTTTGTTTGAGGTAAAATACTGTTCACATTAAAAGAGGTTTACTAATAGTATTTTACACTAAACACGATCTCAAAATTTATAAACACGAGTGTCTACAATATGACAAAGTACCACCTGTTAACCCTTTAAAGAGTACAGTATTTTGCGTCAAAATAGGATTGACATTTTAAAATGTCTTTTTAATGGTTCCGTAAAAGGGAGTGGCGACTTTTTAAAACGCCAGTTGACGAAATTTGTTCAAATAAATATATATACATATAACTTGACATGGATTGATTCTTAAGCTATATATCAATAATTAAAGACACGTAGCTACGCGGAACATGTACTTATTTGTTTTCGGTAGGTTGTGGGTAATCTGCGGAGGGTTTCATAGGCGGGGTGGTCGCGGCGGGAAGTTACGGCGGAAAAAGTGGCGGCGCGGCATGAAATTTATTAGACCTGTTATTTATTAGCACTGAATAAAAGTGAAAGCGTTCTACACTCCCCTATTATCAATGCCTGTATCTCTGTAGGTGAGAGTTATTTGTTTGCATCACTCGGTGCTTTCTTTAGTTACTTTATTGAAGATTAAAAATTAAAAAATTGATTGAAAAATGTTCTAAAATGCTTATTTTAGGCCGTTTTGAACCTGAAACACGTTTCTAGCTATATTTACTCCATGTTGGCATGTATTTTAGTGAAAATAAAAAAAATTTTTATTCTCTTGAGGTGTGTTTTGAGTTTTCACCCTTACTCCTTAACAGCTCTAAAATAATGACGTTTAAAAACGTTACTCCTTAAAGGGTTAAGTAATATTGGGAAAGGATAAGGAATAACGTAATAGAGGCAGGCATCGGCAGAAAACTTAAAATCTACCATTTTCGGCAATATTAATTTTGATCCAGCAGTTTATCTGTAAAAATGAACTTTCTGTCTTCTTCTTCCTGGATTGTAAAAAGTAGTGTTAACAGATGGTGGAATTAGAAACTATAAACATTGAAACCTAGGACATTTACAGCAACTGTGTCTTCTGCTTCCCGAACTGTCAAATTTTAGTGTCCACAGCTGTTGACATTTAGTAATTTTATGTTTTCATTCTTTGAAAATGTAAACATTGAAGCCTAGGACGTTTAAGGGGCGTAGCCCGAGGGCATTTTAAGGAAATGAATCCCTATGAGTTGCTTGAGTTTGAGATCTACCGTTGTGTAAGATTTCAAACCGGTCGGTTCAGTATTTTTCGCGTTTACTTTCTACAGCAAACCCACAAACAAACATACAGAAACCACCTCTTCTTTATAATATTATAGATATGTTGATATTATTGTATAATTGTAAATATGATAAATAGATTTTCATTCCCGCCTTACTTTTGAAAGGAACGTTGAAAGTGATGGGGTGGTTGGCCGGAGCCTCGACCAAGTCTCCAAAGTCGATGGCAGGTGAACTCTCACCCTTCTTGACCTCAAGCTTGCAGGAAGACGTCAGTTCCCCTGACTTGCAGAGGATTTCGCCCGTGTCGCTCATATCCAGCTTGTTGAACACCAGCTGATGCTTGCCTCCACCCAAGTTTTTGATTTCCACTCTGTCACGTCACAAAATTAGTTACAACAGGTTAAATTAACTGACTGGAGGTAATCCTCATGAGTAGGTTACTTAACACATTCAATACAGAGCCATATTAACAGAGCAAATGCTTCTGCCAATCTGTGGTTTGATTCAAACTTTTTAAAAATAAATTAAAGTTAAACGGAAATGATAATATTTTCTTTGAGACAAATTGTACAATACAACATGGCTAAGTCAGTAAAGCTTCTCGGTGTTACTCTTGACCAAAAATTACTATGGGAGGAACATACCAATAACTTGATTTAACGATTGGCTAGAGTTTGTTATTTATTAAGAAAACTAAAGACTTCTGTAAGCCAAGAGCTAATGAAAATGTCCTATTTTAGCTTCTTTCATTCAAATTTGTTATTTAGTAATATGTTGTGGGGAGGTAGTACTGGTGCAGAAAGACTTTTTTTGTGGCAAAAAAAGCAACACGAATATTTTTTTGTTTAGGGTTTAGGGATAGCGTTAGGAGTTATTTCTCTACACAAAAAATTATGACTGTGCCATGTATTTTCATCTTTCAAAATTTAATTTATGTTCAGGAAAATACCAGAGACTTTGGTTGTTTTAGTGATGTTCATAATTATCAAACAAGAAATTCAAAAAAGTTAGTTTTACCAACCCCTAGATTAGAAAAATATGCCAAGAGCCACAAATATCAATAAATAAAATTTTTTAACAAAATACCAGAACCATTTAAATCGTTGGATAAAAAAAAAATTAGGATTCGTGATTGGCTTACTAGTCACACATTCTACTCAATAAAGGGTTTTTTAGACTGTGATATGTAATGTTTTATGTACGGTAACTAAGTGTTGAGTCCTATATTTTACTGTCTGTCTTACTGTCTTATTGTAACTTGTTTTTGCTGTTGTTGTTTCATTTATTTATGTTGTTGTTCCTACTTCAAATTTATATTGATTTTAATATTAATTTATTATTACTACTTCCTGTTACAATGTACATGATGAAGCCTATTGCAAACCTTTATTACTCAATGGTGAATAAAGATTATTGATTATTGAATGCTGTTCAATATTTATATGTTCAAACCATATGCTTAAGTATTTTTAATAATAATTTGTTTTATAAAGTGTTTAAATATATTTTTATGTGCAAAAAAGTTGTTTTTTATTGTTTACTAAGCATTTATATAATGAAAAAAGTTAGGCACAAATGCGTTGTTAGCAGATGCCATTAAACCTGTGCTGTTTTAAGGTACAAAATCAATATTTATATTTTAGAGTAGGCCTTTTTTTCTCAGTGCTATATTGATCACCGCTTATATATATTTTTTCCACATACCGTGTGGACGTAAAGTGGTGTGTCATCTGTATTGAACAAGTTAACTCCTTTAGAGAGTTCTTTCAACCTCAATATTTTTACTATTATAATGTGAGGATCTTAAGACGATTCTAAGTATACTACAATATAAAAGAAAAGACAGTTTTGGTGATTTATATACTATTGCTTACTTTTTAAATTACGGTACCGATATGTTGTGCAACGTAATAATGCATGGCCGCCACACAGCATTCTGTGGGATTAAGCTAGTCTAGTTTATGATAACTTTAAAACAGTAATAATTAAGATGGTATTTACCATTGAATCATTCAAAATATCCCTTTCGGACCTTTAAAGTAGATTGAAGGTCTGAAGTTGAGCAGTTACAATGTTACTCAACATTAATTAATTTTAATCTTGTTAAAATGTCATTTTGATCTCGCTAGTGCACTTTGAACAGGAAAAAAGTATAATTATATTAGAATAATATAATTATTTGAGTTTAGAATAATTATATTCACCGAAAAAATACCTTTCTGACAATTCTATTAGATCATAGTCTTCTAAAAATCGTCCAAAGATCGTCATACTAAAATAGTAACAAGATTGAGTTTGGGAGACTCTCCTTTACTTTTACCACCCCTTTCTCTATGAATTTGGGATTCATAAGCCTACAAACTTGAAAACTGACAGTATAATTAAATAAGTGCTTCATTTTCATGTCAATATTATGATAATGGTCCAAGTTTGATTTTTGCGTAAATGTGATATCACCCTAAAATATCTCAGTTATAATATCGAGTTCCCAGCTGAATATAAATTGTAAACATTCATAACACATATCATGCAAGTTGAAGGAATAATATACACCTGAAAATTAACTTCACATCACTCATTTTCTTAAGTAAAATCAAAAGGCATAATTTATATACGTGTGTCAAAAGACTTAGAGTAAATTAATATTTAAATTTACTCTATATCCCCAGGCTAAATGAATTATATCCAGGGAAGTGTAGCTTAGTTGATTGGATTTCATTGTTATCGAGTGTCAGATGATAAAGCTTTGGTTAGAATTAGTTTTCAAACGAATCAGCTGCATTATTTTATGTTAATTCCAACCATCAAAATGGAAAATCTATAGCTTTTACAGATGTCACTTTTAAATTATGCATTGTTTTCGGATCTTTGAGTCTTCAGATATGCTATCAAACATTGAACTTTATCGGAAATCTTGAGTTAAATATCTCAATAATTGAGGCTTGAATAATCAAACCTTGAATACTCACACACCCGTAATATTTACATAGAATACTGTGGTGCAGTGGCACACAGATTATAATGGTGGGTCAAAACATAAAATATTGATTGTAATTGTGTCTGATAAAGTTGTATATTCAGAATGTTGTGGTTAAATAAAAAATAATTTTGCGATTTAGCATTAAAATATTCCACCTAAAGTTACCTTTACCAAATTCTTGATCACCCACTAATCAACCAGTCAACTGACTGGTTGATCATGTAAAAATATATAAAAATGAAAAACTAATACCACATTAAAACATATACTTAGACAGCTAAATGTTTTGGTCACAAGGGGCTATCAAATATTTAATGATATCTTGGCAAAGTACTCGTCAATTGAGTACAAATAATTTTGTTTGAGCAAGTCCCCACACATAATTTAAACTGGCTTACCGTGCACTGTGAGTCACCAAATGACATCTTATGGCATGCAATACTCAAAGACTAACCATTAAGCCCAAAAAGTATCTCTGTTAAGACCTGTTTGACCAAATCACTAACCTGTCAGATTCTTTGATTGGTTCTCCATTGAAGAACCACTCTGCAGTCGCTGTCTGGTCTTGCAGCTCAACGTCCAATACAAGCTTCTCTCTTTCAACAGCCACTGTGTCCTTAAGCTTCTTGTTGAAACTGTTGCGGTCTGCAAAGTAATAATTCGGTTATTGTAAAGGTAAAATATAAATCACAGTTAGATTACTAATACATTCATTTATCCTTTGACTTCCAACATTATTGAAACAGGGATCGTCTGGACATGATTTTATGAAACTGACAGAACCCTACAAATTTTTTATAATAACCCAATGTGCATACCAGATCAGAAACCTTAAAGCCACTATTTAATTAAAAAACTCAGTGATTGCTCTGTCATATCTTAAATAACAGAACATTTCTGTAAGAAAAAAATTACACTTAACAGTCACTCAGTTAATATTAAATTTGCTTCAAGTTTAATAATTTGAAGCAAATTTTTCTTTGAGGAAGGGTAGAATTCCGTTATTTATTACTAATGAATACTTGTGACTTCAGTTTTAACTGATCAATTGTTATATTCCTACGATCTGACAGTTAGGTTCTGTTAAATCAATTTCAGAGTAACAATAAATATAAATGACTTACAGTTAACGATGAGTTCAGCTTCTGTTTTGTCCGCATTGCTGGTGCAAGCGTACATTCCTGCATCAGTAACTTTGGCATCTTTGATCACAACCTTCCGTTTTCGTCCATCTTTGGATATGCTTATCCTAAAATTTTCAGAGACACAATAAGTGAGAAACCTCAAAAATGTACAACTTCAATTCTCAAAAAAATAAAAAGTCAGATGATATCACACATTACTAAGTTGCAAGATAAAGCCAAATGAAAAGAAAGATTTTTTTTCAAAATTGGAGATAATTCTTTCATAAAATATTTTAATATGAAAAAACTAATTAATTGCAGTTAAATATATATTTTCTTTTAAATCCACAAATGATAAAACACACTTTTTCCAAATTTGAATATCTACATAAGTATTTAATATGATTTTGTACTGAAGTGAGGTGGAACCTAGAACATACAAAGTTTAGTACATAGTCCAGACTACTTCTGGTACACAGGTGAAAACAAAAATGTTTATGACAGCTATATTTTTGTTTTGATCCTTTTAGTTGTAATTAATAAATGGTTTGCAAGACTAACAACATGAAATTTGTAGCGGTGTTGAAAAAATCTTGTTACATTCTAGGTTGCAGCTCAACTCAGGATCAGATTCTAGATCCTGAAATGTTGAGATGAAAAATGTCCAAAATTATAATTAAATTTAAATTACAGCATGGTATCTCAGAGTTAACGCGCTGGCCCAGTAAGTCAAAAAGTTTTTGGCGACTCCTGTCAGAGCATGAGCTGGCCTATGTGACTCACGATGTTAACTTTACCTTGCTTTCTTTAATTCACCACACAGGCCCCAGGCCCATCATAATGAGCACTTGAGTTTTTTAAAGGAAAAAAAGAAATAACACAAATTCACCAGCACCAACAATGAGCTTCAAACAAAAAATTAGTATCTTCAAACGAAAGCTTTCGTGGCAGGTGTCAACAATGTCAAATTAATTTTTCAGCGCCATCCGTGTCGTTATGGAGCTAGTGTTGCCAAACGTTTTGCCCTTGCTGTGAAGTGGCATCCTTAGTGGCTAGACTGAGGCTCACATATTTATACCATATTTCAGCCTCATTTATATTTAATTCTATACTTCATTTATATTTCTCATATTTCGTTTAAATCATACTTCAGTCTCAGCCTAGCCACTGAGGATACCACTTCATAGCAAGGGCAAAACGTTTGGCAATACTAACAACATGACGACGCGGTTGACACCGAAAAATCAATTTGACAAAAATGAGTGTCCCTGTGAGGAAGTGTTAGGACGTTTTACCTCTTGTCCGTCTTCAACTCCTCCCCATTCTTGGTCCAGGTCACGTCACCGGCCGCATCGTCCAGCTCACACACCAACGTGATCGTATCTTTCTCAACATGCTGGATGCTTTTCAGAACCTTCACAAACTTGTACGGGTATTCTGGAACACAATCAAATTCTTGGTCCCACGCCACATTCCCGAAATCCCATTTCACGCTGCATTCCACTTCATATTGCATCCTAATATAACCTTGCAGTTTGCCACAATGTTTTCTAAGGTGAGATTTACAAAGTAGAGGGATTACGAATTTTACTTAAAACGTTTTAAGTCAGGTTTTTTACAGATTAACTTCCTCAGGAACTATATACAATGTGTGTTTCTGTTATTCGTTCAAATTTTATTAACACAATTACTTTTTTAGATTTTGCTCACTATAGGGGGATTATTGGGAAAATATTGACTTTACAGTTTACTGGCCTCATATATGAGAAAATTAATCCCATATCTATCCTTCAAGTACAAAAATCAAAAGAGAGTGAAATTAAGTATTATTTTAACAACAAATAATTCATTTCAGAATTTTTTTAAATAATAAAAATGGTTTGGTAATTAAACAGCAAAAACTGAAAAGTTTATTGGAGAAAGTAAAGAAGTTTTTACTGGAGTACAATAAAATACGTAAGTACGTTTGTTTATTTATGCTGTGACCTGCAACGGTGATTTCCTCTTCTTCTTAATAATTATATAAATATCTAAATACCTTTAAGAGTTTTTTATTTATTAACACTTTTCTCTTGGTGTAAAATAAGTCTTAAAATCATTCATTCACCACTTACCAATGACAGTCAGTTCAGTGGTGGTTTCATCAGGTTGCTTCTCAATCTTACATGAGTATTTGTCGCTATCTTCGATTTCCAGAGCCTTCACTGTCAATCTGCAGTTTCCTGACATGTCTTTTTCAATAGACACTTTTTCACTTTCCTGTAAAACCCAATGCACATTACTTCCTCATAAGATTCTTGATTTCCATTTAAACTTTCTTTTGATTGGTAAAATTACTTTATGAGATTTTAAAAACCACTATATAATATATAAGCCGAATCACAGAATTTATATAGTATTTGAACAGCTCAGTTGAAAGATCTACTGGCATTTCATAATTTATTAATTTATTTGCATTGCTCGTATTGAATATTATTTCACATACATATTATGTCTTTCTCACAACTAATAATAATGCATTAATTCTAAAAATATCTCCAGTGGATTTCTGTTGAAGTAACACTTCAATTTTAGTTTCTTCTTGATACATTTGATTCTGATTGATAAAAACTGATAGCTAATAAGTAAAAAACAATTAAAAATAAACTACTTACAGTTTAAATCATAAAATAAACAAATAATAACGGTGAATATGAAAAATTGAAATCCATGACTTGAAAAAAAAGAAAACATATTTTGATGGATGAAAATGGATGATGTGAAAAAAAACAAAGACTCAGGACACTGATATTACTATGACATACACAACCCTTCAATGACAACTTGCTTGACTAATTGTTTGCAAATGTACATATATACATAATATTTACAATCATCGACCACATAGTAAACTTTCTAATCTAGGACGCCAATGACGACACAGCCACTTAAAAATCTTTGTTACCAATAGTTTTCCAGCAGAAGCAGATAGCAAATAATCATCAGATTACCTAAAAACACAATAGGAAGCAAAGCAGAGGTTAGAAAAAATAAAATGAGTTAATTGCGCTGCTCAGAACTTGGGACTTTAAAGCTTATCTACCGACTTAAATTTTTAGTAAATAGGAAACATTTAAATATTGGGGAAATGCAATATGGTTAATATTTAAACAATGAAAGTAGAAAATGTATATATTAGTTTGTTTTACAATTGAACAACGTTAAAACTTAGATAAATAAAATTGTATAGGAAAAACTGGCTTAAAGTGCTTAAAGATAGAAAAGCTTCAAATAGGAATGTCAAGAAAAAGCCTACATAATACTCTTCAGATTAAAGTTAAATTATACTAATTTATTGACACTGTTGAAATCAAAATAAATCTCAGAAAACAGCCAAATTTTGTTAGTAGTAAAATGTAGTAGTATCTTGTTCATAGTAAAATGTAAAGTATCCAGTTAGAAAAAATAAAAAATACACGTCCCTAGGATTTTTAGAAGCTTAAAAATCTGTAAGCATAAATGAATTATTTGTTACATATACTCTTTTACTCTTGCATACACTTGTAAGTATCTATCCTTAGGTATAGCTGAAGCTTAAAGCTGTAAAAAAGCAAATACAGGAGGGTATTTTAAACCAAATTATGTGCACTGTACCAGAAACTTAGGCAAAATAATAACTTGCAACGCTATTTCATGTTTTTGTAGCTTTTAACTTATTTTATTGCATGAAAGTTTATTAATTAACTTTTTACAAAATCACATTACTATCACTATACACTACTGCATTTTTTTATTATTGGAAGGGGCGGATTATTCCCAAGGCACTTCAGCTGTAGCGGCTTTTTGCGCACCCCTGTATTGGTTGCGGCATTACCACACAGTGAAAAGCCATTGGTGATTGGCGGGATTTGAACCCGGGACCTTGGGCACCAAAGCCCCGCGCTCCCCTACACTACTGCATCATGTTATCATAATTTTTTGTATTACTATTTTTTATATTAAATGGTATTTTTGACATTTAATAATTACTTTAAGTATCCTCTCAAATAGCTTTTAGCTGGAGAGGACAAATAAGCACTGCATGTAAAAAACATATTGCACATGCGAGAAAACAATTGAATTTAAATTTTTATTTGCACTTTTTACAACTTGTTTAGGTAAATCTCCATAGTTGTGTGTGTGATGGGCAGGTAAAAATTTATTACTTTTGAGTTTTCGTCTCAAATGGCAAATGCTGGAAAGGTAAAAAATTGGAATGCTGAGTAAAAAAAACTGAAATTGTAAAAACATATTTTTCATGGTGATATTTCATCTTATAGTTTTTTTAGTTCAGTAGATTTTTTTGGGATCAGAGTTAGAAAATCTCAAAGGAAGTTGTTTAGTATTTTTTTAACGAAAGGCCAGGGGCTATGCAAGAGAGTCAATGTTTATCTATGATAGTTTCATATTTTGCCAAAGAGCGATTCAAAAGTTATGATTTGGTGAATCAAATTCGTACAGATTTTTCAATCCAGTAGCTATTCTGTAGTTAAAAAATAAAAACTGATGTAACGAAAACAAAAAGTTCCAGGTATTAATGAAAAAAAAACTTTAAATATGGTCATATTAAGTTTCTGATACAGTGATAAGATTTCCAATAGCCTGTTACACAGCTTGTAGGAGTGAAACTTACTGTCAGTTTGGTTTTGCCTCTCCACCAAGACACCATGGCAAGACTACTGCTCACAGTACACTCCATGTAAACTTCATGTCTTGTGAAACCTTCATACTTCTTATCCAGGGGTTTGATGAACGTGTAAGAAGGATCAGCCTCTGAAAAAGCAAATATAGAAGTCAGAATGTGCAACATTCCATAATTTAAAAAAAATTTGCAAGGTTTTTTTTCAAAGGATCTAATTTGTTCACATCAGGACTTCCAGATTTAAAAACCATCTAGTGCAAATAGCAGATTTTTGGAAATAAAAATATAGTATATAATATCAGTGATACATTTAAAATATACCTCCAAAAAATTTTATTGCGTTCATTTTTTAGCCACCATTCATTATTTGTAAACCACGATTGCATGTCGTTGTCGTAAATATAGTGAAAACATTTAATTTAATTACTCACTGAAGACATTTCGCCGCAATCGTGGCGAAATAAATTGCAGTGAAACCTGCAATCTACAAGAACAAGGCTAAGAAAAATGTAACAAAACAAATTGAAATTCATAGTTTTTGCTACTGGAAAATTTATAAAAAAATTAACATCTTACCGTCAACATTAAGGAAAGCTTGACAGCTGATCCCTGCGATTTCCACCGTATACTTCCCTGTGTCTTCTACTTTTGGGGTATTGATAATGAGGACGTAAGTTTCTTTGTCAACTTTCATCTTGTATTTTGATCCTGGAAACAGTTCCTGGAAAATACCAAGTGGTGAGGGTAAAAATTATTTCCGGTCCAAAAATGAGGTTTTACAAAAATTATAATAATAACTTTATTTCAAAAATGGATAGAATTATTGGGATCTTTTCCGCCATACATATAACACTGTCTAATGGTTTTCTGGTGTTAACAAACATAATAATTGGAAAGGTTGTGTATTTAAGTTAACGTTTAAGTAGATTTTACACAAAAATTTTAGAGAACAAAGATTTGGTTACGTTGAAAAAAGCAAATATATAGGTTCAACAGAAAACCAGTGGTTTTCTAGAGGTTATTGACAGTATAAACATATTATTGACCGTATACAAGTATCAAAAACCAACATAACTATACTCCACAGAGCGCTGTATGGTCACCAATATTGCGTGTATTATGATATTACACAAATATTATTGGTCGTCAACGAACAGCGCTCTGCTGACTGAAGTCAGGTCTTGGTTATTGATATTTTTATGTCAATAATAGCATTTTTATACAGTAAGCAACCACCAGAAAACAATTAAACCGCTATTTAAAAAGTGGTATACATATAACAGAAAAGATAAAATTATTATTGACAACAGTTTTCTTACAATAAATATTGAATTTTACAAAATTGCATTAATTTTGATTCATTTTAGAAAATATTTTTCCCGCCTCCTAGAAAACCCCTTATAGGAGGCTCCTACTTAAATAAAATAAACTTCACTTTCACATACTTGTAGTACATAGATGTGCCATAAATAAAGTATTTTATAGCACTTTTGTTGAACTAATTTTTAGAAAATTATCAAATAACTTTTTAAGAATCACATAAAATCTTCAAAACGTAAAATATATACTTCTTATTCAATTTACTTCATTCTACATCAACTGAAGAAGTCATTTAACATATAAATATAGCACAAAACAATGAATAGCCATTTAACATAAAAAAAACAATGAATAGTAATTAAATAATATATAAGTAATTAATAATCCAATGTACAAAATCAGAATATAGTTTCAAATTATAAGTCTTACAGTTACTAAACAGGTCGAAATTTACATTTAATCCTCTGAGTGGGAATCAAAATGCCCGTGTAGATGGCTGTTGTGCCGCTAGAGTACGTTTTTACAGCCAAATAAGCGCTTTTTTACGCTAATTACGCTCAGACAGTGGTCCTTTGGTGTAGTGGTCTAAACCGTTGTACTGATGAGTGCAACGGTCGAAGTCAATCGAAAGGACCAGGGTATATGTAGAGTAGCAAAATTGAGAAGGTCTAATGATTTTTGAACAATTCGAATCGCTCATGAAAATTTGTTTTTATTCTATCTCTTCCACTGAATTACAGTTGCAAAGTCAGTTATTTTACTGTATCAAATATTAACTATTACTTATGGACATGGGGACAGAAGAGTGATAAGAAAGAAGGAAGAATTTGGGTATTATAACAGATAGGTAGCTTTAGACTTACATCCTTTCTGAAGAACCACTTTGGTTTGCTGTCAGGTTTGCTGAAGATGCATTCAAACACCACCTTCTTGTCCTTACCCTCCTTAGCGTGCTGATCCACAAGAGGTTTCAAGAAACTATCTTGTTTCTAGAAAACAAAACATCACAACAACTGTTATACTACTAAAGCCATAGGATAATTCATCCATAAAGTGCAGTAGAGCACAAAATTCTTATTTTCTCCATACGGTGCAAAATGAATGACGATTTATTGTTAAGTTTGAATCGATGAATTGAAAATAATGTATTTCTCTATATATGTATGTTTAAACTTTTAAATGTATTTCGAACACATTACTTTCTGTTTTAAAACCCCAAAACTACTCCAAGGAAATGGTAAGTAAAATTTATGCTACTAACACGATTTTTAAGATTGACACTAAAAATTAATAAACTGACGATGATATTGTTTCAGTTTATACAGTTTCCTTAATTAAAGTTTTATTAATTTGGAATATCTTTGGGTGATAATTTCATAAAACCTGTAAAAAATTAATATAAATTCCTTTCAAAAATTTATATGGTTTCGGAGTTTATATACTTCTAATATTTACGTACAATAAATTTAATACAACATTGAAAAATCCTACATTTATAAACAAAGTTGCTCTCTACTGTAAACCGTCTTGGAGGCTTTGCATGAAAAGTTATTCTACAAGAAAATTTTCAAAGTTTTATTTATTAAAGTAAAAATATATGCCAATATAAAAGTTAATCAATGCGGTAGAATATAATTTTACAAGGTAAGATGCAAAGGATTTTACAATAACTAATTGTGCTACTAATTTTTAATAAAATAATAAGAAAAAAGAAGATGTAAGAAGAGTAACTGAAGCTGTAAGATGAATAAAAATTAATAAAATTTATGGATCTTTCATTCAAACCTCCAATATCTCAAATGGCTGAAGTATTGGCCAGTCAGGAATGATTTCGGGTAATGTTTTTCTTCTAAGAGCTCTTAATATTTTTCTCTACAACATATATCAGTTACTAAACATTATCATGACATTCAGTTCCAGATTTTTATGGGTTTTAAGAACCGTTGAAGTAGAATAAATTTTTATTTCAAGATCAGCACTCAACTCTTTTTAAAACATTCACATGTGACATACACTTTTATAACCAACGCGATTATTTTAACCCTACAAGGGGTAATGCCATACTGCTACATCACAGCTGAGCATACCCCCAATTGGTTGGGTATAATAATAGTAAGATAATAGTAAATTGTACAGTAATTGTAATTTTGTACAGTAATTGTAATTGTAGTAATTGTAAATTGTACCTTGTAATATAATAGTAAATATAATTGGATACAAAATTAATACTAGTGATAGAATATACATCTTTTGTGAGTCTAAACTGGTTAAAAAGTCATCTGAACAAATATTGTTTTGTTCACTGAAACTCATGGTATATTACTACAAGTAAAAGTGGAATATTAAAGGATATTCTCATTTCAAAATAGTTTGCATTAAATATGGGTTTGCACTGTAAGCATAGTGTCATCAAACAATTAGTACTTTCAACTTCAATGAGTCGTTTCTTAATGAAATATATACAAATGTAATCTTCAAAGTAGGCATTTTGTTTCATAATCATATGTTTTTCTCCTTATACGTGACATAAAATTAGCTATTTTTCAGTTGAAGCGCTATTTTGAAGTTTTATTGGATAAATAATTAGATATTTCCCAACTAAAATTTTAAATATCTACAAAATTTTTTTTGAAACCCCTTGTAAATTATTCTAGTTGAAAAGGTGGTAAAAAAGAAGAACTTTTAATTTTGTATATTTTAGAGCTCCTCTTTTAGGAGGTGTCAGCTCATAAACAAAGCATTAATAACACAGATATTAATCATGTGTTTTAATTCTAATAATTTTTGGCAATATATTTTTCCCCTACCTTTTCAACTTTTTTCAGAGCTGGTACTGGTTTTTCTGTTTCTTTCAGATCTCCCCAATCAGGGTCCTCTTTATCTTTCCCCCACTTGGCATATTTCCTTTTCTTCAACATGGCACGGAAGTCCATACCACTGGAATCTGAGGACAAAAGTTAAGAAACTTGTATTACAGAAAGTTAAAATATATAAAAAATAGGAATTAATATTAACGTAATAGGGAACAAGTATGTATTCTAAAATATTTGACTCTACAAAATATGTTTACCAAATTGTGATATTGCCATTAGGAAATTGTCAGAGACACTAGGATTTTCTTGGAGCGGAGTCATTTTTGCAGTCAACACTAGGCTACCGTCTGCTCACCACTCAGCCACTGACGTCTGCTCATAGTCTCTACCTTCCCACCTCTCCGCGCTCACTCAGTTACACCCCAAAATAGTTCATTCAGACTCCATTTAAGTGGAATTTCGCTAATATATGTTTTGGAATCTTTCAAAGAGAAAACGTTTTACATTATTGTTAAACCTGTCTATAAATTGTTTAAAAAATTAGAGATAAAGTAATTCTCCCAATAATAGGTTTATAGAATTATATATATATTAGTACCCTTTATTCTTGCTTTATTGGCAACATGTTTCGGCATTCATGCCATTTTCAAGCCATATTTACCTAACCTAGTTTTATCAAAAAATAGGTTAGGTAAATATGTTCGAAAAAATTGTTATCAATCTTTTTCAAATTTGAAAAATGGCTGAATAATAAACTATTGGAACCACATTTCATGTCATTAAGTGTACTTCTGACAAAAAAGGAGTGTTTTTATGCAAAAAAATTCAGGTTGGTGGGTAGGTTATACTTGATTATAGCCGACAGCAAACGTGACAACATAAATCAAGGCATAACAAACCTTTTAAGGTATTTTCACTAAAAAAAGAGTACCGGTAGGTTGTATATTTTTATCTGTCACTAGACTTATATACACAACTTACCTGAGACATAAAGCTGCATCTCAGCGGAATCTTCTCCATGGCAGTTGCTGACAACAATTTTGTATTTCCCTTCATCATTAGGCTTCACTTTCCTAATGCAAAGAGTGATGGAGTTGGTATCTCCTTCTGTCAGGAATCTAAACCTTCCTCCATCAATAATTTCCGTCATGCCCTGAAAACACAGAATTGTTTAAGTTGTTCCCTGTTTAAATCTTTGGCAGTGTTCACTCTTTGTGGAATTCATATTGGATCATTTTACACTAGATTATCTAAAAAAAAGATTAAACTCAATCAAATCTTTGGCCATTACAAACCTTCTCTGGTTGGACAATTATACGTTTCAGATGGAATATCATAAAATCTCTATTATTATCTAGAATATTAATCATACCTAAAAATACCCCGTAGCAGCAGACCTGCGTACTCAGCGAATTTCAAAATCAGTGATAAAATAATAATAATAAAAAATTTTTATTTTGACCATTTATACCAAGTTTTATAAATATCTGTCCATAAATAAAGGTGTTTGTCTATTCTCTATATGATTAACATGGGAAAAGAGTATGCAGGTTAGCTGCCATGATAAACATATAAACTATGATTTTTAAGCATTTGAAGCGTGAGATCTCAACCAAATGAAGGTAAATACCAAGTTTAATCCAAAAATATTGATTGATAATATGTAAATGGGAGCAATTAAAAATGATTTACAGAAGAGAAAGTTTTTTAAACATTGGTACTTCTACAATTATTTGTTTTTATGACAAATGTCCTTCCAGACTTACCTTGTAAAACTTAAATGTGGGCGCCGGATTACCCTCCACTTGAACTGTTAAGTATCCAGTTTGATCTGAAAATATCATAAATGAGCTATATATCCATTTCCTATTATGTTATAGTACAAAATTTCAAGAGTTCATCTTTTTGAAGAAGTTTAGTACAAAATATATCCACAAAGATCGGAAAGCAAAGTGTAAACATTATCGAGTAAATGTTACTGGTTATTTACCTCAGGTTCGCCTTTTAATTTTTTAACTCACTTATTATAGTTGCATGTTTCGACAAAATGAAATCGTAATCTTCAGGCGTACAAAACCATGTATAAATAATCACAGTGTCTATTCAGCTCTTCTGAGGATTTCTCTCAGTGCCATGGAATAGTAAATGAAGTAGGCCTACTAATTATTTGTTTTATGGTAATATGTGTCGAGTAAAAGTTGCCTTTATTGGTATCACAAACCAATAAAGAACAAAGTTTGGTTACAACAGTTGAAAATGTCTTCCTAAAAGGAGGTTTCTTCAACATTTAAACTGTTGGACAAGGAATATACATTATTTTACTAATTTAAAATACAATTCAGAGGCTACAAAATACATTTAAACCTTTGAACATTGATACCCAGTATACATTCCAAGCTTCAATTTCTCGACTCCAAGGTGGATTGGAAAATCCATGCTTTTCCAGTCACCAAGCTTTCAGGTACTACACCGAAGCCTGGATGCTGAATAGGCTTTGAGTATTACCTCTCTCTTCCCTGGTCACCCAGACTGTTCTTTACTGCCTTTCCAATCCAATCTTTCGGGAAACTTTGTAATAGATCAACAATGATCACAGTGTCTAATTAGCTTTTCTGAGGCCTCCTAGTACTGTTCTAACTGAAGTTATTTAACAACTGAGTGCTGACAAATTTGTGTGTATTGTTTCCCCGTGTATTCATACATTTTTTCAGTCCAGCCCAAGGTTCAGCGTAAAAAACACGTCAGAAAGGTACTAAACGTGGTGTTGCAAATATAACAAAATTCAACAGAATGTAGCACCAACCAGATTGTCAAAGACATCAGTGATGCAGTACACAAATAAAATATAACCATAATACAGAAAATTGAAAAGCAAACAGATGTTTTTGGAAATCAGACAACTCAAACATGATGGTTTCTTGGGACATAAGTAATCCACAAGACATATTGCTAACAGCAGTAAAGAAGCTAAGATACACCTCACTACACTTGAATTGGAATTGGCTACTCTGAGCTAATGTGAGAACATCCAACTTATGGCAGAAATGTCTCCATTTCGTTCCCGGTTTTGTCATAAAGTATTTTTTTTCAACTGTTCCAATAAAATCCCATTTAAGTTTATCTACAGAGTTACGAGACAGCCTGTATACGAACCCTCAACGGCTGAGTAGCTCTCCTGGACGTCCACAATGGCGGGTGGTCCGGCGTCGCCAATGTCGCGTAGCGGAGTCGCCGGCTTGTCTATGAGCCCCTCCAGCTCCTGTACACTCGGCCTCCGCATGTCTGTGCTCGGTCGTCTCCGCTGCCCGATAAAGACAACGCATTACTACACAACCTCACACTACTATCCTACTGGTTAAAACATCAACAAACTTTTAGCGTTATATTGTAATTGAATAAAACATTTTGTAGAATTAACAGTTTTATATCCCTAACTTTTAGACTTATAAATTAGTTTATTGTGGACAAAAATTATCCATCATTACATATTCCAGTATTTATTGAGTAATCATGACAGTGTAATACACTGGTCTCAAATATAGGTGAAAGTAAAAATACTAAAAACCTAAATAACTCACCTGAAAAATCTTCTTTATAATTGGGAAAATTGTACATAGAATTAAAAATGTATATATGATCAATAATAATACAAAAACTAAAATAATAAAAATAATTACAAAAACATCCGACACATTATTTACATTCTCAAACTAAAAAGCACATGCACACGAGGTGATTAATCACAAAAGCAAATCTTCATCATTTTGGATCAGATTATTAAACGTAAAGAGAGATAAAGCAAAGCTGGATACTGTAGAATAAAGACAAAAAATTAATAAAGTACATGAGTAAACACATAATTTAATTATTCAATAAGTATATACAAAAATGGACAAAAACACATAGACAAAGACAAAGTCAACACTACACATTGACAAAGGTAAAATGAGGAATAAATATTGTAAATAATGAGAGTAAGATATAGCAAAATAAAACTTGTAATAAAATAATAAACATAAGCTTTAGAAAATAAAATTAAAGGTTTAAGACACATAACTGAAAATAAGCTGAGCGAAGGACTCACCCCCACAATTAAATTTGATCCAAATTTGTGTATCTAAAATTATTCAACTACCTTAAAGAGTGAATTATTCTCTCAAAAATAAAGGAAAGTATTGACATGAATCTATCTCACTATAATTTTGAGTTTTTGAAATGTCTGAGAATTGCACATTAGTTTTTAGTAGGAATCATTTTAACTGTTTTTGATACTGGCGAAAGTAAAACATCTATTGTTGCTGCTTCCTTGGACAAAACCACAGTTAGCTAAGCTTGAAATTATTTACATTCTACTAAATTTGGACCTAAATAGAAAATGCAATACATTTTAAAATTACTGATGTTTACATATTGAAACTACTTATATAAAATTTGAATGATACTAGGTTAAGTAAGATTCTTTTTTTATCTGAAATCTTCGTAATACATTCTTAAAACTGTTACGATGTATTTTTGTTTATTATTAATTATAACAATACAAATTTCGAAGGTATATTTTTAATTTTTGTGAATGGCAAGAAGTTGTTTATCCAAGGATGTGAGCTTCCGGCTATTTATTAGTACTACAGTGGAACCCTTCAAATCTGAACTAATTGGAGCCTATTCGGATTTAGGGGTGTTCGGATTTCCGGGGAAATAATATTACACACTTATTTCGTCACTGTATTCAAAGTAGCAGCGGGAGAGGCGGCGATTGGTTATAAAAGCTGGGTGACTCAGTGTTTAAAAGGGCAGTGACTTTGGTGGGTGGATGTAAGTCCCGACATGTCATTGTTGCTAAGCGAGCGTGTGCTAAATATAAATCACTCATCCCCTACCCCCACCCTTATTGGGGTGCGTCTCATGCCTGTCTAACGTCTAGTGAGTATTTAACTGCTGATAGTGCATATCCCTAACAGCTGAATGGCGTGATGTTCATGTGACGCTGACTTGGAATTGTATCCGCGTGAAGATTTTCTTCACTTCGACAGTTAAAGATAACAAACTTTAAGTGAAAAACTTTTGTTTGTTCAATCTTGTATTGTATTTTTTGTTTTAAACCTTGAAAAATAAATTTGTCTGATAAACTCAAGTTTTTTTTAAATTACGGCTACAGTAGACTCCCGATTATCCGAGGCTGGTTAACCAAGTCGCCCAGTTACCCAGGTAGTCCTCAAAACATAAAAATAATATCAAACTCATAAAAGTGTGATAACTAAGACAAGAACTGGATTTTATTCGTAGCACGTGCAATACTTTAAATAGATTGGTCTACTTTAAATAGGTCGAGTAATGCGCCTCTACTGGCTGTTGCTGTCGTTTTCCGGTGGGTCTGAATCTATCTTCATCGGCAGGTGTATTTTTTTAGTATTGCGCATGCCACAAGTTAGAGTACCTCAATTTGGTATATAGTGTTTGAGTGTTTGTTGTGTTGTATTTAATGAATAGTGTTCGGTTATGAGTGGAAAACGTAAGAGAACTGTGGTCTTTCTTGAGACCAAGTTTAACGCTTTAATACATTTAGACAACGGTGAATCGATTAAAAAGGTGGTTGAGTTAGGATTTGGTGAAGTGACTGTTGGCGATTGGGGACGAAACCAGAAAGAAATCAAGAAATTTTTAAATGTAAGTTTGAGTGTAAATAAAATAGTTAACTTACGTTTTTCTTTATAATAAAGACATGTTTTCACATTTTTTTACACAATAGTACATAACCTCCGTATTATCCGAGTTTTTCCCATATCCAAGGTGGCTTCGGTCCCAATTACTTAGGATAAACGGGAGTCTACTGTATTTCATTTTTTTTGTTTTCCCGAGAACATGTTCGGATTTCCGGGGTTTTGAGGATTTAAGGGGTTCCACTGTAATCATGACTGGAGCTATGTATATTGTATATGTTTATCAGTTTAACTATTTATTATGTTTCCTATACTTTAGCTCACGTAATGTTCTATTTTACCAATTTTGAAACTGAGTAACTGTACAACATAAGAAGCACATGACTTTATACATGTATAAACTGCTGACTCAGTCTGTCTAGTCAAACATCAACAACATCAAACATTTTTTTGGACTGAATAAGTTTGAAATAAAGCTTATGAGAAAAGTCATTAACGAAAATTAATTTTGAATAGAATTTTTTTCAAATATCAATCTGATAATTCAATTATTACCAATTATTACTTTACTGACCCAGCACTTTCATTTTTATTAATATAATTTAACCGGAACACATGAAGCTAGAGTTACAATGTTTCAGGCCAAATCTAAATAACCCTAGCTTTAAAACAATAAATTCATTCATTATACCAATTAATTTTCAAGATTCCCAATATTTCCTGTTCATTAAACTAATTTCTTTCAGTGGATAAACTAAATTAGTTTAAATCTTTTGATTCGTTACAAATGAGGACTTAGACATTCTTGTCAGCATATTGTACTGTTACATCCATGGATGAGCTAAAGACTACATCTATTATACATCCTTCTGACTACATTTACTTTAAATAGTATTTACAAAACATGGAACATGTATCTTCCAGCACTAACGTCTATTTTCTACCTCTAAACATGTAACAAATATTAATGACACGTGACCTCAGCGCCCAACATTGACACGAAACTATACACAAATCCTATCTAACCTGCTTCTTATCCAGAGGAACTGTTTCCCCAGGCCTGCTGGGCCGTGCTTTCTGCTCGTTGTTAGAGAAAATAAATAAAACAAGAGATAAATAAGTTGTATTACAGAGATAAAAGATGATAGAGAGAGGTATAATTGATAAAAATCACAGAAAATAAACAAAAAGCCTTGAACTCAAGCAGTAAGTCTTCTTTCTTCTTTGGCATTCGTGAAAAATGGATAGAATGAATATTAGAGGTTGGTGGTGTAAAAATTACAAAAATGAGGAAAAACGCAAAAATCAGGGAGGGTCAAAAAGGTACAAAGTAGGTATTATGATACTC
This sequence comes from Nephotettix cincticeps, assembly GCA_023375725.1. Lineage (NCBI taxonomy): Eukaryota > Metazoa > Arthropoda > Insecta > Hemiptera > Cicadellidae > Nephotettix > Nephotettix cincticeps. Next base: position 57,498,194 of record CM041784.1, read on the forward strand.
TGTACCACATTAGTGAGGAATGCCAAAGAGCAAGGTCAGCTTTGTGTCGACAACACAAATCTCACCTTCGGATCAATAAATTCACCCGGCCGCAATTTTCCAACCTGTGGAAAGCAAATTAACAAAGATAAAGCAAAGGATATGGCAGTCGACAGGGATACCCGGACAGCACTGGACTAGACACTAGACAATATAAATCTAAATATAGCATTAAATATACGTGCATATTATTGTCAAATACGTATTAAATGTTTAAGTATTAATGTTTAAAGTACCATAATGTTACGTATATTATCGATGTAATTTGTTATCATGGATAGACTTGTGATAATTATGTGGTAATACGGAAACATATAATGCAGAGGTAGGAGCACTCGGACCAACCAGCTTGTCTAAACTCTCACCTTCTTTTCCTCCAATACTTCTCCTGGACGCAGCTTCCTATTTTCCTATAAATATACAATGCAGGATAATGAGTAAGCTTTGTAGTTGCCGGGATGACCCTGCAACCTGCAAGCAAACACTTGAGCCTGTGAGTCATGTCTCGCCGGGGCGGTCCTCGGGCTTGCATGCACCTGCCACTCCCCACTCCTATGCCTCTACCACTAGTGATTAATGTTGTGCGGTCACTGGCACAACTTAAGACAGAATCAACGATACATCAAGCACATTCTTAGCTATCTCCATAAGGAAAAATCTAAACTTTCAAACTATCTCACCGAGATTCTAAATCAAATTTGACTACAAAATTTAAATATTCAATCAACACACACTTTCAATTTTTCTAATTTCAACTGCTAAAACTATGACTTAATGTGCAAAAAATTATTTACAGTTATGAACTTGAATCATCAGAAATTATGTAATTTGATCATTAAGGATTGTATCCTTAATTGCATAAATTAAAGATCGAAAAATACGTGCACATGTCTGAAACCCCTACAAACTACTTAAGCAAAAGGGCTAATTATCTTATGGTGGGAGTGCCCACAGTAATACAATACCTCGTCACTAATTATCAAACTCGGCCTTCGTCCCTTCTCTTCTGGAGGAATCAAGGATCCTCTTCGACTCGACTGGCCGGATCCCGGGATCAAAGATCCTTTCCTGTCACCTGCTGGCGACTTCTCCCGGATTACTTCGATCTTCGGGGCATCCGGTGCTTTAATCTCCGGGACTTTAGTCTGAAAACATCGATAAATAAGTCAAATTTCAGTGTTCGAATGAAAGAAAAATTTCATATCGCACATCATTAATTGCCCACTTTTACTTACTGTAAGTCAAGGATCAAATCGCTATAAAGAGCACAACAAAAACTAAATAAAACATGAAACTAAATGTATTGATTCTATAGCCTTATTCCAATGAAATAAGGCTGTTATGTCCGGCATGGGCCGGTAAATGGTTCCAGCTTCTTGGGGCGCCCATAAACGAGACTGTGAGAGAGTTCAGAAAGTTGGGAATGTCACAGCTTTTAGGAGGCTTTATCAAATACCTAAGGTTTGAAAGATTAAAGATGGGCCACAAAAGATCTTTGAGGTTGAAGTGTCTAAAGGGTAGCTATACCCCCCAAAAAATGCAATAACATACCTTATAACATTCAATACATAGTTATTTTCGTGTAGTCTACTCTATACCATTAATCGATGATACTTTTACTTTAACAGAAAAATCTCAAAATAAAACTGTTCACATTATTACTTTTAAACTATTTTAAATGATTACATATACACTTAACTTATATGTTAACCAGAAAATAACGAGAAAAATACATTCTAAAAGTATTTTATACACATTTCTAAAAAAGGTTAACATACCCTTTATCTGTCATGTAAATTACAACGTCCAATATTAAAATGCAGTGCTATAAAATTGTAAAACATCCTTATAACAATAAGGATACCAACAATACTGTAATGTTATATACCTTTCAGTCACAGTACTTAAAAATTGCAGGTATATTTATCCTACATGTTTTAAGGGTTTATTACTCCATCATCAGGGAGTAAAAATCCAAAAATGCCAATAAAAATAAATTGCAAAAATATATACAGCATATTATTTTGTTAAACATAATGTTGTAGGATTAAGATTGAATATAAAACAGTCTAGACAGTTAGGGAGTTCTTCGAAATTTTTCCAAAGCAAGATACTGAACCACATTCACTCGTGTAAAAGTATAAAAGATAAAAAATAGAAAAATAAGAGGAGAAAAATACATGGGAATGAAATCATTACAGTAGAACCCCTCTAATCCATCATTTTCGGGACCAAGCCAAAGGTCGGAACGAAAAAAGTCAGACTATCGAAAAAATCTAACATTTATAAGAAAAAAAACTTTTTTTTACACTGAGTTAAACAACATATTAACTGGAAAACGTCCAGATACACTATAATATGTATTAGATCCATAAGGAAAAGGGACTAACAATTATGTCCTGTATATTTATTAGTTGTGCGAACACTGGAACAAAATAGGCCAAATGTCATAAATTTGGCAAAACGTCATCGTATTGCTCATATCGTGTATGCAGCATAATAATTGTAAATGTGATAACGGAAAATAGTCTGCTATGTCGTAAATAACTATAGGATGAAGTAAAAAAGTCACGTCTTCCAAAACTACTTAATATATTTACACTTATATTCTATTTATATACAAACGGTAAATATATACAAAAGTTGTTAAATTGGCGATCGATTTCGTCCAGTCATAGCATCACATCAGGCTTAAACGGAGACTGTCAATGATGATTTGTTTTGTATTTTAAAATACAATATCTTTTTGGACTTTATCGATTATTGGAATATGTAGTTAACGAATCAAATAATCATATCTACTACTTGGACTGACTAATGACGTTCTTGTATTCCAATAGGTTATGAATTGCGTCATTTCATCATCTGCTTCAAAACTTTCGGTCGATCAAAGTTTTCCGTGTCGCTGAGATCAAACGGAAAGTTTTATTATTATCATTCAGTTATAATATACATTTTATACTGTCTATCGGAAAGTTAGGTTTTTTACATATTATTGTACGTTAGGCACCGAACAAGATATGAAGAGCGGAGGCAAGCGATAACAAATCGAAAGCAATGACTCGACAGGTGTCCCGTCAGTGACAAGTCGGTATATGCTCACGAGGCCGAGCATGGTCAGACTAGCCAGGGTGACGGACCAGCCGAGGTCAGATTAGAGGGGTTCTACTGAATTGAAAACCGATTGAAATTGATACGAGATAAATGAATGGGGGGAAGACATTTTTTGAAAAATTTAAAACCCGACTATGATATATAAAAATGCAAGTTCAATATCTTCCAGATAATGTTGATGATGGGATTGATTGTAATTCCATTATTCTGCAACAACTAAACAAATCCTTCAACTTCACAGAAATCAAAATGATTTTCATCACCTGTTCAAAATTCACCTATATTTACCTACATAAGGTAAAAAACAAGAGATAAAATATTATTATATAATTATCATTTACTCATACAAATAAAGTAGTAATCTACTGAGCAATATGCGAAGACGTCTCACAGGAAGCTTAAGAAGCCATGATACAAAATTTGATACACGATAAGAAAATTTTATCGAAAAAAAGCAAATTATTAAGTATTACAAAAGCATACTGAGAAAACATATTCGATAATGTTATTTAAAGGCTGATATAATAGCAAAAAACACCGTATTTCTTTTACTTCCATAATTTTATTTCTACCAGTATAAGCTATAAATAAACAGATACAATACCAAAAACTGTAAAATATAAGTTATGCAAATAAAAAAAAAGAATTGTCTGTTCTCAAAAACAACAAAAAATGACAGACCATGGTGAACAAAAATTGCAAAACGTCAGTGTGATTATTCAATTACTGAAAATAATTCAAAAATATAATAAAATCTAAAAAGTTAAAAATATTTGACTGATGACCGATGATCTTGAAGAAAAAAATCTACCTGAAGATTGTTCCAGTCAAACTTTCCAATTGTTGTAAAAATATATCGAACCTGATCAAATGACAAAATAAATAAGAGTTAAAATACAATTGCTTGATAGCCATACGATGTTAGATTACGAGTCAAATTTCAAAAGCTTCAATGTACTAATATCAAAATACATCAACGATTACCAAACATCAATCTACTTTAGCTGAAGAGGCTCCCAACAGGCTACAGTAACGGCTGTAATAACAGAATATAAACTTGAAAATAAAATGAAGAGAAGAAGTAGAGTCTACAGCCATACAGCTCTACTGGCACCACCTCACGTCATGTTCATGTTTATGATCTCACCTTTCCTATGGATTGTAACTCATCTACTGTGTCCTCCTCCTCCTCATCCGAACTACTCGGAATAAATGCCATCGGATCATATCTCCTTATCTAATACACTCATCCACAGTTAGTCAATATTTACATTGATAGCTACATTTTTTTGTAAACAGTTTTGTATACTACATACCCACAATAATTATAACACCATTCACCATATTGTTTTTTTTCTCAAAAATTACACAAAATAGTATTTTTCCTATGTTTTTCCACTACATATAAAATATAAACATTTTTTTTGTTTTGTTTATATAAACTATCGCTTTTTAGTGAAGCTAATGTCAATCAAGAAAACTGTAACACAAATTGTGAAGTAAACTATCACCAACATATTTTTGTTCTTATAGTCTCTAAATCACTGAGATTTAGTGATTTAGTCCTCATCCATATGTGATTTGTTACTCTCCAAAAAGCAATAAATTCGGTTCAATTCGGAGACAGCTAGTCACAAGAGCTACAAGGAATTTCTTACTTTCCATCAGAGAGTCATTTTTACACAATTCACACTAATTAAGTTGAATTTCTACGCTTATCAATATTCTTATTTTTATTCACTTGACCAGTTTCAATAGCACAGTTATCAGATTGATACTCAGCTTAGCGATTCATCATACACTTAAATTTGACACAGAGTACCTTAAATACATTAAAGGCTATGCCACATCGACTTCCGTTGCGGAAGTACCAAGTGCAGACGTTTTACCTCGAGCTAGTCTACGCCAAAGGTACCGCTCCCCGGGGAAGTTTTTGAGATGGGAGGTGTCAAGATCTAAGCGGCCAAAGTGCTGTCACTGATAACAGTGAACAAAATTTCGTTTGATGTACCTTGGTGGAACCGTGACTTGCTAAGATATAGTGTTCCTTCCACTCATCCCACTCTTTATACTTCATAGTTGCTTCTCTGTGCATCATTTCTACTGTCCGACTACTGTGTAACGACTTTCACCAAGAAAACACAAAACGAGTCACGACAGTGGAGGTGGCGTGACCAGGGCGAGGTGATCCTTTGCGCATGATCAAGAACACACATTTTTACTGCCTGCTGCGCTAGTCTAAAAAATCTGCTCAACTAGCGGTAGCGGCGGACACTACTGCATGCCCATAGTGTGCCTTTGTCCATTTGTTAACACGCTAAGCGATTTTTAAAATTTTCTCCGCCGTGAGCTCGGTGTGACAACACCTAAAAATCACACTAATACTGATGGCTTCATGTAATGTGAGGATACACCATGATGACAAGGGATATCAAATTTAATTGTATGCCGAATCGCTAATCCGAGAATCGACCTGATGATGAGACTGTGATCACGAAAACAATTTTTAAGTGAACAACAGTAACAATATTGAATATGTCAAAAAACATCTATTAAACTACACAACACATAATGAAGTATGTGACAGGTGACAAAATTGAATTATGATTCCACTTACTCCAATTTCACTTTAAGTTATTTTTAATTTAAGGTTCATTTTTATTGTTTTTTTTTAAGAGGATGGCAGCCTCTTTTACCTATATTTTCCTGCCCACATAGGCTACAGATCTGTGTGTGGGACATATCAAGCAATTACAGGAGGGGCAACACAGTACTAGATGAACAGGGTGGACAGGATAGGAACCAACACAAGCATTGTTGAGTCTGTCACAATACCAACCACTCCACTGACTCACCTAAAATTGACTTGTAACTTGTATATTTATTTTAGTCCCTACAGTTCAATTTACGACTAAGCATAGTCAACTTGTATAGTATTAATAATAATAATTAATAAATACAATTTTTTTTATGTTTGTGTGATTTATGAAAAAGTACGCTCTTCGAAAATTAAGAAGAAAAACCTTGTATAGCTCATTAGTGACCTCAAAGTGAGACGAATATTTGCCTTTCTGCAACTTACAATCATAAATCGATTGGGTCATTATCAAAGTGATAGCGAAAACTTAAGAGGAAACTTTACCAAGTGAAGCTGCGGGAATATATGACATACAAAATAAGTAAAATCAATATTTCAAAACCATAGATCTATATAAAAAAGTTAAGATTAAAAAGGGGCAGATGTAATCTTCAATTTTTTTACTAAAGAAAAAAACACTTTTCTTTAGTAAAAAAGGTCTGCTTTCGTGTGTTCTTTATTTATAAAGGTATTATGCGATATCCAAAATGTTTGCTGAAGATAAACTAAAAAGGGAGAAACAGTAATAATATCAGTAAATAAACAGCGACCCACTCTAGTGACCAGCTTCACTTTCAGCAAGGTTATTCTCTTCTACTTAAAAATATTAATCGGCTTTAATAATTTAACTCTAGGTTCTTTTGTAATTAAAATCATTGAATGACAATAACAATAGATTATAGTATGTACAAAAATTCACTACCATACTCAAAGCTTAGACTTTGAAATACAAATGCTACAAACACAATTTTAAATATTGACAAAATATACTTTTCATCAAAAAACATAAATGTATACTGTATAGCATAAATTATTATCTACACTACACCCGAAAAGCTTTTTTGTACAGCATTTCTATTCTTGTTGTGTCTAAAAGTTAATTTTTCGAGACAGATAAAGAAGTTTTCGCTATAACTAACAACATAGTTATAAAAACTAAGAGTAATTACAGCAAGCCAACTACGAGGAAGTTGGGAATTTGAAGGATGATTTCTCAAAATGGCAAAACTATCTAGAAGGATATACATCTAGGATGAGGTTACATATTGAGAGACAAGTCCATGTGTGTTAAACATGAACAACACAAACATCTACAACACAAAATCCTAAAGCATTTACAAATTCCTCCTCAGTTATACCCCATTCTATATTTTATTTCTTCAGGAAAACTGAATAAACCAATGATTTAATATCTCCCAAATGAAATTGAATGATATATATAAAATTACATTCTATTTTAGTTTCAATACCTTACAGATATCTAGTTCTTGTTGAGGTGTTGAGATATTTTTGAGAAAACTATAGAAATTTTTCTTATTCTTAAATAAACAAGATCATCATATTTTGAACAGAATTATTTTAATCAGCGAAAACTTTTAATAAACTCCAGTTCAATTCTAATTTAATTCCGTTACTCTATTAACTTCCAGTATGAGTTTTTTATAAAAAATAATTATGTTCGATAACTTTGGGTCACTAAATTACGGATAGTGTAACTGTTATAAAAAGCTAGAAGAAGGAACATGTCTTTAGACACTTATTTTTTAATATATCGATTGGGAGATATACACAGATTCGTAACATAAAAAATATCTTACCCAAAAAAATCTATGAGTGATCTATAGCAATAAGAACCGTATAACAGTATTCAGAACTATTAATCCACAGGGAATTTCCTGTAAATAAGGCTAGTGCTAACAGTAAATGAGAGAAGGAATTTGTTTAGTGTTTATGAAATATATACAAAAGTATTCATGTTAGGTAAAGTTAGTATAATCTATAATGTGAGTGAAACTAGTATGCAATATTGTTTGAAGTGTGGTGTACCTTAGGTGTGGTGGGGGGTGCAGGTTTTGGTGGTTCAGGTTTGGCAGGTTCAGATTCTCGTTTTAAAGTTTCAGGCTCTCGTTTCGTTGGTTCAGGAGCCAAACCATTTTTCATCTACAATGTAGTTATGTATAGAGTGATTGTGAATTAATGTGTAATTCAATAAAAAATAAACTCCCTTAAACAGATCTTGTTTTGAGTATGGGTTGAATAGGTCATGTAATTTTTTACAAATAAAAACAGATACACAGTATTGTAACAAAACACTATAGTACCTATAACATAACATATTATTTTAAACATCAAGATATGTGTGATAGCAGTATTTCAAATATTTATGTGTATTTATTAATCGAAGAGGTGATAAAATGACAATAATGTAGTAATAGATATAGGTTCGTTATCCAACAAATGTTCTGCCCTCAACTGGCAACATTGTAGTCAAAGATACATTTATCTAACACTAATCTTCTATCACAAGCTACTTCTAGCTATGATTTTTAATTTTCTGAAAGCATCACTGACCTCACAATAGTGATAGTTGTAAAAAGGCGGTTGGGATGTCAAATTAAAGGAAATGATTATCAAGGAAATTAAAGAATTCAGTTTTAGATTTTTCTTTAAAAAAAAGATAGTAACTCATAATTAACGGATATAATTGTGGATAGTTATATTTTTCCAATAATTAAAATTATATTTGAATTATTTAACTTCCTAGATTACTACCTTTAATTAGACACCTAAAACACTTTTTACGGCTATTGCCTAACTATATATCGGACAAAATTAGCACTTATAGGGCTGAAGGTAAATATTCCGCCAATAAGTCCGACTCTTAAATTAGTACAGACAATCAAAGCTTTACTCAAATAAAACTGTAACCATTCAAATCTTCTTGAATGACCGGCAAAATGTTAAATGTTGGACCATCATAATTGATGGTAGATTATATTGTAAGGGATTCTGGAGAAATCTGGAGTTCACTATTCAAAATGACTATACCTTTCACTGTAAAAATTTATGTCAAACATATTGTTTACGTTTACTATAAGGAATATTGTTGAGCAAATATTTACCTCTTGGATTTCGGGTGTCTTTTCCTTTGGAGTTTCTTTTTTAACCTTCAAACTATCCTATAACCAAAAAACAAACAACATTTAAACTATGTACTACAAAATTGGTTAGAACACACATAGTTGGGAGGATGGACATACTAATATTACCAGTAGTACAGCAGGGATGGGTGGAACTTAAATTGTTTGACTTTGGTGAGGGAATAACACAAATTATGGCCGACAATTTAACTTAGTTTTCATTATTAAGGTGGTATTGTTTTTAGGTATTCATTATTAATTTTGAAAACTAAATTTGTTTATACCAGTAAATAAAAGAGTAAAACATTTAATTAAATATAATAATGAAATTAGAATCCTAGGGTTAGAAATTTAATAAAAAGTAAGAACCAAAAATAAAAATATTTCAAAAACATAATCAAAGAAGTATCAGTTTTGTGTCTTTTAAAAAGAACAAAAATTTGATAAAAACTCAAACAAAAACACGGACCACAGGGAGTTAGAATAAAAAAGATGTTAACACTTTGACATTTAAGTATTGTTTTTAACTATCATAAAATGCAGAAACCCATCTGAAAAATACCAAAATCCTCTATGGGTTTTAAACAAAAATTCAATAAAGGACAAACCGTTTAATGTTATTATGTTATGAAAAAACTTTATTAAAAAATTTAACTTTCATAAGTTTATAAAATAGGAGTTTAAAATAATTAGGGGGAGCTGATGTGACATTTGTAAAACACATGGGTAATTTACATTTTCCAGCATATGTTAATAATATACTGTCTTCTTCTTGATTAGGGGAAACTCATAGAACAGGGATTGTGTTAAATTGTTCCAGGTGTATGGTGTATATCCATACACTATTATTATGGAGGGAGTTAGTAAAAATATCGATTTAAAAATTGATGAAAAACTGGGGTCACAGCAACTCAAAAAACAAAACACACCTTTTTCGTCATTTCTTGTTTGATTGAAGATTTCCGTTCTATGTTGAGTTCTGAAGTCTAGAAGAAAACCCACCAAAAATATATGAGTATGGGTTATGAAAACTTTTTTTTAAAGGGAAAGAGTTCACCTTTAAACTGGTGTATGAATTATCTACAATAAACTATGAAGTACAGTAAAAATATGGACATATGTTAAAAATATTTTATCAGTTTATAGGATTGCTTTAAAATTCAGCAAACAATTTTGTATTTAACTTAGGTTATGAGTTTCAATTAGAATAGTACAATTTTGTTTTACCATTTTTAAATTAATTTGAAAACCAATTTTATATTAAAATAAACCGATTAACTAAAGATTTCAAATTTACAACAAAAAAGTTTAAATTTACTGAAAGGTTCTTAAAGTAAATTTAAAACCTCTAAACCCGTATTATGACTTATTACATCTATCTACATACACTTGATGCAACATATATCCGGCTGTGATCAAGTCAACTAATCATATGATGAGAGGGGTACACACTTTTCTAAAAACATTTGTCTCTAGTTTACATTGAAAGATATCACACCATTATAATTGACACTAACAATGGCTAATAGCAAGGGGGTTTTAGCCAGATACATTAACTAAATTTCATATACCATTTAAATAATGGCCCTTAAAATACTTTAACAAGTAAACACCATTAACCCAAAAAAACTGCAAGAAATCGTAATAAAATACAAACACCATATCCAAATACAGTTCAGTGGAATTAAAAAAAAAACTTCTGATTCTGTAAATAAACTATTTATAACAGAGAGAAATAAAAACAAAGTACAGGAAAGCAAGAAATAAAATAAACAGGAAAGAAGAAGAATCATAAAAAATATTACATTCTTATATACACTGTTTTTATAATATTTTCACCCTGGAATATTGAAAATTAGTCTTTGCAAAATAGATCTACCCACAAGTCTTTTACCACTTTGGGGCATCAATTGCAGCGTTAAATTGAAATATATTTCATCTGATTTTAAACTATCTAAGTACTTTAAATTTTAATAAAAAAAATACCAAAAGAATACTAACAATCGATACACATGTAATATTAAATTCTTACAAAGATCAGAACAATAATAAATTCTATTTGAATTAGCTTAAAATAACGGTGACTTCTTTACCCCCTGAGACTTTATCCACCTAAAAATATTGGGACAGAAATTGAAAGAAGAATAAAATCGAGGAAAAGAGACAGGGAAAGAAGAAAGTAAGAACATTAAACCATTGTGTAATAGAACACACAAAAGTAATATGTATAAAATGATTGGTAATTTAAAACTGACTTTAAATTTGAATTTACACATTACTAAACTTGCCACCTTAAGCATTTGTTTTTAACATTTTAAGTAATACAATTTACAACCAATTAGAAGTTTAAAAAGTCTTTAAACTTTTGTGTTCTATTAAACTAAGAAACATTTTATAGATCAAAAGAAGAGAAATTAAGCAATGTATTAGAAAAGGAAGACTTTAAGAAATTGTGCCTCTGCTCAGATTTACAAATACTTAATATAACATATTTTTCTAAAATAATTTGCAGTAAATAAGTTAAATGATTATTTTTTGCCAACTCAATAAATCTCTTTTCCAAGAGAATTTATAGCAATTTTGTCCTTCCAACAGGATTAATTAAACTAAAGTTTATGATAGTTGACAACATATAAATATTTATTTCTGGGAGAACGTATAAAATTTATAGTTCATTTATTTTATGAAAGGTATACATTAAAGCTAACTGTTTTAAATTTTTATTACAATAACTAATCTATAACACAGTTAACTGCAGTACAATATAGAGCAGTTTTCAAAACCTGGAAAAATAAAAAATAAAAAAAAACATTTTCACATAAATACGAGCATAATTCTGAGCAGATTTTAAAATGTACAAAATGTTTTCCATGTATAAAGTGAGAGTGAAGATAGCAAAGGAGTAAAGAGGCAAGGAAAAAGGGGTAGTGGAAAAGTCATTAAGTTTGAATAAGAAATAAAGTAAAAAATGGGAGAGGTAAAATAAAGTGAAAGAGCTAATGGAAATTGAAAAAAATTAAAATCAGGAAACAAGAAGTAAACAAAATAAAAAGGAAATTGTATACAACAGTTTGTCAAAGAATATTGATATTTGTGTCTATTCAGACAGATGTGGAAGATGAATCGTTGAATAGGTCTGTCGTAGCAGTGCCCACTCGAAAACCACCAACTCCAAAACAGTGGCTGCCCTAATCTCACCTTCAAACCTACTTCCTTTTCCACCTTTTTTTCTTCTTTTACTTTTTCAACCTGAACTTTTTTGGTTGGTTTCAACTGTACTTTAAAGAAAGCTTCCCCACCTACTTTTGGCTTCTTTTCGAGTATTTCAACTTTTTTAACTTTGGCGCCAGTTTTATCGACTTCTACTTTCTCAGATAATTTTTCAACGATAGTTTCTTCTTTCTTCCCCTTTACGGAAAGTTTTTTCTGTACAGTTTCTTCTTCTGTCTTCGTTTCAGTTTTTGTCTGTGTTACAGTATAATACATTTTTGTACTTCATAACCATTAACAACTTAAAACTTAGATAACATCCAGTGACTGTTTTTAGAAATTTGGAAAACCATAATTTACAAGAAAATATTTTCCCATACATTTTTGTAAGTAAATAAAAAGAAAGTAAAGATATTGTACAAACAAAGATGATAAAGTAGATATTGCTTCCTTGAAATGTGTCCTATAAATTCATAAATAAAGTATTGGACTATTGGCCAATAGGAAATTCAAAAATAAATTTGGTAAATATAAAACGAATTAAAATTGTGAAGTTTGACATCAAAATTAGTTTTTAATTAATAAAATGACGATGATTGTATTGTATTGTATAGTCAATTTAACAAGCAAAAACTTAATTGAAATAGTAAACCTCTTATCTTGAGACAGAAGTAAAATTCAAAATTGATTTTAAAGGTACTAAGCTCAGAGTTTTGTCTTTGAGGCATTTTTATTAAATTGATACATAACCAAAACTACATTTATAAGTTAAAAAAAAGAATGAGTAAACATTTTTTGTTAATTTTCAGTCTCAAAAATTTACTATTTTAGACTAAATTTTAAAAGTTTAATAAATTTGTTGTCTAAAATCATTTAAAATCACCTGATCCATAAAAAATCTAGCAAATTTTTAGTAAAGAGAGTTTATCAAATAAAGAATGGAGACATTTCAGATAAAGAATGAATATTATTTTTGAACCCACCTCTTCTTTTTTGGCAGCTAGTGTTGTCTTTTTAGTCTCTTTCTTTTCTTCTTTTACCTCCTGGAAACAGTAACTTCAGTAAGTTTCTATGTCTGTTAAAATGTTTTATTAAAAATTAAAAATACATGAGATTTTTAACTTTATGAAGCATGCTTCTTCTTTCAAGTTATAAATATTTAAGAATTTACTGAAATTCATGCTGCATTAGACAATTTACTGTAGTGTCATAATTCAAAATACTAACTAGTGTATGTTTTTGAGCTGAATCCAATGGTAAAATGGATAACTAGATTTTTTTATTATACATAAATCAATTGAAAACATCATTTTGGGAGCTACAAAACCCTTGTTGTTAATAAAGTGTAGTTAATGTAGTCCGATTGTGTGTCCCAACGAACATGTCCAAGATATCACAGAAAGGAACAACTCCACCGAAAATTATAATCGGACAATAATTTCGGCTGTAATTGTTTCAACAAATATATATGCTTATATATACAAATATGTACAATTTTGAATGACCCCCAAAAACGTGTTTTGGGGATTGAGTTAAGAACTTCTATCATGGTCTCGGGCTTAACTGTCACCATGCATGTCATGTGAATAGCTATCTTTTCCATACGAAATTCGCTAATAATACAGTATTACCAGAAGTGAAGTTTAAACGACCCCATGTATTTAAACGGGATATTTTAGTCAAACAGCATCTTATCATAAACTTTTAGTGAATTGTGAAACTAATTAATGCTGGAAATGAGCTGTTAACAATTGAATTTGAATTTTGAAAATTACGTCAGCAATGATTACCTTGGTTTCTTTTTTCTTGGCGATACCGTTTTTCTTATCTTCTGGCTTCGTCTCAGTTTTCTGCACACCATGCAAAAATTATAGGATGAACAGGGACACACAGGGCAATGTACGATACAAAAACAAAATGGAAAAACATAAAAGTTCTGGTTCGTGAAAGTGATGTAATTTATCAATTAATTTTATAAAACAACTGATGTGAACAGAATTTTCTTGACATTATAAGCAGTTAGTGTCAATACAATAGACTCTAGCTCATCCGGATCAACCTTGTCCGAACTCCCGCTAGTCAGGATTGGCATCGGTAATGTTCATTTTGTTAGCTAAATTATTTTTACTCCAGTGATATTTATTCATTAATGTACTGTACTGTGAATAATTTATATTTACAGTATGGTAAATAGCTTTATTTTTTACAGTTCCCGCTATAGGCTACATTATTATCAATACAGTACAGTAGCTGACTATAATTTACTACGACGAGTTTTATCTTGTTTAGACGCTCCTGTTCGTATAAGCGTGTGTTTTGGTGAAACCACTCGCCGTACCGGCAAAATTTACAAATATTTTCTCGACTCTATACAGTCCGTATTTTTCGTAATCTGGATTTTTTAAATCCGGACCGGATGTCAACCACATTAGCCCAGATAAGCGAGAGTCTAATGTACCTGAAAATTAGATTCCGGATAACTTCCGATTATTGTATGACGAATGGCATTAGTCCATCACAAACCATAACTTTTGTAAAAGTAAGATAAAGACAATACACTTTAGTAGGTATCGAAGACAATTTGAATAACCTTAACACACAAATATTTAATTGAAAAATAAAATAAAATGATACAGGGCAAAATATAAATAACAAACCAGAAACAAAGGGACGATCACATCAAAAATGCAAAATACTGCACAACCACATAAAATAAATTTGTGTGATTTAAACACCAATGTTTATGTTTTTATAATCAATTAAATGTATAAACACATATTAAATGTATAGGTAAATATATTTTTGACTGAATTTAGATAACAGACATGTGTTTCTGTATTAAAAATATAATAAATCGTGTGAAGAGCTCAGGAAGTTCTGGTATTTGATGTGTCCGTAATAACACAACATTTTGTCTAGAATGTAAAACTAACAACAAGTTTGTAGAAGCTGTAAAGAATTTTTATTTCTTAATTAGATATGTTTTTTGTTGGAAATTCTGTCTCTGATAAAAATATTAGTTGTTTTTGCTGGAAGCAAATGAGTTTTGGAAAACTTGTTTGATTCAGCAAAAATATTAGATGAACAACTGTCTCCACACGTTTTTCCGAATCTACGCCACCCAATTAGATAATGTGACTCATAACTCTATGTCATTTGTTGTCTGCTTGATTATAAAGACCAAACTTTAATAACAATAATGTACAGTATTTCAGGCATCTTTTCTGATAATTTAGCACTACTTTAACTCGATATTTAATTATATTCACTTTACAAAACTGTAAAGCTGTCTCTGGTAGTCAATAGTCAATCTTCTTTATTTATGACAAAGTACAATGTCAATTTTATTTTAATGGTGTCATAGTAATTTCACATTTTATTTATAAGTAATTTTAAGCTATTAATTTTTTACTATTTTTTTCATTTTTCTTACTCCATGGAGGGAGATTGAAAATCCTCCCAATTAATAAATGACTGCATCAACCAAATACCTCTTCTGAATTTTCAACAGTTTTTCTTTCTTTTTTCATGAGATTCCATTCATTCTTAATTTAATCTGGGATTTTTTTCTAAAAACCTTTTTCAGGCATGAGATGATCTTTTCTCATATAACTTAAATTTGTAGTTAATTTTCAGAACTAAATTTCATTTCTGGTGTTATATTTGTAAATATGCTTTATTATAATATGGATAGCCTTATTTTGCTTTACAATTGAAATTGCATCTAATCTGTACTGACCATACACAATTAAAATATTTACTCATTAAAATGTTCTTTAGCAGGCTCATCATATTTTAGTTTAATCAATATTCTTATTGCCCATTTCTTCTGTTTTAATATGCCAAGTTAAATTTTGTGTTGCTCCAAATAGACAAATTCCAATAGAAAAATGGGAATACAAACAATCGTATTAAATATTTTTAAGTTGCTAAATTGTAAAAAAAAACTAAATTTTTAATAGGGCATAAATTCCAGAGTTAATTTTTGATACTGTTTAGGCTGCAGTAGGCCTAAACCACTATCCTATCCTAGCAGTTGAGCTGCAGAGTTGTTTACCTCAGCACATTGAGACAAGGTTAGGTTAGGTACATATACTGATCTCAATATTGATATAATGGAGACAACTGCCGAAAATACATGTCTGGGAATGAATGAACACGAAAGCTTTAATATGAAGTGTGTGAACAGAAAAGATGCAGTGTTTGGCGCGGCCAAGATTCCGACAGCTGGACTGAAATGTTTATGTGGACTGCAAATACTACAGCTCCAACATAGGCCCACACTTTAGCTCCAACAGTACTGATTGCCTAAGATACAACATGCAAACTAGCAGATGACGACAAGGTGGGTTCAGTGTGGCTGTATTCTCCATCTACATGATTATTACCTCCTCTAAATCAGATTCAATCTCCTCCTCTGATTCAGAAATCTCTTTGGGTCGTGAAACTGCTTCCTTGACATTAAACATAACACAAGATTAACAGAAACAGTTAGTACAGTTAATGACTCATCGTTCTCTTATTTACATAAAAATGTACATGCTTTGAAAGATAAATATTGACTTGCAATGCGGTTAAAATAAATATATTTATACTGTCAGATTTAAAAGATGAATAAGTTGCTAAACTATGAACATTGCTCATTTTATAACACATTTCCAGACAGATGCAAGCATAAGGTGGAAAAAAAAGAAAATAAAGAATCATTCAATAATTATATGTACATAAAGTAGGTATCAAGTTACATTAGTGTAGTTAATATTTAGCTATACAAAAATTTAGTTTATGAGGCCTGAAATTAGTGAAAGAGAATGTTTAAAACAGACAGCCTGCAAGAGTTTTCAGTGATTTTAAATATAAAAACCTAGCAAAAAATCTGGTGGTTAGTAATTTTGAAAAATTATCACAATTGAACGATTATACCTAAATAAGAATATTAATAATGCAAAAACAATACATGTTACTAGATAAATCTTGTCTATTATGTGGAAAAACATACCCCTCATGTTTATAATGCATTTATAATTACATGTCTTAAAATATATTAGGTGCTATAAACCATGAAAAAAGTATTAAATAAAAGGTGGATATTTTGAAACAAACCTTAAGAGATGGCTTTCTCTGGATTTCACCCGGTTTTGCAGGTTCTAGCTTTGACTCGTCCTAAGGTAAAACACAGAACATGCACACTCATAAACATTTATATACACAAACATATACAGAGCTCATACGTTTTTGTAAAGTTTTTTGAATATATTAATTAACTTAATGACATTTACACGCTAAACATTTAAAACACACCAACATCCATGTGCAGTGTATACATACTATTAAATAAAAACTTTTTGTGTTAACGTCAAAGAGATGAAACATGAAAAGAGATGGTTGAACATGAAATTAGAGAAAAAGAATGTTTAAAATAGACCACAAACTCAAGTGTAACATTTGTTGTAACAAAGTAAAAATATAATAAAAAAAATATTGAGCCTACACAGAGATCATTCACCAAATCCATCTTGACCCATTGATTCAATTTTTTTACTAGTAGTATATAGTTTTCCATTATTAAATCAAATAAAAAATTAATAGATACTAATTTGTCTTACTAATTGTCTAAAAGTTTTTTTTAAGATTTTTTCTTCGAAAATTATGTTTGTTCCATTTTAGAAAGAAATCAACTGTATTAATCAGTAAATAAAAAAATATATTATTACAATTATTAATTAATAATTTCACTTATGTATTATGGTATAATGTATTATGTATAGTGTACCTTGATAGAAGGCTTCCTTTGAGGCTCACCAGGCTTGGGAGGTTCAAGTTTAGCCTCCTCCTGAATACACATAGAAAATCATGCAACACAATCAGTCTTTTTAGATATTTAAATGACACATATGTCCACAAAACACCATGAAATTGTTGAAACACAACACAATATAACTTTTTGTGTAAAATATTACAAGAATAACAATTTTACATTTTTAACTTAAAATATGACTTTTAAGAGACAATTTTTGAAATTAATCCTATAAGTGTTTTATGTTTGTTGGTGAATCGTTAGCGCAGTTTCTGACATGATAGACTCTGACACCAGAGTCAGAGATGACCCTTGTTCGGCTCCACCATGCATAGATCAGTAGTTTAGGTGAAGTTTAGGCAGGAGAAGCATAGTAAAAGAGGTTCTCATCCTCTTAAAAAACAGAAAAGAAAAAGAAATTTTATTATTGAAGAATACGCATGATTTTGTATAATTAAACTAAATTGTATATTTTTTGTTTTATTATATAGCAGAATGTCGATTATGTGAATTTCCAATCATCCCAATTGGTCCTAAGCGTAATATAAAAGATTAAAATCAAGTAATTTTCAATAAAATGAATTTTGTGGGGACGTACGAAAACATATGCGAGTGATAAACGATTACTGCCGTTTGGACACTTCAAAGACGATGTGTTAAGTGGTTGGTGCATCCAAACAAACTACAACTGGTATATAAGGCCACACCCTCTACCTGACAAGTGACAACAAGTGCACTACTGTCAATTAGCTCCCCCCCTCATTTTGCGTTCCACTTTTTTTATGTGTTAAGTGCTTAGCACATCTAAGCAGGACTACAACTGGCATCCAAGGCCACGGCATAGTATTTGTTCTTCATAGCAATTTAATAGCTCTACTCTTTAATTGTCCTGATTAATTCCAATAGGCATTTTAGTTTTACCATCCCCAAGATAGTTAAAAACAAAACAGTTTTTAGACAGATTGGCAGTGAATACACGGATAAAAACATAGGACAAGATTAAAATTTAAAAGATCAAAATACGTTTATATTTATATTAACTGAATATAAAGTGTAATATGTAGTTTACCCTATTGGAGGGTCTCTTCAAAGTGTCTGTGGGTTTGGCAGGTTCTGGTTTCACCTCCTTCTGTGTTCATACATATAACATGCTCATTGCTCAACTAAGAACACATTTGTTATAAAACAAAAACAAACAGTAGAAGTTCTACCAACCGACAACTCTAGCAATTGTAAATTGCTCAGTCAATTTTAGGAACTCTCGATCTTAAATTACCTTTATGTTAGAAAAACAATGTAAGTTGTAACGTTTTACAGAGTATTTTTTTGTTTTATATACGTTACAGTATTCGGCATTCAATTTCACAATCTGATTAAAGTACAGAATTTTACAGTTGAAAACGTTGGTATAAAAACTTTTAATATGCTCTATTAGTCTAACTAACAGAAATATACACGTTTAGTCACTTTCAAAATCACACAAACATGCTAAATGAACTGGTTCTTTACAGTTTTGTTAGATAAAAATACACTCATATGAAACTATACACATCGTATCCCGAAGCATGAGATAAATAAAAGACATTTAAATGGAAGTTACTATTTTACAATCATGAGACTTCAAGGGTGATGCCTATTGAAAAGTAGCAAGATAGTCATATGTAATAAGGACGCATTGTACAGTAAGGGATTTAAAAGCTTCATCCGTCACTTTATTCTTCTCACCGAGCCGTTTCATAGCACGGTTAAAACAACTAACAGAAGTAGAATCCAAAACAAAATATAGTCTTGTAATAATCCTTTATATATTATATGGTTATGACTTGGATTAATATAAAATATATAAATGGACAATGTGTTAAGACAGTTTTGTATGTCAAAAATGGATATATTTTTTGGATGAGTATGAATATTAAGTGTAAACATAAGTGCACTAAAGTTGGTGTATGGATAAATGTGATAAAAGTTATTAAACATTAGTGTATGAATCAAAATTTAACACTTTGGAGCCAGCGCCCGACCCAAGGTCAGGCTAGCTTGTTTGTCCCATTGGCCTGCGCCCGACCCTAGATCAGGCAGCCTTATTTAATTCCATAGCAACAAATTTTCAGCATATTATCAGGTTTTGTTCTATAACATATTCTTTAGTCATTAATCTTTACACATCTTTGGTTTTCTTTTAGTCTGCCGCGTATTTACAAAAAAATTAATATTTTTCGAACAATGTTTCACTCGCTCACTCAGAGCAGACAGCTGTTGCTACTAGCCGTGTTGTGTTCGAGTTGTTTTTACAATACGTGTGAACTGAATTGTTACATCACTGTTATATAGTTTATTTTTATAGTTAGTTATTTTAGTTTTTTGTCCTTAGTCAATATGGGTGACGATCCATTGATAAGTGATACGATTCGAGACTTATTGCTTGATGAGAGTATCAATAGTGATGACGACGAAACTTACAAATTACCTACAAAATTTTTTTACAAATAACACATATTTTATGTTTCTTTCTAGAGGGTTTCTTTCTATTCTTTATGTTGCTCTATATGCCCTTGAATGTTATACCTAATATCATACAAAGGCCAATCACTGTACACATGAACCTCAGTAGCCATTTTTGTTTTCATAAATTTTTCCCTAATTTTTATATATATGTCAAAATTACAAACTTTTTACAAATTACAATTATTTTATGTTTCTTTCAAGGCGGTTTATTTCTGTTTCCAAAAATATAATATAATATTAGGTTGTATTAAATTTGTTGTAACAATAATTTTGGTTTTACTACCCTAAAACCCCCGGGTCCCAGTATTAAACCAGTGTTAGAGGCTCCAGGCTCCAAAGTGTTAACTAGGGTGGACTTGGAACTAGGTTATGAAGTGTTGAAGATGGAAATTCTAAATTGCTGCTTACATGAATGTAAAATGTACCTTTGTGTGTGGTGTTTCCTCTGCGGTTGTTACATGTTTCTTTGTGTCTGGTTTCGATTTATCAAGTTCAGAATTGGTTTTTTCAAGTCCAGATACAGGTTTTTCAAAGTCATGATTATTCTTTAATTTGTCTTTAGGTTTTGCTGAAACAGTTTTTTCCTTTTCGAGTTGATCATTAATTTTTCCAACAGTAGTTCCCTCAGGTTCTGATTTTGGTTCTGTTTTGACCTTATTTATTTCTGGTTTTGCTTTTTCCGACACAGAATTAACAATCTCTGGTTCAGGTTCACCTTCACCTGGTTCTGATTTTGGTTTTCCTGGCTCTGTTTTACCCTTATCTATTTCTGGTTTTGCTATCTCTGTTTCTGGTTTACCCTTAATTGGTTCTGATTTTGGTTTTCCAGGTTTTGTTTTACCCTTCTCTATTTCAGGTTTCGCTTTTTCTGATTCAGGATTAACTTTCTTTGGTTCAAGTTTACCTTTATCTGGTTCTGATTTGGTTTCCCTTGGTCCAGATTTAATTTTATCTGATTCCAATTCGGTTTTTCCTGGTTCATTTTTAGCTGTTTCAGATTCAGGTTTACACTTGTCTAAGTCCGATTTAACTTTTTCTGGTGCAGGTTTATCGTTTTCTAGTCCAGATGTTGTTTTAACTTTTTTGGTGTCAACTTTGTCTTGTTTAGTTTCAGATTTATTTAATTTGGATTTACTCTTTTCCGTTTCATGTTTACTGACATCAAGATCAGGTATAGTCTTCCCTACATCGGGTTCAGTTTTTCGAATAGGCGAATCAACTTTCTCAGGGTCTGATTTAATTTTATCCGGTACTGTGTCAGGTCTACTGTCTCCCTAAATCACACAACACAAACATGCTCAACACTCTGGTCTCTTGCAGTTATAAAACTTACAAATAACATGATTAGAAACACTTAAGATTAAACTTGGGAGTTAGGACTAGAGGTTATATAATATTAAAAATAACAAACCATATATACACAAGTTTCAGGTTTAAAAATCAAAATGAAATAAATCTTTCATATACAAATTAATGAAGAGAGCAGTTGCTCTTAATTAATATTACTGACCTCATTTGTATAATTTGTTTTTATGTTGGCAAAACATGACCTATCGTGAAAATCGTAATGATAAAAAGTGACATTTTTGGGTCAATTTAAACAAAAGTTGTTTAAACAAATTACCTTGACAGAAGCTTTCCTCTCAGGTTCCTTTGGTTTAGGAGCTTCCGGTTTTATTTCATCCTATAGGTGAAAAACGTATCATAATTTGTGAAAATGATTGTTCCTCAGTATAACTAAGTATGTGTGTAAATGTGCACTATTATTGATGGTGTTATCACACTAGTTAATGAGTTATATCTCTAAACTTAATGTAAATTTACAAAATTGCCAGGAGTAAAAATAATGTGAATGATAGAGGTATTGTACTTTGTAACGATTATTTAACTAAACTTGATTACAATTTTTAAAAACACTAAATTTTATTTGGTTAGTTGAGAAATTAATAACAAATTAATAAAGTTAAGCTGTATGAAAGAGGTGAATAAGCATATATTGTTGTACTTATTCCAATTTCAAGAAAGTACTCAATGTAAAGTGAGGTTTTTGAAATTTCTAAGAGACTGCCCAGTGGAATAGGGTCAATACAAATTCAAAGCATTCAAACTTTAGGGTTTATCAAACCATCAGTAATTGTTTCTTTGCAAGACTCAGAGAAGAAAAAGATTAAGGAAAGTAAAGTTGTATATCTTATTTCAACAGTGCTGTAATTTCACTATAACAAAAGTACAACTTTTATGCTGTACATTAATTTTTAGTATTACATATTGCTAATCCGTTATTAATCCGCAGAAAAACACTATCATACACATTAATTGTAAAAAAATAGTGTAAATGGGTAAAATAATTGCAAAAGCTTGAATGTGAGCTCGGATATGATAATATGTTGTTAGCTTGCTTGGTGCATACAGCAAGAGGAAAATGAGTATGCTCGAATTCTACAGCTGATGTTTTACTACACTAATAAAAGTTAAGTTTTGAACCAAAGAATATTACAATTTAAGTAAAATGTTCCAAATTTTGTAAACTGTTGATGATCACCATGAAATTATAAACAGAATGAAACTTGTCTTTTAGGCTTCCATTTTTGAGTTAAATTTGTAATATCATTGGTTCCATGTTACCTAGGCCACATAAAATTTGCCATTTGAATATTTCTTAAATTGTTCTAATATACTTTTTCTGATTAGGGAAATCTGGAAAAACCCCTATAAAATTATACAATATAAACGTTCATCCTAGAATTAACTTTATAACAGAAAAAAATCTAAATGATGACCTTTTTTCGATAAATTTGTTATATATTTTTTTTAACTAACAAAAACACATAGAGCGCACAGAACACAATTGACTCTATGTTGTTACCTACTCAAATTTTGAACTAGAAACTTCATGTACCCTCATATCCAAATCAGTAATATCAAACACTAAAGAAAACAAAGTGAGGAAATGTCAGACCTGAAATGTCAGCGGCAGAGGGCAACTCCATTGAGACAAGGAGTAAGTTCCATCACTCGCGACCAATCACAACTCACCACTGGCGCTCCAGCGAGTACCGAACCTTCGGCAAACTGATTGAATATCAGCCAGCTGGCTGGGGTGTCTGGCAGGGGAGAAGAATGCGAAACCCGATCTATTCGTGTAGCTATAGACCGATGAATAGCCACATTAATAGCTACATGAATAGCCACAGAGCACCCGCCAGCCGCAATCACAGGTAAAGCTACACATCCTTTGGCAGAAGAAATATTGACACCCCCTCTACCTTCCCCACTCACCGCTCGACAACAAACTACCGGCCCGACACATCCACGGAAATAAAAAAGTATCAGAAATAATAAGCGGGATATACACACGGAAGATAAGCACCGTGCCAACCGCTGATAATGTTAGAGATCCTAGTCGGGTTCGCCTTGATTCATTACCGTCTTTATTAAATACAGACTGCATTATGTTTTCTGCTGGCAACCTCCGCCGGTCCTATTCCCAGCATTAATGATACTTCTTCTCCCATTAGTAAAAATACACTAATAGATTACAATCTCAATTATGAAATGTAGCTTGACGTTTGCTTCCAGCTTGAATTGTGTTGTTTGCAGTAAACATCCAATTAAGCCTAGATAATAGATGGGCCATTGTATTGGGAGATATCTATTGTATAATGAATTATTTAGGGGTAAAAGCTTAGTTGTTGTATGGTTCCGAAAAATTATGGAAGCATGAATGCAGAATGTGAAAGCAAAAGTTAAAAGATAAGCTATTAATTCAATGGTTATGATCATTATTCTACGACTCATACTAAAACACACATAGATGGAAAAATCAAATTAATGTTAAAACAAATTTTAAATGTTATATGATTTCAAAACTCCACATATTGCATGTCAACGTGATAAGGAAATGGACTTCAGATGTAAATACCTTCCCTATCTTACAAAATTTATTACAGATCATGTAATTGTACTTAGTGGTTGTGTGAAAATATACATACTATACCTATTATATGACAAATTAAACACTATTCATAGACTCAACAATAGTAAATTTAATTTAGATTTCATTCCTCAATAAATATTCGTGGACAGTTAAGCTTTTGAATAACTGATATATATGGCTTGTGTATAGTTATTTTGTAGATTTAAATTTAAAGTTTTGTACATTAGGCATTATAACAGTCATGGCCTATACACAGTAATCTAAGCTATAACAATTTTTACTCTAAACCGTGGTAATATTGTAGTATAAAACTGAATTTACTCCATACATGTTGATATGTGGTGTTAAATGTATTCCAACTGGAAACCGTATTCATAAAACACTCATTAACGCCCATAGTAATGTTTTATAAGCCGTTTAATGCTCAGTTTCATAACAATCACACAGAAGAGCTGGACTCGGTTCAAATGGACTCTGTTGTTATAGTACACGACTATTTTTATATTATATAAATGCCGATGTGAGAAAGATCATACTTAAGCAAAGGATTATGTAATTTGTGGTGTTCTATTAAACCAGCTACTACAAGGATATTGTATTAGAGCAAAGCTACTTAAAAATATTAATGTGTCTACCTTTGTCGCTTTAGTGTCGGGCTGTTTCTTTGCAATGTCTTGCGTTTTGGTTATTTCCACAACCGATTCTTCGCTCTGTACAAAATTATAAACGGTGAAAAATTTATTTAAAATTTTAAAACTGTATCAATAACTGAACGTGTATCACTAAATGTATTTTATCACTGCAAAAACAAATTTGATATAAAATCTATTTAGCAAACAAATTTATAGATTTTAAAATCAAACAAAACCTGTACATAATCTTTATAGAATTTATGTGAGATTACATATTGTAGCCTAACTGAAAATATAACTTTTCTCAGATTAAAATTATTTTTAAAGATTCTTACTGAAAAAATAAACCGTTCGGAAATGTTTCATACAGTCCGAAATTGTACAATAATAACATTATCTCTGTTTCATAGTATCCAAAAGTACAGTCCGGTTAATGAGAATGAACAGTTTGGTTTTGAAACATAGTTTACAATTATGGATTTAAAATCTTCTAAAAAAAGGACCCAATTTTTCAATAAGAAAAGTGAGTAAAGTCTTATTACCTCTGTCTCCGACTCTTCGGGGGATTCTACAACGGGCTCCTTGCTTTTAAGTGTGTCATTTACCTCAACTTTCTGTCCAGAGAGTAAAACAATTACCAATTAGTGACAAATATGTATATATAAATATATTTATATACAGAGTGTTCATTAAAGTTGGTGACAAACTTCAAGGGATGATAGTACTCATCAAAATAAACAAACAATGTAACATAAACGTATATCTAAAAATCGTTCATTTAGCCACTAGCCGCCATTTTGTACTTTTTTACAAAAATCATTTTATCTCAAGAATTATTTAGTATCAAAAATACAAAACGGCTGCTAGTGGCCAAACGAAGGATTTTTCGACATATGTTCATGGGAAATTTTTTGTTCATTTTGATGAGTACTATTACCCCTCAAAGTTTGTCCCCGACATTAATGAACACCCTGTATATTCATGTATCAAGTGAAACAGTTATGATTCATTTGAGAGGTTAACATAAGCTTTTCAATATTCAATGTTCCAATCAAAACTAAGAAAATGAAATAAATATTTGGACTCTGTATGTGGATATATTTACTGGATTTTTCTTTCAGGTTGAACAAGTTTTCAAAGTATAATTTGTTAAAAAATAAGTAATTTATAAAAACATAAATTGAAGTATATGTGTTTTAAAAATTAAGACCCATAAAGTACGCTTGCAAATGTAGGTATTTTAAGGTGAATGTAATTGTTTTCAATGGAAAAATACAATATGTAACAATAAATGAGGTTTATAATTATTGTAAAATGGCATGAGTTTTAAGATTGAAACTTGAAAGATATAATGGAAATTAATTAAAACTGCAGATAATGATTCTTCTAGAACTATACATCTATATTTATAAAATTAAAAATAAATACAATTAGAACTATTTACATGTATAGTATGTACAACAGCTGTGAGGGTAATTGTAATGATTCAAAACCTCTTACATAAAAAATGTAATGTTTACATTGAGATTAGTTTCAGAGTTTGATGTCAAAACTCTATGTATACATAGAGTTGTAACATGCAACATATATACATAGTTTATTAGCCTTGAATACAGTGTCGTGTTAAAATACAAACCTTTTTGCCTGGAGCTGGTGCTTTTGGCTTATCCTCAACTTTTTCATCTTTAGGAGTCTAAAAGCATGCAAAGAGCACAGTTAGAGACAAACATTTCTCACATACAAGTGCACCCCTAGTAACATTGATGTTTCTACAATGTCTAAAGTTCATGTTTATGTCAAAACTAGTATTAACTGTAGTTTGAATGTATGAAAGATCTTTCTATTCTATCAATCTGTCACCAAAACTATTATAAATGTAAACACAAAAAAATCACACAAAAATGCTGGTCACAGTTTTTTTTTACAAACAAAAATATGGAAATCCTGGGCATTCGTTATTCAGAATCTGTGAAAACGCACAATTCAATGCTGAATAAAACAAAATGCAAATATAACATTTCAAAATAAAATTATCTCTTATACCCAAAAACGGAATTTCATAAAACAGACCGTTCGGTTTTTCAATCCTTTTACTCACCGTTACTTTCTTCTTTTCAACAGTTTCTTCCTTCTGAAAAAAAATTCCGATTAGTTAAATTTTCAATCACTAAATAAAACAATATTAGTTAAAGATATAAAAAATTTAAAAATGCAAAAAAATTGGAATTTTATTAGGTATTGAATTTTATTTATTAAACAGCAAATTTTATTTTTAACAGAAAATTTATCAAAATAAAAGGCCCAAGCATTCTCTAATTTATTATAAGACATAATTAAAGGTCCTTTTGTAAACGATTATTATTATACATCCAAATTTAATGTTAAATATGTTAGAAAATGTTATAGGGAATCTTATAAGATTAGATCAGATTAATGTAACAATAACATATTTAATCTCACCTTTTCCACTTTAGATTTTTGTTCCACCTTCGTCTCAACAACCTTTAAAAAAAATTATGAGTTGAATATTATTAGTAGGGAAAATAAAAATGCATACAGTTCTCAAGAAATGGTAGAACCTTTCATATTATTCGGAAAATAAAATATTGATACAAGGAGACTATTACAAAAATAATTACAGTACAGTATTAACCTTGCCGATACTTATATGATTTTACAATAAACTGTACACATTATATTGATTAACCCATTGGCGATGAATGACGGATATTGCCTGTCATCACTAAACAGAGGACAAAAGACTGATGACAGGCAGTCGTCATCAACTCTATCGTTTGTTGTATCGGTATTCATTCGGTGACATTATGTGAACAGATAGAAAATCGATGGTTGAATTGTACAGTTCAATAAATAACATCCAATCTCAAATACCAGATTCAAAATCCGAATGTAAACACTGAGTTTCCAAGCTATTTACAAACAGTGAGCAGCTGATCGTGATGGTGCCTCGAGATGAAATGTTTCTTGATCCTGCGGAATTATCCGCTTTTGTGAATGAAGTTTTAAATGAAAGTGAGGGTGATAGTGATGATTTGAATGATTATTTCTGTAATGTAAATGAAAATAGTGATTCTGAGAGTAATAACAGTGATAGTGCGACGAGATTGACGACAATATCGAAACCCATAACCTAAAAAAATTTTTCCAAACGTATCATACGATCAATAAATACTTTAAGTGTGCTGAACAGTCGTATATAGTGTAAATAGTATGTAGAATATATCAATGGACATTAAAAAACATAAATGTGGTATAACAAAACTGTTAAATGAAAGTATTAAAACTTTTCTGATATTTATTATGATTGTTCAGGTAAACAGGAAAAACGCCCGGGGTCCAATTTCATGGATTGAAAAATCAGTCTCCAATGGGTTAATTAAACAAAAAACAAAATCCTCAATTTTTTAAAAATGTTTCCTAATCATCTACATGAAAAATTTCAACCAAAACTATTATACTCCTTCACTACCATTTCATTACCTAGAGACAAATAATATATTCTATAAAATAGTTCTGTTATAAAAGTTTCAACCAACTGTAGCGATTCTTTTAGTTCTGAATCGAATAAGATTCTCCTTTACATTCAAAGCCGAAAAGGAGCTTGACAATTTCAGGATGAACAAGCATGTAAAAGCCAAAGGAAGAACAATATAGTTCATTTTAATTATAACGATAAGTACAATGATATCCATTGTCCGACCTGTTACTTTAGTTGAAATACCACTCACTAATTAGGTGAGGAAAGGCAGCCAAAAATAACAAATACAGCCACTACAGCTGGTACGGAGCTATTGCTGGCTTACTCACGGGTAATTTTAAACCATTTTTAAAATGAGGTGAATAATATTAGGTTCGCTGCAGCAGTTTAATGATAGCGCAGCTTGGCTGCGAATACTGGACCTGGCTACTGTCACTGCTACTATTATTCATTTTAATAAGCGTGCCATTTACACCGACATTCACTTGGAGAGAACTCTTTATGTACAAAATAAATTACTTCCAACACCTGTGTTTTATTCGGAAAATGACAAACACGCTTCTAAAATGCCAACTTTAATTGTTTGGTAATTTGTGTGACAGTAAAATTTAACGACCTATAACATTTCTTGTTTGTCTCCAAATACTTTGGAAAAATCAATAAAAACTTTCTGTTATTTACAACATCTTACATAATAAATACAGCAACACGTTGTATATTAGAGCTATTTTTATGTATTTACATAGCTATTAACACAGCTTCAGTTCATAGAAGCGAGTTATATTTTTAAAATTAATATTACGAATTGGACTTTTCTAAAATGTTTGAACTACATCTAAACTTACATATGTAATTATAAATTCAAGAAATAGAAAAATCCAATTAGCTAAAACTAAAATATTAAATATCAATGTCATAATGAATTAAAAAAACCGTATTTTTTAAATTGAATAGAAGTCAAGGATAATAACCTATTTCACAAGTAAAGTATAGGAAGAAATAATACTGCTATGTAAACAAAATGACTGCCAATGAATTGTAGAAAATCTATTCATAAATAATGTTAGTTAGTTTAAAATTGTAAATAACACAATTTTTGGATATTTTAGTTGTTAGTATTAAATGTTAGTTAGAATTAAATGTAAAATTTCTCATTATATGCGTAAATATACTATCCACGAATCACAAGAAGGAAGACCCCTTGGCCAAAAAATGATACACCCATATGTTGTATCAGTATCATATGTTTTGAAGTGCTACTTAAAGCTGTGTGTTCTAGCAAAAAAAGTTGCAGCTAAGGGGTCTTTTGTGACTTAAGACTCTTATTTTTATTTCTTTTTTGTTTAAAAAAACCCACTGGAATGTATGTGGGTTTGATAATACCAATATAATTCAACAATTTAAAAATAGGAACAGGAAAACTTTTGATAAACTATTACAATAAGAGATAAAAACTGAAAAAATGAATTGCAAAAAAATTATAAATAGACAGATCTATATGAATATAATGTTTCATGTTAATCCATTGAGATAGCAGTACACACAGGCAGGAGTTACCCATAGAACACCGGCAAACCTTGTAGTAACAATTAAAATGTCCTATTTTGTAGTATTTTTAAATAGTTGCATAAATTCGCTTGTATAAGATGTTTAGATAGGTTTTGTTTTGCTGGTAAAAGATGAAGGCATAAGATTATTTTCCAAAAAATATTTTGTTTTTTAATTTTTTAATGTTGGGGTTGAATTTTTATAGGAATATTCTTTAAAACCATCTGAATCATACATTTTCTCAAATTTCATCCTATTTTTGCATAGAAAATAAACACTTTGCATTTATAATAAGATTTATTTTAGACAAATATAATTAAAAGTATAGACAAACTCATCGGCAAACTTCCACAGTGACTATCAGCTGACAAATCAGCTGCGAAATGACTACTCAACAGGTTGGCCAAACGAGCAAAATAATAGAATACACAATGAAAAATAAGGTTTCTAAAGGACGTAACACCATCATATGTTGTGACAAGTTGAAATTACAGGGAGAAATACAGCGTATATGCCAACCACGAGTCTGTCTCGTGACTCGGCATTCTGTCCGCACTTGATGCTACGAGTAAGGCTTATGTGTCTATCCCAATGGATTAACTATGGAATTAGGATTCAGGTCATAGCAAATATTGAATACTCTCCTCCCTATATGCAATGCTGTTCGCAGTTAGTACTTGTTAAGAGTGGAACAAACAGTACACACCTCAGGTCCATTCCTTTCATCTTTGGTTTTAGTCTCTTGTATCTTAACTATTTCTTCCTTCTGTGAAAAACAACCATGCAAATTGAAAGTAGTGATTTCAGTCTCATACAGATCACCTTTTCAGGATTATAAGTGTACGTGTAAAAGTGTATTAACAGGACAGATATAGAAAAGAAGAAGAAAACTTATAAATAAAGTATTAGATAAATGTATATGAAGAATTAAAAATTAAAATCACTCAAATATAAAACAAAGAAGTGCACATTTTCACACCTGTAAAACAGTGATACATTTTCTTAAGTTTCGTTTAATTAAATTGAAACAATTTTCAACAGATTATTGTATTGTACATGCAATAATGTATTCATTTATATAGCGCATAAATGCAATGTTGTTTATCCCAAAATGTTTTACAAACCATGCACATTTGAAGAAAAAAAACTGTGAACACAAGAAGAGAAGTTGAGCTAAAAAATTAAAATCGTTTGGAAGACAGATGTCTTAGACTGGGTGGCATGGACAAAAACAAGTTACTGGGAAAATGTACTAGTAATATAAAACCCTATATCCTTAACCTGTTGAGGAGTAAAGACAAATGGGCTCACTTGAGTACGCCCGTCATGTGACGTTTGTTCTCCCCTGAGGATCCTCGTCATATGACGGGATGACGGATATTTGATATTTCTTAAAATATTACTAATAATTCAAAACTTTTTAATGGTTTATTACACCTTAAAATAATATTATTTAAAAACGAATAATTTAGAACTGATATGTAATTTTCTAAGCATGGTAAATTATGTTTATCAGGTTGGTATCGTCTATGTTTCTCGAGAATTGTCTTAACGCCAATGTGATGGTGCGTGCGCTAATTAGTGTTCAACTGATCTTCTATCTGTTAGGTTATCCTAGTGATTTTTGTTGCCGTTTAGCTATTGACTCCTTTGTAATGGCCATTAATGGGTGATTACTGCCATACCCGCATCATTGTTTTGAAATATATCACACCCAATGAGATTTTAAAGATATGAAAAATGTCAAAATGTGTTTTTAATATGCTTATTTTCTATTTATTGTAGTAATAAAATATATTTAAAGAAATCCACTTTTTTTTCTTACTCCCGGGGGCACTGTTTGTGGCAATACACTTACGCTACGTAGCCCTGATATTAGTCAGGTCACATGACGGGCATACTCTTTAACAGGTTAAAAGAGCAATCTCAACAGATTCGAGTATATTTGTTTTATGTTATCACTTTTTTATTACGGTAGAACCTCGATAACACGAGGCTCTATAGAATTTATAACAAAGTCATCTTGTTGAGGTGCACGTCTAACTGAGGGTCGTACAATCAGTTATATTATTATAATTCTTACTATCGAGGTGACAGATGTTCTCAAAAAACCTCTATAGCAATTGCAAAAGCAGTTTACAGAAAAATGCAATATTCTGAATGCATTAAAATATGTACAATTTAGACTAAAATCGTAAACTTGAATTTGAATTTTGAGGTTAGGTTTGAAATTTTAATTCAGTACTAAATACAATCTAAATACACTTCCTCCACATCTACATTCTGTGTTCCGTGCACACTTTTACTACACCGATACAGTAACTAAATTAAAACTGCACTTAATATTGAAACTGAATCCTTGCCAAACGTGACTTAAATTAGAGGATGATTTGACAATAGATACATGCGACTGGCTGCCAAACTGTCCTTAACCATTACGTCTTTAATTGCACCAAAGAGTCCACAGTTTTGGGCAGTGAGTTTTAAAAAAATGCAAAAATGTTCTTCTAAATGTTTTAAAATTGATTTCAGTTTTACCTGAGTGATTGACGATTTTCTTCTTTCTGTCACCTTCAGTTCCTCGACTTTTGTTTTAGTTTCTTCTTTCTAAAAAAAATAAAAACTGTGATAGAATAAAAATTGCAATTAGGCTAAGTGATTGGGTAAATTAGGCTAATATGTTTCTGATTCAAACATCATTTATTTAAGAAAAAGTAAAAAAAAGGAAATCATATATGAAATGGTGCAATACTAGGAAAAGATTAATGTTATATAGTTTTCAAATGATTCCTTTATTTCACTTGGCACATCTATTTCTAGTTACCTGCAGTAAGAAATAGTTAATAATAAATCTTAAAAAAATAATCATTATTACTGTATTCTCATCAATAATTATAATCGCTGAACGAATTGTGCAAACAAGAAAATAATTTACCGTCCATATGGAACATTGGGCACTAAATACGATTATTTAAAAGAGGACGCCAACACTATCTATCTGATGAGAAATGAACTAGCACACCTAACGGCGGAAAAAAGTACTAAGTCGAAATATAAGCAGGTAACGCACATTGTTTGCTCATGACCACCCCGCGGTCATCTGTCTAGCGAAGTACGCGGACGTGCAATGTGCGTCCTTAGATGGGAATGGGTAAAACATGAAAATTTTAACTCGTACAGTTTTTATTTTATATCTTCTATTCTTATTGGTAGTTCAATTTGAATTAACTGAAGTTGTTATGGTCAACATTAACTCAATGGGACCCTACTTTAGTTAGTTATAGACTCCGTTAAGTTTTTTTAAGAATCAAAACTGATCCCATGAATAAACAAGAAATAAAATTTATATATCTTAGGCTGGAAATGACTGACTAATAAAAGGCTAATTTACTTGGGACTGCCTGTTTTTAAAATATTATTATTTTGAGACCTTTGCAGTATCATGCTCAAATAATTCTTCAATAGTTGGAAATTTTCATTTTTAGAAAACCCATTCTTTGAATATTTTTGTACGGAATTTGACCACCATCAAGACATTGTCAACAATTGAAGAAGTTATTAGAGAATCCAATCTTGTGTATCCCAAAATTAATAATCTTTTAAAAATAGATGGGAGACCAAGGTTAAAATCATTTATCCTTTATTAGTCTTATTATCTATGGATCATGGAGGAAAGTAACTTTTGTTGTAATAAAATAAAATAAAATTACCTTTTCTTCTTTTTTCTTTTCTTCTTCTTTTTTCTTCTCTACGACCTTTTTCTTCTCTTCCTCTTTTTTCTTCTCCTCTTTCTTCTCCTCCTTCTTTTCCTCTTCCTTTTTCTTCTTCTTTTCCTCCTTTTCCTAATTGTGGAAAAACACACCCAAATTGGACGCCACAAACATCACATTAACACTTAAAAAACTACAGACACAACAAGCTGTTTTACAAAACAATTCATAGCATGCTCCATCACTGAAAATACTTGGATTTCAAGTCGATCAGTAGCATTACTAAGATATAAAACCACAAGTACAATATACACACATTCTTTTGAGAAGAGAACCAGTCTAGAAACAAATGGTATGTCTACAGGTGACGATAACAAGTGATTCTACTTTTGACAAGACCAGACGAATTTGAAAAATGAGATGAAATGAATAGTTTACATTACCCCTTCTTAATTTAATAAGCTTACGATCACAACAATGCCGCTTTTTGATCCTCACCTCTGAAACAAAAATGTACAAAATAGTATAAATATATATATTGCTTACCACAATTAATACAATTAATCAAAATTATTGCTTAAAATAAAATATTTTAGAATATTGTTTGACCTTTAGTTCCATTTAAAGAAACATACTAAAATAAAATTTGTGTACCAAATAAAGTTCAGGAAAACCAATAAAAATTGAGAATCATAAAGAAAATCTTATGAGTGAAAAAACATCTTTAACAGGCAACAAAATTATTGAGATTCAATAGTGAAAAATGAAAAAGGAAAAATTTCAACATCATTCACTATTTCAGAGCAATTATTAAATTAATCCACATGAATGTGAACAATTAATGTTGAGGAAAATCTCACTTTAGTCGTTAAGTATAATAGAAGCTGAGAGAAATAATTTTGTATTCAATTTAGGTTGACGAAAATTTCATTTTAATCGTCAACGATATATCACAGGATCTGAGAGGAGATAAGAATGAAAGAGCATTTTGGCTTCAAGTCAAAGAAGTTTTGTTTGTTTTAAGGTCTATTTCATTCCAACAATGGACAAAATTATTCATGAACCAAAAATATTACAAATCTTCCAATCCTATTTAAAGTACAGTGGAACGTGGATAATTCGAAAACTTCTTTATTTCGAAATTTTGACTTGGTCCCTAGAATTTTATATAAAACAATGTTAAAATATCCTGGTTAATTTGAATAATTATTTGGATAATTTGAATTTTCACAGTGTAAATCTATAAAGAGAACAAGTCATTGTGTGCAATTTTCTAGGAAACGATGTTTGGGCTTCCCTTCCGCAGACTATTTTTAGCTAGATCAACGCGCCCACCCCCCCGCCTACCAATCTCACAGCACGTACACCTGCCGTTGACTGGTCACATGATACCCCTCCCCATCCCCCATCACAAGCCTCCTCACATAACTCTCTCTACTGCTCATAAATCACAACATTGACATCTCTAGTCTGTCACTACACGGTGCTGGCGCAGTTCAGTAGCGTGTGTATCATTGATGGTGGTTTGTTCTGATATTCGTCATCTTTGTTTCGTGTTGACATTTGTGATTTCAACTGTGTTCACGTTAAATCGTCGTGTGTATGATGGCTTCGTCGAAGCGAACGTACAAATCTCTGACGTTGCAAGAAAAAATAGCGGCGATCAAGGAGGTAGAGAAGGGATTTAAGAAAAAGTTTGAAATAGCTAAAGCTTTTGGGATTCCTCCAAACACATATACGACATTTATAAAAATTAGGATTTTAAATCAATAATAAATATCTTCATTAACCTAAATCTTTTTAAATATACAATTTTAAAACATGATGTTTGATTGTTTATTTCAACCACTTACAAAAACTTCTCTAGTTCAAATTTTTGGATGATTCAAATTTTTTTCTGGTCCCTTGAGGTCAGAATTATCCAAGTTCTATTGTACTTTGATAACATATTGAATAAAAATTTTCATTTTTTAAAGTTAAGATTAATTAAAATACAACAGTACTAATCTCTAAAACGTGTTTACTTTCTAATAATCAATAAAACAATCATTTTAGATCTTAACTCTTTCTTTTAGCGAATTTCTAATAGGGAATAAGGTATAACCGTAGGTGTCATGGTAAGACTTAAGCCCGGGACCGTGTTATTTTTTTGTTTTTAGGTGCCCAGAGGCCAAAAACAATAGTCCTTAATATTTGTATATATATTTATATATATGTGTGTCTGTGACCACTATAACTCTCGTAAAAATGGTCCAATCGAGACCAAATTGGTAGAGACGTGTATTCCTACATCTGCTCGGATGAGTTCGTAATCCAGAAATATTGGTCAATCGGAACGGATGGTTTGGGGGGGGGTTTGTTCTCAAATATTGGGTTTTTTACGTTTTTCATATGTAATTTAATTTACGTCGGCGTGGGGACGACGCCGATGCCCGACTCCGACCCCGACACCCTGAAATCAACGCCGCGACAACGGCTTCACGATGCTGACACCCCGACGCCAACACCCTAATTCCCCCCCGACGCCAACACCGACACCCCAGTGCCGAAGCTCCGACAGCGATGCCCCCACGCCAAAGCCCCGACGCCGACATCCCAACGCCTAACTAATTTAAAGCTCTATAATAATAACTAACCTAAAAAGTAAACATAATAACTGGCCATTCTGTTTCGTTATGTCGTCATTTACAGCGAACAGCTGGCCGTGTCACATCAAAACATTGCATTGTGTAATCACGTTCTGACCTAACTATAAATGTTTTATCTTCAAATTAAAGGTAAAATATTTTACATAACACTCCTAAGAACTTTTTTTTCACGATCGCAGTATATATGTACGAAATTATGGCAAAAAAAACGGGTTTTGCTTTTTAAACCCGTCATATGACGGGCATAGCACTCAAAGTGTTCATCATATAGAAAATAGGCAAACTCCATGGACAGATGTTTATGAAACTTGGTATAAATGCACAAAATTAAAATGTTTTATGCTTGAAATGCCTACTTTCTACACTCCTCAAAGCAGCAAACCTGCATACTCATTCCCAAGTTAATCTTATGGAGAATAGGTAAATAACTCTCAAATTATTAACGTCAGATATTGACAAAACTTGTTGTTATTATTATTATATTATTGATTTGGGATGAGTACGCAGGTCTGCTGCGACAGTGGTATTTTACAGTGAGAATCAATCCACACATCAAAACTTACCTAAGACAAGTTCGGCTGTAGACTCATCAGTACCAAACTCATTTGTAACAATAACTTTGATAGTTCCAGTTTGTTCCTTGGTAACTTTTTTGAAGTTCAGTTTGGCAACCTGGCCGTCAAAAGATATCGTTGTGTCCGAGCTGCTTGTAATAGTCTGTGAGTTTCTACAACAAATAAACAAACACAATTAGCAGTAAAAGTATTTCCTTTTAATTACAAAAACCAAGGAAATGTTACGGAAAAAGCAGTTACAGTTCTATTAAAGTCCTAACAGTTTGATAGAAAACTTGAAGTTACAGTTGGTATGTAAAGATAACAAAATATAAACTATATGAAATTTTATTTGTACATGCTTTATAGTTTCGTTTTGTTGAAGACACAAGTAGTTCAGACACATACCGCAATGAGCATGTGTATCGTGTACCGGAATGCTTCAGGGGCATCTGTGCTTAATTGCAACTCTGTAACTAACGTTTACAGTTCTATTCTGTGCTTACAAAATGGTAACCCTTTCCACTTGTATGTCGCACTAGGCACATCGGCCAAATTCGGTTTAGCTCTCATGTCATACCTAGCGTGACATTTCGTTTTTCGGAGAGTATATACACTCATATAGTCATATAGTACGTTTGTATCTTTGATATGGATGGTATATCATGTCTTTGAGCAATTACTTCATTTGCCTTTGGTCATAATGCATCAAACAAAAACAACAATCAACAGATGTTGTTTTCGAGTACAGTCTGTGTTTTATCGCTACGGCGCTACTTTCGTCTGCATCAAATGATTTCAGTTGGCTGTTTTGTGCGATCACAAATTTTTTAAATATTCTATCAAGTTTGTATTAATTATGTGTGTATTTATTAATTACCTTACCTCTAAATATAAATAATATCTCTCAAATTTATGGAAAGCTATTATCTTTACGTACTTTTTTCTTTATTTTTTAGCAAAATTATGGGAATTAAAAGTTTTTATATTAAAAAAAAAGGCTCTCTTCCACCAAAATGTGCCAAATGTTACACTCTAGGTAACATATAATTCCAATCATAAGCTCACAATTCTCCATTCAAATGTAATTCCAATGTAAGGTATCCACTGGAGACTTAGAATCCAAGTGGAAAGGTTTCAGACCATGAACCAGCCTGACACACACTCCTTGACTTTTGTGGGACCCTGTTTTGTAGGAATTCAGGACCCACTGGGAGTCCGGTTTCCTCAACTTTAGGTGTCCGGAAATAAGTTTGTAAAGCACTTATATCGACACATCAGGAATTTCATTGGAACCTGTTCTTGTGAAGAGCCTGTTCTTACAAATTCTTCCTTCAACCAATGCCATCAAATCACTATTATCATTATCACATTATCACTAAGTACACCTAATTTGGGGCATGCAAGTTGGTAATCATAAACATTTAGAAAGCACAGTTCAGTCCCGTATTGTTCACGAAGCATGCCGGTACACAGGGCAGGTTTTTTGGGTCAGGTTTGATCCAAGTTGAAAGTCAAAGTACACGTACCTCATCCAAGTCACCTTAGTTGTTGTGTCCGTAGATGATAAGGTGATTCTGAACTCTACCTCTTTGCTTTCTGTCAGAGTCTGTAAAACCAAAAACAGTCTGGTGAGAAAACATGTAAACATCCGGTATACTCTCTTCACTTGGGCGGATTTCTTAATATAATTCCTTTCCAAGTTCATTAAAAAATATAAACAGCCATTAAAAATTAGCTACACATCAGATGGAAGCTTGGGTGAACTTTACCTACTAATCTTTACTTACTAATCTGCTCACTCATGGGATGTAAGTATTCATATTTTTTAAACCAAAAAACACAATTCTTATTTTACGCTTTCATTTCAATGTCCATAATCTCATAACCGTAAGCTGATTTTTTCAAAATTAGTATAGAGAGTGAGAGTGATAACCTGTGTACCTCTACTTTTTTACTTTTTACAGACAATTCTAACTCATCGTACATATAAATTTATTAGAAAGATGAATTGGCATGAGATCATAATTTTAAGGTTCTACTTTCTAATGTACAATAGTTAATTCATTAGCCTGACATACTCAAAGAGTAAACTACGATGGTCCAAATCTTTTAGAGGTTATTAAAACATAGTATATTCTGTTATTGGTCTAGAAGGTGGTTTTAACTTGACATAACATCCTATTACACATGACAACTCACCACAGATTTCAGTTTTTCCTTGATGACTGGTGGCTCTCCCTGTGGTATTTCTGTGATGGTTACTGTCTGCGATTGTGCTTCACCCTTCTCGTTCTTCGCTATCAGCTTGTACGTTCCCTTGTCCTCCACTGTGCAGTTGGACATCTCCAAACGGACTGCGTACTCACCCTGAAACATTCAAAACTCTCATGCCACTTTAAAACATCACTTATTCCTCATAGAACTTAAATCTTATAGCTACAGTAATACAAACACAGTAGACACCCGACTATCTGAGGTGATTGGGATTGAGGTCACCTTGGGCAATATAGAGGTTCTGCTACAGTGGTCAAAAATGAGGAAACTACGTATTTTATGTGTTATTTACTAGAAAAACTTGAACTCTTTAAGGAGTACTGTATTTTGCATCAAAATAGTATTGACGTTTTAAAACGTCTTTATATGTTTACGCAAAAAGGAGTAGTGACGTTTTAAAACGTCATTTGACAAATCTGCAAATGCATTTATATATTTATTACATTATACAGATTGATTTTAAGTCATAAATATATAGTTAAAAACATGTAGTTATGCGGCACGTGTGTATTGGTGTATTCGGTACGGTAGGTAATCTGCGGGGGAGGAGGTATCATACAATGGTGCCTGCGGCGGGAAAGGTGGCGGCCGCAGCGTGAAATAAAAGCGTGCGAATAACATTTTCTCAGTGTGAAATGTGAGAGCATTGGTCACAAAGAAAAAAAACTGAAAAGACATAACCTTTCTGTGCAAAAAGTGTAATATGGCATTATGCGTGCGTCTATGTTTTGAAGACTTTCATACGAAAAAAGATATAAAATGTTCATTTTTCGGTATTTTGAACCTAATACCTGTTTTCTGCTATATTTACAGTAGGTTGCAATAAAATTTAGTGAGAAAAATATTTTACTCCTTTGAGGTGTGATTTGATATTTTCCCCTTACTCCTTACCAGCTCTGAGAAAGTGACATTTAAAACATCACTACTCTTTAGAGGGTTAAATTTTTACATGCCTGGAAAAAATTAAGAGAATAAGTTGTCAAAAGATAAAACTTGACTTTGAGAGGCGGCTGAGAGCTCTACACAACTAGTAATTCAAGTTAGGGTTAAGCTACTAGCAAGAATCCCAGAATCAACTGCAGGGGCAGGAGCAGACGGTCATCATCAATAACACGGTCTTCTTTCAAATTTAGTTCAACTATAAGCCAACTTTTGAAGTTATTTAGTTCGTCAGTCAGTAAAAGATTCGTCAAATAAGGTTTGACGTTAAAATGCTACAATCGATGAGGAACATTTTGATTGTTTCATCATCTCACAATCGTGAAAGGCTGTGAAAAACAACTTTGATCCACACAAGATAAGACATGCGGGCAAACTATTCTAGACTTGGCCAAAATAATATTCCCGGAAATAAACTGTTCGAGCTAACAACCATAAGAGGCACATTACTCTACCTATAAACTGCAATCAATTTAAAATATTGGACACGCTACAAATAAAATCCACTTCTTGTCAAAATTTTGGTCATTTTTAGAGTTTTATTTTTATTTTTCGAGGACTAGCTTGGTTAACCTGGAGGCTCAATCTACAGGATCTCGAATAATCAGGCGTCCACTATATTTGCATAAATTACATACAAAATCCAATGAATCCTTAAAAAACAACTGAACAAATTTTAAGTCTGAGAGGTCTTAAGAGCTCAACCCGCACTTTATTTTTAAAGTTGCTAAATTTTCGATATTTCTTTATTTGACATGGATATGTCTTAGCTCTGAGGGGGTATAACAGATTCGTCAGACCAAAATTTGTAAATGTAGTGCCGTAATATGGTTATAAGAACAGCTTTTTAGAGGAACTGAAATCATTTCCTTGGGAATTTAAACCTTTAATAAGCACAATTAATATAGCCCCTTTTTCAAAATTTAATGCCAAGTGACTAATCTCCGTGTGCACGCTACTTGATCTCGTTGATCTGATGGCAGTGTTCGTTAGTAACAAAACCCGACCAATTCCACTTGACAAATACACAGACTCAAAATATGAAAACACATAAACCCAACAAGACCAGCAATAATTAAAATTTCAAGGTTTTTAAAAAAGGGCCTACCCGACTGTGTGTTTTTTTAACCATTGCTCGTAGACACCAATTCTGAAGGATAAATATATTACAGATTATATTATATGTTTATAAGTTACTTCTTCAAAATGGCAAAAATAAAGAATCCTTTCTCCTGTCAAAGTGAAATACTTCAATTTCAAGGAAAATTAATAATCTTCTAGAATTAATAAGAAAATAAATTTTAACTTAGCAACTTTTATTGAAAAATTAAAAAGAATGAGAATGTAATTAGTACTAAAATATTTATTTTATAAAACTGACTTTTATTATTCTTGTAAACTACCCTGAAAATGTATTTTTCCAAATGCAATATGCTATACATTTAACTACATGCTACAACACTAACTATACCGCTACTAACTACTAACTATATGCTATTACATAGCAATGTAGATAACTGATGCTTCAATTTTACTTACCTCTTTGACCTCTTCAATTTTAACGGAATGTCTAGAATCTTCTTTAACTGCGGTTTTCTCCTTCATCCATATACATTTTGGCTCAAAGACAGACATCACCTTGCACTCAATGACCACTGTCTTCTTCTTGGTAATGGTAACTACCTTTGGCACCTCCTTTATCACAGGTACGACTGAAAGTAAAATAAAATAAAAGTTCAGATCATAGCTCAGGATGTTCTCTCTTAACCCTTTAAAGAGTACCGTATTTTGCGTCAAAATAGTATTGACGTTTTAAAATGTCTTTTTAATGGTTCCGTAAAAAGGAGTAGCGACGTTTTAAAATGTCATTTGATGAAATTTGTTCAAATACATACGTATACATATAACCTGACACCGATTGATTCTTAAGCTATAAATCGATAATTAAAGACAAGTAGATACGCGGAACATGTGTATTGGTGTATTCGGTAGGTTGTGGGTAATCTGTGGAGGGTTTCTTAGGCGGGGTGGTCGCGGCGGGAAGTTTCGGCGGAAAAAGTGGTGGCGCGGCATGAAGTTTTATTAGTCCTGTTATTTATTAGCACCGAATAAAAGTGAAAGCGTTCTACACTCCCCTATTATTGACGCCCGTTTCTCAGTAGCTGAGAGTTATTCGTTTGCTAAACATCACTCAGGGCTTTCTTTAGTTACTTTGATTTGAAAATTGAAAAATTGATTGAAAAAAGTTCTAAAATGTTTATTTTAGGGCCTTTTGAACACAAAACACGTTTCTAACTATATTTACTCCATGATGCAATGTAATTTAGTTAAAAAAAAAATTTAGTTAAAAAAATTGTTTACTCTTTAGAGGTGTGTTTTGAGTTTTTGCCCTTACTCCTAACAGCTCTCAAAAAATTACATTCTAAAACGTCGTTACTCCTTAAAGGGTTAATTTACCATCAGTTCATATTGTTTTTCGGTTTGTTTATTTAATCCATATCCAATTTTCCATACCATTATAAAATCACTAATTTACTTTGTAAATACATAGTCATATACAAGTTTTATAAAAGCATATATGACAGCGATTAAAATAAAAAAACAATGACAACTTTATGAATGAAAATAAATCAAATGTAGCACAGAATAATTTACAGATGAAAACTTTTCTACTTGTTGTAACACTCATTCCATAACATAATTTTCTTCAACATTTGAGTTGAATTATTGGTTTAACATAGACAGGGGAATTATACTAGAATTAATTTTAACATAGGACTGGAATGGTTATGAAGAATTTCAGTGAGAAAAATGAAAGAGGTCGCAGTGGTCCAGTGTTGCCTCTTCAACCCAGCAGAACTAGACACCCACACCAACACCGTCCTACACCTTTGGGCTGTGTGTTTCACTCCCATCACAAGGTAGGGGAAGTATAGCTCTCTAACCCCAACGTGGCAAGCAACCTTGCTGCCACTTGCTTCCGTCTAGGTAGTCATGGGACAACTGATTGAATTCAACAACCAGATAATCGGTCGGTTTGTTTTTCTTGTTAAATAGTTTTTTTAACCTATTAAAACCACTCATGAGCAGCCTATTCAGTTGTTTTCACTCTTCACTCTTACTTTGACTGGTTTCAGTCTATCATTGAAACCAGTCTCTACAACCCTCCAAGTAGTTTCGGTAAATGTCTTTTATGACTGTTTCAGTTTTTATAAACTACTGGAAACTGTTTTTGAACAGAATTAAAATCTCATGAAGAATTAATATTTCAAATTTAAATTAGTATTAAATTAATTAATTTTAAATTTATATTAGACTAAATATTAAAAGTATGTTTTGTTTTATCATCAAAAGCCCAAGAACAAACCAATCCTGTAAATTTACGAGAGCTTTTGATGGAAAATAAGATGAACTTGCCAAGTAAATATTACAATAAAACTGAAATCAGTTGATACAAAGTTTCGATTTTTTTTGCAATTTTTAAGACCATAAATGAATTTAGGTGAACAATGAATGCATTCAATGATTGAACGAATGAAAACCGTAAATCGGTTTAAGACTGTTTTCACTAGTTCATTCATTTCACCGATTGGAAAAACTTCAATCAATTGAATCAGTTTTTTCGATCGATTGTTTCCTTACTACCGCCCGAGCTAAGTCCTATTTCGTAATTAATTTTGTGATCAATACAGTAATAGTAACTCATCCAGTTGTAATTATTCTTAAAACCCTCATAGTTAAATCTTTTTTATACAACAACCGTGGAAGTGGATGAATTGCACATTACTTACTTTCAATGTTTAATGTGAGATTAGCGTTCAGTTCTCCACTTGGATTTTTAATATTACACTTGTAAAGCCCGGAATCAAGTTTTCCAGGATCCTAGAAGAAAAAGAAATCAATTACAATCGATTAAGATACTAAAGTAGTGGATGGTTTCTTTATTTTATAAATGGTAATTTTTTTAACCTCGACAGCCCATCACTATGGGCCTGTGGTCTGTGCGGTAAATTGAAGGCGACAAAGTACTGTAGCAGTGTTAGTCGCATGACAATTTTATTCAAATTACCATTTTCTAATTTTTTAATACATTATTTTTAGGAGGATCAAGGTTGTCCAAATTTAATTTACATACTATATAAACTTTATGAATTGGAGTTTGAAAATTAAGACAATGATTTTGTCGATTGAAGATCAAGGTGGATCAAGTTTCATAAAATTTGCATTTAAAGTCTCAATGACACGAACTTCACCGCTCTATTTAGTTTGTCAAAACATCACATTTGGTCAGTTTTTACTACTATATTCAATTGTACGTTTCTCCTTATATGAGAAGGAACATATCACTTTTTCTTAACAGCCAGAGAGTTGGAAATCAGGAGAAGCTAATAAAACATATTTTCTAAGTATAAAAATAGCTGCACATTATTGTAATAAAACCTTATTATACCTATAATAATTGATATACAGGCAAGTAAAGGTAAATAAATTTTACTATATATAAAGGGTGTTCATCAAAGTT
The DNA here is from genome assembly GCA_023375725.1 of Nephotettix cincticeps. Lineage (NCBI taxonomy): Eukaryota > Metazoa > Arthropoda > Insecta > Hemiptera > Cicadellidae > Nephotettix > Nephotettix cincticeps. Next base: position 57,542,903 of record CM041784.1, read on the forward strand.
GGGGACAACCTTCGAGGGATGATAGTACTCATCAAAATAAACAAAAAATGTCCTGTAAACATATGTCAAAAATCCTTCCTTTAGACGCTAGCCGCCTTTTTGTATTTTTGGTGGTGGTTAAAAATCTTTTAGTTTAAATAATAACAAAACCATTAACTGTATAAAGTTTTTACAAGATATAAAAAATATTGTTATTTTAATGTCAAATCTAACGATACTTTGTTGAACGAAATTCATCCACAGATAAGCGAGAAAATGTACTTTTAATATTAGCTTACAGAGCCCTTGTGCCACGTAATATTTATAAATAATATTAATATTTTAATATTTATACATATTATTTTCACATTTACACAGGCTCAGTAGTGACGAATCACAGACAGATCTCGAAGTGCCACAGTTATACCATACCTTGAGCTCCAATCGAATGTAGTATAGATCCTTTCCTTTCTCTTCCATTTTCCATGAGATCTTACTGCTTTGGGACAGCAGTTTGCCCTCATGATACCAGATTATATCGGGCTTTGGATTGGCTGATACTGTACATTCCATGACCACTACTTTTCCCCCTTGTTCCGATCGTATTCTCGGTTTCTCGACGAAGGTTGGAGGATCACCTTCAAGTTCGGGTTCAGCCTCAATGTTCAGGTTCAGATTAGCATTGCTTTCTCCGTATTCGTTTTGCACATGACATCTGTAAGTGCCACTGTCTGGCCCCACTGGGTCCTGGAAATGAGTATATAGGAAGATTTTGTTTTGATTTTCAAACATGTTACATCACCTTGATTAAATGTTTCCCCAATCTTAACCCTTGAACAGTTTCTTTTATTTGACCTTAACCTTCCCAAAATGCATTTTTGCATATGCACATTTTTCATTCAAAATTCTTATAAGATAAAAAACTTTTATTAAACCTATTTTAAGTCATACAACTTAAGATAAACTTATATTTTGTTGTCTTCTAAACCAAGAAATGAACCGTAATAGCCTACTCTAGATAAATAAAGAGAAAATAAACTATAATGCATTTATAAAACTAATTACTAGCAATTCATAAAAGCCTAACCGTAAATAAATACACTCCGTTCACAACGCACTTCCTCCTCCTTGGAAAAAAGTGCTAATAAACTAACAACACTTCGTAAAACCAATGAACAAATGTGACGATAATGAACTTTGCCGAACACAAGATAAAAAAACAAACAGCTGCGCAGCCAGCTGTATCGGTTTGGAGTTATCTATAATGTCACTTACAAACAAAAAGGCATAAGGAAACAGTTCAGAAATTAATGCTAACGCAATCTAGCGGTGAACTAACGATCTAAAACTATATTTCGTGACAAATACCAACAAAGGACTCTGTTTTACCGGGAAATGATATATTACATTCTGTCAATCCTCAAACTCAATGTTCCAGTGTGAAGAGTTCCTGAATTTATCAATACGTAAGCAAGTAAGCAAGAACGTAGGTAAGGTTTGTGGTAAAAAACACAATAAGCTTCTGTGCTTAAATCTGTACGGGAGTCTGAAGATGATTGTGTCCAGGGTAACAGTATTACATAATAGTACAACAGGTCTTTTCCGTAGTTAATTTTTACCAAATTTTATTGTGATTTTGATAAAGCAGTGAAAAATTTTTAAAGGCTGTTAAAAAGATAATATCCTACTATATAATTACATTTCAAATATATATATACTATTTACATCACTAGTGTCAATAAAACTTGGGCCAGGAACGGGATTGCTATAGAGGTTAGTTGAACTAGATGCATAAGTCGTGGATAAAAAATAAAAAATCCCTCTTCACTATCACTCTAATCATTAGATAAATCACTAAAATCATCTCAAGATGAGTATTCTGATATTTCGTCGTCACTAAGCCAATTAGATCGTGAAGCCATCGCATCGCACAGTGTTTACAAAAACACAAAACACAATCGTGCAGTAAAATTACATCTGGGAGCAGAATAAGAATGACACAAATTATCAGTGATTCAGACTAATGGAACAAAACTAAAACTCCCACAATTTCCCAAGATGCCCCTGTACGTATCCATACCTAATACGATATAGTAGTGCTTATAGCAAAAACAACAACGAAAATTAAAATTTGACGTCAGCTCGCATATTTGCGGGCGTGGACAGCTGGTGCGTCAGTTGTCTGCTTGCATAAATGCGGACATGAACTCCAAAAGGTAAAAAACTTAGCTAATGGATTGTAAACTACAATAAAACCTTGTTTATCCGGTTTTGATGGGACCAGGTACATTTCAGACAAACGAATTTTCGGATAAACCGTTTTTCCGATTTTTGGAAGAAAAATCCAAATAGACTCCTTCAGTTTTTCTATACCGTACCCGTAATAAGGGAGCGCATTACGGTTGCATTTCTTTGATTACAGTGTTTATACATAGTTGAATTTTTTCCACCAACAGAATTGTGAACGGTCGGCCAAAATCTCCACACAGTACCGGCCGAAAACGCCGCACAGAGCCGGCCAAATACAGTCCGCACCATTTAGATTGTTGCAATTCACGTTGTACTTTCCAGCATCTTTTTTTTCTCTTGGAACCATTTCAGATAAGCATATTCAATTTCAAACTGATGTGATTTATCTTCATTTAAAGAATTATGTTTGAAGGAAGATATATTTCAGAGGTTTTAAAATCAATCTTACAATATGACAGAGGTATTGTAGAATACTAAGCACTAGCAAGCAAATTCAACAAAATTCACTAACCTGAATTTCTAATAAAATTTCGTAAGTGTCTTCATTTTCAACCATTCTCATTTTGATTTTCGAAGATTCTTGAACAACCTTAGTGCCCTTATACCACGTAACAACAGGCTTCGGCTTCGCTGTGCATTTGCACCTCATTGTAATAAGAGTACCAGTTTCGTTTGGAATGATTTTGGGTTTTTCAATAAACGAAGGTGCAAACCCGGCACCGTCTTCTCCACCTGTAAAATCGAAGAATAACCTGTTAAAAATCAAAAAAACCTTGTTTAAAGTATCTGAAAACAGAAGATTTAAGGAAAAGAAGACTCGAGGGCCAGCGAAGACTGCAACAAGAGACAGGCAGGGAAGGGTCAACAACTATTAACGCCCTCATACCTTGGAAATTGAGTGCAATGTTAGCATTGCTTTCTCCAAAGCTATTGCAGGCGTTACAACGGTAGTTCCCACCGTCTTGCTTAGTGGGGTTGGAAATCTCCAGTCTCAACAAGTAAGTATCCTTTCCAGTCGCTTTCTTCACCATCCTTATTCTGCTTGTATCCAGGATCACTTTACTTCCTTGGTACCAAATTATTTCAGGTACAGGGTTGGCCTCTAGTAGACATTCCATTACCAGAATATCCCCATCTTGATGAATTGTAGGTTTCTTGGGGAACCTGGGTGGCTTTCCGTCTGGCAACCTAAAAAAAATGGAATCGGTTAAAACTAAAACTACATTGCATGATAATTATTCTATATTGCGAGGGTTGTCCTTAAAATAAGGTTCCTAGTGATTTTTCACATTGTAAACCATGTTTTATTCCAATGACGCTTATGTTTTTGGGAAGTTCAGACTTTTTCCTATATTTCTACATAATCGCCACTGAAATCAATGAATTTTTGCATGCGGTGCACGAGCTTTAGAATGTCTGAGTCAAAGAAGTCAAGCCATGCTGATAGCTGAGAACCGCTGCTTAAAGCTCTTCTCTGATGCCGAAATTTGTTCCATCCAGGTATTTCTTCATGTAAGGGAAGAGATGGAAGTTGCTTGATTGTTGCATCGGTGGACTAGAACTCACACAACAATACCCCTATCCTGTCCCAAAACACGGTAACCATCAGTTTACCAGCACTTTGCGTTGTCTTGAATTTTCGCGCTCTCGGCGACTCTGGGTGCTTCCATTGTTTAGACTGTTGTTTGGTTTCGGGTGCGACATAGTGCACCTAAGTCTCGTTTCCAGTGACGAAGGAGTCAATGTATTACTCGCCATGAGTTTTATGGTTATGAAAAAGTTCTTTGGCTGCTTCAACGCGTTATCGTTTGTGGTTTTTGGGCAACATTCTCAGTACCCACCTCGCGTAAACCTTGGCATACTCTAGATGCTCCGTCAAAATCTTGTCAATAGAGGTTTTGCTGACTTCAGGAATCATTTTGGAGAGCTCACAAAACATCACTCTTTGATCTTAGCGCATCGCTGCCTCCACTTTTGCGATTATTGCGTCAGAAACAGATAGTTGTTCGGAACGCTCTTCATCATAGACGTCAGTACGCCCATTCTGAAACTCTTTGTCCCATTTGCGTAACTGTTGTACGCTCACACTCTGGTCTGTTTGTTTGTCTCTGGATGTTTTTTGTAGACAGGAAACGGATCAGCGAGCGCAGCTCGCACCTGGTAGGCGAAGCTAGGGGCAGATCCTTCACGTACGGCTGCCAAGCCAAGACTGAGCTCCGTAGGTGGCTCGCTAGAGAGGGGATTTGGAGTGGGGGGAACTAAGGTACACTGCAGAAGCGCGGGATCCACTGTAACAGCGCTTTTCACGACTGTAGCAACATGGGAACCTTACTTTACGGACAACCCTCATATATGATGAAAATAATCGATATAACCTTAAAAATGTTTTTGTTAATGTTCCAAGACCATATATAACATCATTTAAACATGTTAACTCCAACAATGCGTCTAATTTATTTAAGCATTCAATGCTTAAGTTATTGCAAGCTTCGTTGACTTTTACTTTTTAAAATAAATAAAATTCAAAAACAATGTAATCTCTGATGAGGTTCAACACTTGCTCTTTGTCTCACTTTTTAAATGTAATATAGAGATATATATTCCACACGAGCTTAGCTTAAGGGATAATCCTAATTTATTTAGTAAGATATTATCTTACACTTGAGCTATCATCAGAGAGTAGTTATCCACTACAGTATCAAACCAGACATTTCAGACTAACTAAATAGTATGTTATACCTGAGCTATCATCAGAAAGTTTTCATCCACCACAGTATCAAACCAGACATTTCAGACGAACTAAACAGTATGTTATACCTGAGCTATCATCAGAATGATCACCTCATTTTTTATCACTTTCCCGGGGACGAGATATGTTGGCAAAAACCGTTAATCAGTTAATTTTTATTACCAAAGTTACTCAGAGCAAAAGCTTACCAAGAGTAGGGTTAACAGTACTTTCCTTTGATACTTAACATATTAATACTTCCTGGTGAGGGTATTTATTATCATTATGTGTTAAATTTACAAAAAAATATGGAAGAATGAAAGGATGAAAGGAGATAATTGCTATGACGAGAATGAGAGTGAATAAAGACTATGCAGAAGAATGGAGGAGTTGGAGGCAGACAGTTTCCGAGGTCAAATACTATATACAAATGGTAAAAATGACCATTGGGACCATTGGAGTAGGAGTAAGTACATGTTTAATCTGACTTTGAATTACCACCTTGTGAAAACAAATTTAAAAATTCTAACCATCAGAATTGTAAATTCCCCCTCCCAAAAAAAACTGGACAACCAATTCCCCAGAGTAACCGAAGAAACTCAGAAATAGTAGACATAAAAGTAGTTTCCGACTTCATTGTTATTGTAAAAATAATAAAACTCACTTGTGAGCTCCGCCGTCCTCGAAGTTTAGATTGATAGTAGCTGTTGCTTCGCCATGTTTATTGGAGGCCACTGCCTTGTACTCTCCACCATCGGAGTTTTCCACATTGCGGATATCCAATCTCGCCATGTAGTACAACTTCTGGTCCAACTCTATCGACATTATAATACGAGGTCCTTCCTTCACAGCCTTTCCACTGTGGTACCTGAACATTGAAAATCATCACCTACAATATGATCAAAGTTCTCTTCAATTTACCTCAAAAATAATTACCTATTTTTTTGTTTAACCGTCATTTTCAAAAGATTTGACAATGATATAACGACAATTATGAGTTTCATTTGTTTGCTTTCGATTTTATATTTGTCTTTATTAAAATGAGTGAAGTTAAAATTAAAGTGAAAGTTTAATTCATGTTAATTCTCCTTACTATATCTAATTGCTGTCTAATGTAACAAGGGATATGGAGAATTATAAAGAATAATAGATAGACCCAGGAGGATGATAATAACAGTTTTTCCTATATTTATGAACAATTTTAACTTTTCCCTTGATTGATTAATTTCAAATCATATTTCTAGGATTGTTTGGTTTCAATCCTACCTTTTTTGTTAGCCGACCATGGTCCAAATTTATTAATTTTTAAGATGTTTCACCCGTAAAAACTGTTAAAATACATGAAAAATCTAAACTTATCGAAATCCATTGTGATAATTTTGACTTAAGTTTCATGATTAACGAGAGTTAGGTCCCAAATCATACGAAAAAACCTGCATGTCTGTCAAAGTAACGGTTAAAAAGTTACGGGCTTTTAAATGTCAAAAATATATATTTTTGTAGCAAAACAATAAATATATAGAATTATTACAATAAGTTCAATTTAGATTTAAATATTATTCAAATGAAATTAAGAGGAGCTTCATTACCTACAGAAGCGTTGTATCGTTTTAAAACGTAAGAAATGTAGGAAAGTCCAATAAGTTAAAGTAAATAATTTGACTCTACATCACCTTGCATGTCTTAAAAGGGCCAAAAATATTGGACACAGGTTTTTTCTAAAATAATGAATTCTTCGTTTCCCGTAATCTGAACCATGTTCTCTTCAATTGACTTGGGATCTTAGAAAATAAATAAAGTTAATCTATTAATTAGGAATACAAATGATAACTTACCACATGATGGTGGGCTTGGGGTCACCGACGACCCGGCACTCAATAGTGATACTGGACCCATCGTCTGACTGGCGGGTGATGGGTCTCTCCGTGAAGGAGGGTTTGAACCCTCCCCCGGGGACTGTTGTTTCATCACCTATGTTCAAAAACGTTCTAGAACCTAATACACTAGCTTGTACACACCGTCAACAACTTAATTTGACACAGTAACTGACAATGTTTCATCACCTCTCATCATAACATCCAATACACAACAAATAATTTATAAAATGGAGAAACTACGAGAAATAGTTTGTATAAAGAGTTACGAAAAATACAATACATTTGTAAAGACAAAGTAGGAAAATGTTGATAGGTATAAGTCTGGATTATGATGTTACGAAGTCAAATGTTTTAAATGTATATAAATTGATACCACAATACAATAAGGAACAAAAGCAAAAAAAGTGGGAATAAAAGCGTGAAGAGTTAAAAACTAAAATTAACCTGTAAAAAATTTGCAACGATGAAAATCAGCTTGTCTGGAACCCTCCTCGGTTAAATAATAACCTAAGATGAAAAAGATCTCAAGTATTTAAATGATATTTTTACGGAGTTGAAAATTTCAACAAAACAAATATAGTTGAGACCACACTAAAATCTAAAAAAAGGCTCAGAAACATTTAAATCACACACATAGAGAAAGCATGAACATTAAGATGCCAATAAGCTGCATGCCAAATTGGAAAGAGATCATAGTCTCTGTAGTCAATAGAGCTCCTCGTATTCCTTTGAACGACATTGTAAGCTGCCAGTGTTCGGGTTGCATTAGGTGACAGAAATGTGATGTGATGTAATCCGTGTAATACCGCATGCATTCATTCACTCAGCTGAACTTCGTGAATGACCCCGACATCGATGGAAAAGCACAAGGAAAAAAGATCAGCAGGGCCTAATATTACACAGTACTAAGAGTTATAAATAATTTGAGGTATACTTTAAATGTAGAAAACTAACTGATGTCCAGGTGATTCATGGCATTGTTAAAACATATCCTGTCTGTCAGAATTAAGTGACCAGAATCTTGTTAACCCTTTCAGTGCCAGAGGAGAAAAATATTTTTGAAAATTTTGCATTGCACTTAAATGAACAGCTGTGTCCAAGAATACCACATCTGAAATGTCCATTTTTACACGTTGTACATAAAAAATGACTGAATGACTTGTACACGTGATATCTTTACAAATAAGTTGTCAAAATGTTGGGATTTTTAACAAGAAACTCAATTAGTTTTTAAAAAGTGGGATTTTACAAAGATATATTACCAATGAAAATTTTTATTATTTACAAAAAAAAATACAAAAAGACAAAATTAAATTTATTTACAGGCAAATTAAGAAGTAATTATTTTTTGTGTGTATATTACAAACTTTTGTTGTAATACATAACAAATATTACAGAATATAGTATGAGTAGCTTAAAACTTGGGAAACATCCATGTAGTATGAGAAATGATTTTAAAACACAATGACACATTGTGGCACATTTCACAGAAAAAACAAGTGGCAACGATACGTCGCCACTTTTTTTTTGGTTTTAACAAAAATCTAATGATGACAGATTGTCACAGTGCACTAAAAGGGTTACTAAAATAATGTTCAATCATGAATAAAAGTGTGTAAAGTGAAATTGCGGTTAAAAAGATTGTAAGTTAGTGCAGGGTATACTACAATGTCCTGTCTGAGAGTCAATATGAGAAAGAGAATGTACTGTGTTTGATTGGGGGTAAATTAGTTTGTTACAAGTAAAACTGAAATAGTAAAAACAGTTGAAACCTCAATATCATAAAGTGTTAACAACATGGTTATTTTATATTTGTTATTTTTTCTCTTTATGATGGATACAAATAGAGCCACCAAAACTCAAAAAGCAAAACCCCTTAATAGTTTCTTGATACTTTACCTGTGTAATTTTAACTTGATTATTTAATCATTGAACAAATGAAGCAAACAAACAGCAATGAACACACCATCAGTTTTTGTGCCAAACCATTAAAGTGTACTCAGTAATTGAACCACCAACTTATAACTAACCTTACACTCTAACAATAAATTTAATTAACAATAATTTAAATACTGTTTTAATGAGGGCCAACGGATGTTGTATTGAAGTTGACTGTGGATCACAACCCCGACAATGCTCGGAAAACTTCCAATTTTTCATCGGGAAATAGCAATACATAAAAACTGATGTAGCAAAAGTGATATTACGAAGAATAGTATCCGGGTTCATAAAAGTGAAACACTACTTTTATTAATTTTGTATACAAGTTTAACTCATTTACAGGAGCTTTTGCTTGTCTACTTACTGTTTTAAGGCTGAGGTATTCATTTATGTGATTAATAATACAATAGAACTCTGATTTATCCAAACTAATTAGGACAGTGGTAAATTTGTATATAAAAAATGATGAAAACTGGTTAGTCTTAATTATGATTATGTATTGTCCGAAAATGATAACACAGTCGCTTCTGCTAATTTTAAATTTAAGAGGAAGCCATTTTATTCCGAATTATAGGAAGTGTGTAATTTTAGAGGTAGAATTTCGAATTAAAGGAACATAATTTGAATTCTAGAGGCTCTAATACAAACAGATTCAAAGTTGGCTAAATCATGTGTAAAAAATACTTTGAATTATCAGAATATTTGCATGACAAACATCTTTCCGCCCATTCATGCTCCCAAAAATCTATTCGAGTAATAGCCTTTTTTACATTTTTAAACACTTTTTCTTCACATCACAGTCTGATTTATCTTGATTAATCCAGAGTCAACTGTACTGCTGCAAATATCAAAGCAGACAAATATTTTTTTCCCGACAACACAGTTTTTTTGTGACTGTGTTTTCCTTCATTTATGAAATCTAAATACAAAAAACTATCTTCTAAATTATGTGAATTGCTGTCTAATTTGATTTTTTTTTGGTTGGTGGTTCAAGGAATACTTAAGGACAACGGAAGATAACAATGCTACACAAACGTGGTATGGCTTTACAGTTACATCGTGGCTTTTCTACATTCCTCAAAATAAATACATCTCTAGCCACAAGTTTTTCTTTTTCTACTATCTGCACATAAAAAATGTATTTTTTATAAGATTTCACAATCTGAGAAATGACTGTATTGCCATACCCTAAATTAAATGACAAATTATAAAGCAGAAAACACTACATAAATGTCATAATGTGTTCACTAATAACACTGCTTATTGTAAATATTTAGAAACTAAAATTACTATTTGTGTACCGGTACTCATATCTAGTGATCTGATGTGTTTCCTGTACATCAGCACCATGTAAATAAAACATCAAAAATGTTCTGGAATTTTACAATGTTGAGTTTGTGACAAATATAGGCTAACTGATCTGACTTTGGTGTTTCTACTGGTGAAATATTTAACAGAAGTGTTTACAGTATAGTTTAAATTAAGTCGTCGCAACTAAATTTCAATAAGAAGAAACTTAAATGAATCTGCAGCTACATGTATCAACTATTGGAATGGAAACTGGTTTAGTGAAAAAAGTACAGATTTTTTACATTTTCCAGACAATGTCTACTTTAGAAATATTATATCAGAACAACTAATTCACCAATCTTAATAAAAAATTATATAAATTAGAGGTCATATATTTCTACATCAATTGTAAGATTTTTTTCATCGTTCTAAAAAAACTGTTACAGTACTGGGATTTTTTTTAACGTACCTCATTTAGGGAACAGAACATGTTAAAACTACCATGAAAAGGTTGAAGTGTAGCTCTTAAAATTCTCAATGAAAATATAAATCTATAATTTAGCTAAGGAAGTAAAGAAAAATTAAACTGGATTATAATCAAAGCTGGACCGGGTAGCAGGTAGCAGCAACGTGTGAAATTTCTCCTGCCCACCGGATGCTACGTGGGGAAGTTACCTGTCCAAAAGTTGAATCATATCCCTTACTACAAAGGTGTAAGCTTTTGACTTCGAGAGTAGAAGTGCCAAGTGAAATTTTATCTTGATTTCAGCCTTTAAATTTTAATAAGATAAGAAACAGTATGATAACGGCAAAAAGTTTAACTTGAAAATTTAAAACATATACATGAATAAATTACAACATACATGTAGCCGCAAAATTCCTGAATTTTTTAAATCTCAAAAATGTGTGGAAATGTGATTAGTTTATTTATTAGTTTCAGACTAACAGTAAGACGCAATATATTATATACACAGACATGTGTATTAAATTTGAAAGTAAACAGTTCAAGTGTTAAAATGTATTACTTCTGGGTACTTCGGTATTAGCCGGATGCCACTGTTGCGTTACATCGTAATATACAGGATATTGCCGACATACAGCTCTCTGTGCAGTTAAGTTAGGTTATTTACTGATATTTTTATCTCATTAATAATATTTTATACAATCAATATCCAACCGAACCGAACTATGCAGAGCACTGTATGTCGGCGGCCAAAGGCCATCCGGCTAATACCAAAGTACTACCTTCTGTGTTATGGTACATGTTTCTTTGCGTTCAACACTCGTCAAACACATACAAACTCATTGGAGAAAGTATGCCCTACTCAGCTAAGACAAATATAAAATTTCAATCAGATTAATTCAGTTTGAACTTGGTTTTGTCTTAATATAAACAATTCACTCAGTCTTAGTTGACTTTTAGATGTTTGCAGAATCTCAAAACAATGTCGGAGTGGCAATGTAATGACACGCAAGCCAAGCGTGGCTATGCTAATACATACTGTTAATATAAGCGGATTGGGCATATCAACATAGATTCAAACGTAACCTCGCCCCCAACAGAGTGTCGCCACTTACTGTCAAAATTGAGGCTAATCGTCGCATTGCTTTCGCCGAGTTCATTCTTTGCTGTAACCTTATACTTCCCAGCATCTTCAATCGTTACGTTTTTTATTTCCAGTGAGGCAAAATATGAGTGTCCATCCTTCTCAACTTTCATCTGCAAAGGAAAAATTGAGCTTTGAAATAAATCACTGAAATCTTTAAAAAAATAACTATTAGTCAGCGGCTTTCCTCATTGGTGCAATGTGCCCCACAAACTAAGTTCTCACTCAGTGTTCTTATGTTTATCAAATGATTTTCAGCTAAAGACAATCACTGAACCACAATCCTGGCAAGGATAAGTTGCCCACAAGGCATTCTCTGTTCATTTGTCCCTATTCTGGGAACAAGTTGTTGACTAATTATTGGTAAAAGCAGAAATACAATTGTAATTAGCTTAAAAAATAAACAGTTTATTTTTCGTCTTACTGCTTAAAAAAAGGTGTTTTAGATACATGTGTTGAAGAGCAAAAGTCATTATTTTTCTTCCTAGGACTAAACCTATTATTATGATGATTTTTTGGTCTTAGGCCGCAAAAGATCATTGTTGATAATACTTTTGATTCGAGGTCAGCATTCGATTGTAAATAATCGATAATGTAACTACAACAATCACTATCGATTTTTTTCGTATTTTGGACGTTCCGGATATCGATCATGAAACTAATAATCGACTATTAAATCAAACTATTGAATGGTTTAGATCGAACTATCGATAATAATAACTAACACTGACATAACATAAACAATCAATCAGGAATCAAGAAAGAACTGCTATAATGTAAGCAACATAACAGCTGACTAGTCTAATTCGACAAAAATGGTCGACAACCATTGATGCTGTAAATCAGGTAATAATTTATATTTTAAGAGTTTGTTTCATTTTATTTGCAGTATGACAAAAAACATAGTTTATCACACGGGCAAAAATTGGCTTTTTGATATATACTCGCAAACTTGTGCTCATATCAAAAATGTCCGTTTTTGGTCCTAGGGATGAAAAAAATACTATTTTGAATCTATTTTTTGGTGGGAGGAGGGAGCCTCAAAAGACCATATGGGGATGGTTAACAATTGTTTGTTTTTTATTATTATTATTGAAATATTGTCAGAAAACTTGGTATACAGCTTCATATAGTTAAGTTCTAATAATGTGGACTGAAAATTCTATACTTAGAGAGTAAACAAATTATACGTTCATCCAATTATAGATTCACTCTTCACTGAATGGCTTATTAAATTTATAATTGTTAGTATTCAGCCGTACTAACCAGTGAGAATAGTTGGCATTAGAATTATCATGAATCTGTCTAATCTTCAACAGTTAGCTTTCGCTTCGGGAGGTTACCACACTCACAAAAAAATATTTTGGCAAGTTCCTTGTATTACTAACCAATGATACCGATGAGTGCTGCTGATTACAATAATTTATTATACATATTAGGTCATATAGCTTAACACCTTTTATATTTAAACAATTTATGATGGTGCCATATAGAAATTATGATAGGTTTGCCCTTGAGAGTGTTATATTTTATTTGTGAATAATTAAAATAGCATACCAAAAGTTAGTGATCATAATCTAGTAAACTCACTTTATGCGTGGCATCATCTTTCACAATATTGCCGCCGTGGGACCAGACAACTGATGGAGTGGGGTCAGCCTGTATCCTGCATTCAAAAAGCAGTCTTTTGCCATCATCTTCTTGTCTGATTGCTGGTTTTTTCGAGAATGTAGGTGCAAGTCCATCAATTTGTCTGAAAAAGTAAACAAATATTTTAAAATCTGGTGGTATAATTTCATTCTTAAGTCTGAAATTGATCTAAGTCAATCTAAGTTTGAAATTCATGGTTGATGAAGGTGGGTTTATGTTATTTAAATTTTGACCACAGACATTTTCCATCACGATTAGTAAAACAAAGTTTCACGACGATTCAGGATTTGGAATCTCATCCCATCTCCTCAGGTGAGCTGGAACCTCAAAAACAACCAAATAAGTACATAACAAAGGCAGGTTATGCCAATCTTATCATGTTTTTGGTTTCAGCTAGGGTTCTCAATTCCGGGATTCAGGAGATCTCGGGATCCCGGTCGATTTTTGGTACCTATCAATCTTGGGATTACAGTATCTTCATTGCGGAATTGACAGTATTGCAACAAAATTATTATTTTACAATTTTTTGTGATTTGAATGTTTTTAAACTACTGCAAAAGTAGTCTTTACAAACACAAATTTGTGTAAACCTTTTAAATTTAGTCATTATTATTTAACAAATAATAGTTTTTATTTGTTTTGTCATGTCCCTTTGAACTGGTATTTACCAATACCTTTCCCAAAGTTTATCTTTTCCTAAAAACCGAAGCACAATTCAACACTGACAACTTATTGCTGGAATATAATGACACGGCACTGATTAGTTTTCATATCGCTCCGAAATTCCATTGCAGATAATCCCACGGCTGCATAGGTGGCTTTACTTTGACATTTTTTCTTCTTGATGTCCAACTAATCATTTTTAGTTGCTATCGGGCTTTCGTTTAGCAAACAGCTGTACGAGTCGGGAGAGATTTGTTTCGTGAGAGTGAGTAGTATGTGCCATCAATTTTTTAATTTTAATAATAACTATTCGTGATCCGCTTAAAATTCCTAAAGCTACCAGATTTTACGATTTCATAAGATTAAACTGTTGATAGTTTACAAATTTATTAAAGATTTTTTTAGGGGTGTTTTCACCAAATAAAACATTCTAAATTTATAAAACGGTAATCCCAGGACTGATCCAGGATCGGCTGTATTCGATCCCGAAATCCCGGGATTGAAATTTAGGTCCGGGATTGAGATCGCTTGTTTCAGCTCACCTGAGGACGGGATGAGATTCAAGATCCTGAAATGTTGTGAAACTTTATTTTAATAATTGTGATGGAAAATGTCCACAATAACAACCTAAATAATGTTAATCATCCTGGATTACTTCTTAACCTTACATTTTATTTTCCTATTATTATTGAGGATAAGGAAAAATTAATATTTCACATATCAATCAATATTTTTGGATAAAACTTGATATTTAGCTTCATGTGCTTGAGAACTATGATTTTTAAACATAAATGGATGTTTAAAAATCATAGTTTATGTATTTATCATGGCAGCTAACGTGCATACTCTTTTCCCATGTTAATCATATTGGGAATAGGAAAACTCCTTTATTTATGGACAGATGTTGATGAAACTTGGTATAAATGGTCAAAATAAAAATTGTTTATGCTATAAATGCCTACTTTCAGTGTGTGAATAGGCAAATAACTAGCTCATATATTTATCGAGAGATATTGATAAAACTTGACATATAATATTTATTATTACATTATTGATTGGGAAATTTGCATCTATACGTTTACACCATACAACACCACTTTATTTCACGTGTCGCAACTATCACATCTTTCCTTACATAACTTTAATACACTATGGAAGCACGATATCTTTTATTCATTATAGGCCCAAGGTAAGTTATGGGCTGTTGATTTTTTGAAATAAGAGAAATTTACTCAGTACATTTTTCGAAATTGTTGCAAAAACAACTGAATAGTTGCTTCTCCGTGAAGCACTAATTGCTCCCAATTCACTCCAAATTCACTAACAACTATCAATTCAATTCCTCTAGTTATGTTATTGTACACTTATGTGAGTGGAATGGCTAACTCAGAGTACTAAACTCACATTATACTTGTAAGAGTTGAACAATGAAATGAATTGGGTCCCAGCCAACCCACAATGATAGCCAGAGAATTGACAATAACTTGTTAAATGTGAATTTTGCCTATGAAATGGTTGAAAATGACCGTTTTGTACGTACTTCAGAGATGAGGCTAATCCAACCTGTAATAATGTGAAAATTTGTTCTTCAAATAATGATGAATCTAAAAGTCCCTTTGTCTCCACTAAATTTAGGTTTTTGAGCCTATTTTGATTACTATCTAAGTCAAATTTATGTCTTTGTACGGGCAGGATTCAAATGTTACGAGCTTTTCTCAACTATTACAACTCTAGATGGTTTTCTCAGATATTTTTTTCAGTTTGTAGTATGCTCTCATATTTAGTTAAAGATGTATTACTATATGTTTGTATATTACTAAGTGAAGGATAGACTACGGCAGGTAATACGAACACATTGTTAAAAACCTCTGGATCATTGAATACAGATAAATTATGGTTTAAAATACCTGTTTTCTGCAGAATAATTCTTAGATGAAAATTAAGTAAAAAATTATTTGTTTCAACAGGCAAAGTTAGGGGCAGGGCCACATGGCCCTTTCTCACAATTAACCTGCCTCTAAACATAAACATGATCATAAACATAAACTTATCATAAATTATAAACAATATTATAGGCTTCATAATGAAATATAAAATTTACAAAATAGAAGATTAATTTATTATTTTTATTACACTTAAGCACATACGCCCACATCAGCAACCACCAAGGACAGGCCAACTGAGACCACAAAGATTCTCAAAAACTAAAAAAACAAAGTTTTCAGTGCTGCCACAAACTGTGAACGTTTTTCAAAGGATCTTATTTCCTAAAGGAGATAAGATCCTCTTATCTCTTAAAGGATAACCTTCCCCTAGGTTATTCCAAAGGCAACAAGCAGCGACAACAAAAGCCTTATCATAAGCTGTGGTCACATGATAAGGAATTCGTAATGAGATCGACGAAGAATCTGAATTTTGCGAAATACCTTGAGATACGAATTTTAAGTCACCTCTAAAATAATTTGGAGCACCTGTTTTCAATATTGAAAAAAGTATGATAGAATTTTGATTGCTCTTTGATCTTTCAATTTCAAAATATTTTCTCAGGTAGTATGGCGTGATAAACTCATCACGTCTAAGACAATAAAAAAATATTAGGCATTAATTTTGAGAATACTGGAGCATACCCGCCTGTGTTACAGTCATTGATCAGTGAGTTGCATTAAGTAAAGTAGGGAATTTCAAGTGATTTGACCAAGTGCAATTAGTGTGCCGTGGCAAACAATTCTGTAATTTCTTGAGTGAGTGAGGTTGTGTGTAGTTTTTTGAATGTTGGTCTGGTTGAGTGATCCTGTTGAATTTGTTACGACTACAGCTGTTTTGTGCTGCTAGAGCACATCTTCGGGACTTTACGATTTTCTACATTACACTACAGCATTATTTACACTGTACATCGAGAACACAAAACTATATGTGACCCTTGGGATGGTTGAGTCTACTGTGCATCACGTGTCCGTCGTAGAATAGTTTCATGTTCACTATGTACAGAGTAAATATAGATGTAGAGTAATGTAGACAATTAGACATCTTGAAGACTTAAATATGAGTTCTAGTAGCACAAAACAGATTTAGTAGTTATAACTACAACAGAACCATTTGACAGAAAACAGGTACTTTAAAAAAATTTTTATATTAATTAATTAATAGTCATGTATCAATTCTAGAATCAAAATTATGAATAGATCTACAATGAAAAACATAATTTAATAGGGCGTGTGATAAATGTTACTATGGTAGTACCAAAGACACTGCACACTATCCTGTCAGCTTGACAGCTTTATGCTTTCGTGTTGCACTCATTCTCACTTTCCCTGCCGCTCATAACTCTCCTATCATTGCAACAATCTGCCATGACATTCCCACAGTGTTCCAGGCACAAATGGCAGCATTGATGGAGTCTGTCATGCTCAACCTCTGTTGGGATATCAAGGTCAGGAGCATCTTCATCCCTCAAACAGTCAGACCACCCTCAAGACACTTGACTCCAAGATTGTGTGGGACTGCCGCAATTGTGTTTCAATTCTTGGAATCCTATTCTAGATTGCAGAACACTCAGGTTGAGAGGGTAATGAGGTTGTGGACCATCTAGTGAATGATCTTCCCCAATTGTGGATACCCACAAATACAAATGCAAGCCATGAAATCATGACAAGGGCCTGAGACAGTCACTTCAGAAAATAGTTGGAGCTTCCTTTCTGAGAGTAAAAAAAGCCACTTAATTAGTAAGAGTATCAGGCGACCTCCTACGGTTAGGTAGGTCCTAACCGGGAGAGTTACCGGGGAGTTGCCGGGAGGTAACTCAAGACTTATTGTAGATCTCATCATAGATACTTGGACACTTGAAAAAGCATCATGTACACTTGGGAATCTAAAGAAGACCTGGCCTTCAGGAAATGCAGGCATTCTGAAGAGCCCCGATCACCTTCTACACAACTCATGAAACTCTTGGCTCGAGGGAGAAGGGCACGCACCTGCCACAAGAGGAGTTCGTTGGTAGGTTCCAGCAAATTGCCAAGCTTTTAACACTGGAGGGACCAGGGACTCCAACCCGGGGATCTGTACGAAGCGAAATGTCTGACGTGCTTTGGGACGCCCTTTGTGTAATAAAATGTAATGTAACTGCACACGACTCTCCTATCACACCAAAAAATACAATGGCAATTTAAAAAAAGAGTTAAAACAACAAGTAATAATACAGCAGTACAAATTTGGACTTGGCACTCAGACTGTTTTTGATAAGTTCACCATGCATGACTCAGATGATAAGTGGTACTGCACTCTATGTTTAGCTAGTAGCTATGCACATAGTACACAATAACATAATTTAAAGCTGACCAGTGGTACTCTCTAGCAGAAATGTTCCGGAATAGACTTTGTTGGATTTCAAAATCGTTATAAATACAGTAATACTTCATAAATAGTAAATGCCACAGAATATCTGTCTATTAAATAAAAAAAGGCGGAGGAATATAAACAGAGATAGTTATAGGGTTATGGGCAGTTATAAAATTTTAATTTTTTTCAGTTTATCTTATGACGTATTGGAAGTAAATATATACACGTTTTATGTTACCAATCAAAAGAAAGTAAAGATTATTCCGGTCTATAAATTACAGATTTTTAAACTAAAATAAAGTATTAAAAAAGGTAAAATAAAAGATGTTTTAGCACTTAAAAATTGCAGTTGGCAGTAGACTCAATCAGTGGTGACATTTTGAATGCTCTTTACCAAATATAAACGCAAGGAACTTTTGCTATAATAGCAGTCCTGCAATAGATGCAGGGACATAGTGCAGTTCATAGGATGCTACTGCGCTTCTTTAAAAACAACCATGATATAATTTTGTTTTTTATAAAAAATATTATTAGAAACTTGAAAACTATCCAATTCAGCAGTTTATGCTTATGGTACGGTACTAGATTACTTGACGAAACATTCATTTGATCCACATGCAAAAATACTACTTTTAACTGATATGGATTAATGTATTTCCATTAATATTTTATCATAAATTATCTAATATTATATAGAAAAAATTGCTCCTGGGTCTGTGTTATCATGGTTATTACGATAATAGTCTAATTTCCTACTTGAAATGTGATTAAATAACTGATGTAAACCTAAATGATACCGGTAATCCATGATACTAAAGAAAATCGTTCATGTTGAAACTGTTTTTCCATTCCCTCTTGTAAAACCGAGCTACCCTCTAAAAATTTAAACGGATGAAATTAAATATTTTTATACAATGTCTGTAATAAATTATGATGCGACCTGGTTTGTACCCATGTAAACTAATTAATCCAAAACTAGGCCTATTTTATTCAAATTCTAACTTACAACCTCTCGGGTTCAATTTAACATTACATTACCGTACTATTTATATTGAGTCAGTACCCACGTAAACTAATTAATTCAAAACTAGGCCTAATTTATTAAAAATTCTAACTGACAACCTCACGAGTTCTATGTAACATTACATAACTATTTAATGTTATTGAGTGTTTTACATTTTACTCTGTAAGAGTAAAATGTAAATATTATAATGATTAAACTTTTACAAATATGTAATTGGAAGCTCAAAGGACCTTATTCCTATAGAACATGAAGAAATCAAAGTACTTTTGACACTCTTACCAGTTTGCCTTACATAGGGCCAAAATCTTATGGCCAAATAATTATTTAATACTCAACATACTGTACTTCCATATTCCTACATTTAACCATATTGATAAACAACCATCAAGCAGGGAAATGGAAGACCCCCTAAAAAGATGTCAATAAGATGTTCTGATGAGAAATGTTTAAGTTCTGGTTCAGTATGACATATAATTCATACTAATTCCCTGTAGGAAATTCTACATGAAAAATGATAATGATTAAACTTGGCAATTTGCATTCTCAGGGTAGATTTCTTAACAGTTCGCAAATTTCTGTATTGTTATAAATAATACTGAATTGATACATACCCTTTAACCTTGATGGTTATAGAAATTTAGTAAAACACTAAATTTAAACCTGTTAATTATAGATAATACCAACAACAAATCATATTGTTTTGAATACGCACTTAATTTCAAGTTTCTACACGAATTACCGCTGATATGTCCAACAGCTGGATTAGCCGATCTATTCTATTGTCGGTGCAGCGTGGCCACCACATTAACATAGATTTACCCTAAAATTGAGTGAGCTCTACCCTAGAATCCATTGGTATTACCATCTCTATATATAAAAATGAATGTATGTATGTCCTTTATGCGTTGCAAAACTACTCATTCGTTCGCCATGAAATTTTAGGAAGTTGTTCTATATGTGTCCAGGAAGGTTTTAGCGAACATTGTTTTTCTAAAACTCCATAAGTTTCCATTTTATGGCGTTTTAAATGTCTAATGTTAACCTTATGGGAAGTAAGTTTGTTTACAATTTTTTAAGCTACAGCTGTCTGATTTACTTTCAATTATCAATATCATTATTTATTAATAGAAGTTCTTCTATCATCTATGGCAATATGCTTTACTATCCAATGCCATCTGAATTATTCATTAATGTAAAACTGTGAAGTAAATGAGAGCTGTACAAAATGAACAGCTTTATTCATTACGTTAATAGTTTACGCTTTTTGGGGGATTATGCATTTATATTTTTTATTTTATGTCCGATTAAAAGTCACGTGTTTATATGTTGGCCAAATAAAAAATAATTACAATGTAAACACAACAGTAAATTTTTGTCCAAACAAAAAGAGGCCTACAGGGTATAATGGTTTTGCATTTACTAAAATTCTCACAGCCTTTTTTTAGAATTAAAAATTTTTAAAGGCCAATACAATTTACCCAAACAGTCAAACCATATCTCACAATTGACTCAAAGAAAGAGAAATAGCCAATTCTTAAACATTCACAGCTTTTGTCTTTTTAGGTTTACCAGTATGCACTGTCACTCTCATTGGGTAAAAATAAATGTTTTTTGTAATGAGATCAAATTTGTATGATGCCTAAACTCTCTTCACCTAAGACCTGTTTATTGTTACTCTATGCCTGTTGTTTTAATTATTGTGATACTATACTGTGCTTTGCAACTACTGTAACTAGAACTTTTCAGTCCCAGTAGTTTAAACACTTGGTGAGGTCGGTAAAGTTACATGATCAGAGAAAATTGTAATAGCTTAATTATGGTTCAAAGTCAGTCCACACAATATTAAGTTAACATCTTCCTTTATTTCAAACTCTAACCATAAACACTTAACATATTCAATAAGTAATATTCTCTAATTTTATCTAAGAAAAAAATTCAAGTAGTCTACTTACTTTTCCCTTGGTTCATCAACAGCTGTAACAAAAAAAATAATTATTTATTCAATATATTATGCGCTGAATAAGTAAATAATTTAGAGATACCTATAATAAAATTTTCCAATTTGACCTTAAACTCTTTAAGTCCCGGGTTCGGTCTCACAGACTGCTTGAGTTATTTATTTATTTGAATAAGGGTTTCAAAAAACGATGACCTCAGCCATGCCAGGTAGTTGTCCCTCCTCACCACCGAAACCGATCTCTATTGTCACTTGTCTTCTGGTCATAATGTTTATAGATTTGTTTGTCGTCAGCGGTCTATGTGACCGGACCTAGGACGGGACGTGATGGATTCACGACCCAGCCCATCGTTTCGTGTGTGTGTTTTGGACTCGGATTTCGAAGAGACGTTTGAAAACTGGTACGAGGATGCTGTAGGAAGTGAATTGGATTCAGATGATAATGGTAAAACCACAATTGTGGTGACGTTTGCAGAATACGAGGGTATGAACTCCGAGCATGCATCCTTTGAGTACTAAGAGTAGAAGAGCCTAAACCCCACACTGTTGGTGATAGACTGAATAAAAGGAAGACATGCTACACATGTGATTCAAAGAAGATAAGAAAAACTACTTACAATTGCTAGTGTTGTAAAAAATCTGTTTGCCTGGAATATACAACAAAAGTTTGCAACGAATGTAGATTTATGTTATAAGCTAAAATGTTACAGCTGTAAAGCAACTGTATCAATTTTATTGATAATACGTTTTTTATAACTATCTTTATTTTTTTATATTCATCATATCCTAAATAATGGAAAAATACCAATAACTAAATATTTTGTCATATTTATCATCATGTTTTTATGGTTTTAGAAAATGTTTACATTTTTATCAGATTTCACCATGTATAATTTTTTTCATCTATTATATCTACTCAATAAACTTAGTTTAATATTATGCACGTAGTGATAATTTCAAATAATGTATTAGATTGATCAAATGAGTAAAAAATAATTTCAAATGTTTTTCTTTTCAAAAAGGCGGTCTGTGAGATCGTACCTGGTACTGAGTGTAACAAAAATTTCAACCAGGATGTCAAGGGTTAAGGTCAAATTTGAAATTATAATCACCTCCGAATAATCATAATCTCTAATAACACTTGTAGTTAAGCGAGATAATCCTCGTAGTGTCGCTTAAACTACAACTTAAGTTGTGGTATAAGCGAATTTCCCATAGGGAAGAAACTATTACCATAGGTCTCATGGCAAGACTCAAGCCCGGGACCATATTATTTTTTCGCCTCTAGGTACCCAGAGGCCAAAAACAATAGTCGTAAAAATTTAATGTGAACACGGTAACTCTCGTAAAATGGTCCGATCAAGACCAAATTTGGTGGACACATGTATTCCTATATTTGCTTGGACGATTTCGTAACCAGACATATCGGTCAATTGGAACAGGTAGTTTGGGGGGGTTTGTACTCAAAAATTGGGTTTTTGTGTTTTTCATACGTAATTTTAAAATTTTTAATTTTATCTTTCACTATTAGAATCAGATTAGAAATCTATACAATTTAGTTCTTTAAAGTTTTGCTCTATCTCCAACAGTTACCGAGATATCAAAAAAATCTAAACACAATAAGTTGTATTTTGGGGCTCCTATGTTAATCTTATGGATGATAAAGAAATATTAATATTTCACTTATTAACCAATATTTTTTGATGAAACTTTATATTTAGCTTCATGTGGTTGAGGTCCATCCATTTATGCTTAAAAATCATAGTTTATGTGTTTATCATGGCAGCTAACCTGCATACTCTTTTTCAATGTTAATCATATAGAGAATACGTAAACTCCTTTATTTGTGGACACATGTTGATGAAACTTGGTATAAATGGTCAAAATAAAAATTGTTTCTGCTAGAAATATCTACTTTCAGTATTCTTCATTGCAGAAAACCTGCATAATCTTTCCTATGTTAATCTTATGGAGAATATGCAAATAAATAACTCTCATACTGATCGACAGATATTTATAAAACTTGTCATATATTATTATTTATTATTATATTATTGATTTGGAAATTTGCTGAGTATGCAGGTCTGCTGCAACGGGGGTATTTGTAGATTATCAAAATAATCAATAATATTCAAGAAGGTCAAACACCTCAAACTAAAATATTAGAATAAATACGGAAACATAAATATAAAATTTCGGTTAATATTAAAATTTTATATAACGTTCCATCAGTTACTGGCCTAATTTAGTTTTAAAAGCTCTCACTGTACCCACCATAGGAATGTAATTCCCAATTTTCCTTCTAAGCTTTCTGCTTATAAAGACACTTATATTTATTATTTATTTATATTATGTGCTTCTGCACATAAACTGTAACATCTTAGACTAGTATGAGCCAAGAGGATTTGTAATCTTGAGTTCTATGTGACAAGAAGCAGATCTATGTCTTACTGGATCCTTATAAATATTGTTAACCCGCCATCTGTCCCTATGTTAGATGGCATCTAACAAAACCATATTTACAGAAAATGTTTTAATCCTTTGTCTTTCACCTCAGGACTCAGTAAATGCCTCAAGGACAATCTGCCACACATGTTTTGCATCATTAAGGGATGATTCACATCCGGTGGTCACCAGGGGGAGGGGGAAAGTGAAAGCGTACATGGTCTGTTAGATGCGGCGTCAGTCAAGTTGCGAGTTGAAATTTTTACTTGAGGCCATTAGTTTTAGTGTTTGGGCTATTAATTAACTGTCCTGTCTAAGGAACATGTCAGCCTTAGTCAGTAACACGACTACAAGATCGTGCAACAATCATCCTACATTCATTTCTCATTCATACTTGGCTTAAAATACCTACCTGGGTAGGTTGCCATTTCAATAATCTAATCTAATCTATATGTGTGTTTTAGACCGCTTTGTGTTTTGTAATTACAGTAGTTGTTACTTAGAATAGTGTTTAGAACTTGTAGAATAGGGTTCTACAATTCCTTGAAGTGTCAAGGGAAGTAGATATTATATAGTAGATTACAATATTATTCATAGTTGGATAGAGGAAGAGAATAGTTTTATATCTGAACTAGAAGAGAGTGGTGTCGAAACTGATGTTGCATCAAAAAAGTATTCTGTGCACAATACTGATGATATAATACTAATAATCTAATAAACTGATGGTATAATATATATCATTAATAATTAAAATTACTAAATTAATTGAAGCCCAATTTATGTTCCTATAACTTATTATAGAATTAAATATATTCAATCACTCGTTCCGACTTATTACACCAGATAACTTAAAAAATATATTTGATTTTTTTCTATAAAATATAATTTAATTTTTTGTTTTATTTTAACACTTTTAGATTATCAAATATATAATTCTAAATGAACAGTGGAAATATTATGTCTAACTAAGCTCATAAGTTCATAAAAAAAATTAAATCGAAGGGAAACACGCTGTTGGATGCTAGCTATAAGTACGACCGATTGCGTTAGCCAGATGGACGGGACTAAGAAAGGGTTAATTGGAACATGACCTGAATCATGAAGACTTTAAATTTTATTTTGGATTGCAATATAATTTAACATTATTGATCTTGCTTTTACTTCTGAAAAAAATCAAATGAAAAGACAAAATTAAGTTTCTTATTAAATACACTAATGTTTCCAATATAAAAACCTGAGTGAAGCATATCATGCATTAAAAGCTGACTATCTGGATTACAAGGTAAAAAGTACTTCAGATTTGAATGTGTAAACTTTGCAATAAAAATTTTAAAGCCTTTGAATTTTAGAATTAAAAATCCAGATATTGTAAACTAAACTTTCCAAAACAAACAGTCGGTTTCCTAGAGCACTCTCAAATATATTACATAATTCTTTAAAAGGAGAATACTTACGACTGAAGTTGAGATTGATCGAAGCTGCAACCTCACCCATCTTGTTTTTCGCTTTCACTTTGTAAAGACCAGCGTCCGATTCCACAACATCGTCTAACTCGAGCACCACAAGAAACAAATTCGTGCCCACAGTTTGAATTTTCATAACAGTCCGGTTGTTTTCAGCCAGTTGTGTTTCACTCCGGAACCATGTGATGTCGGGTTTCGGAGAGGAGAGAATCTTGCACTCGAACACGAGTCGGTTCCCTTCATCCTCTTGCCGCAGTTGAGGCTTCTGGGTGAAGCTCGGAGCAAAGTCCTCAGCGACCCCCATTTTGGTCACTTAAGGACTTCACGTTCGGATTCGTTCAATATTTTCGCTGATATGATGATATGAAGACGATGACCATAAACCACCTGAAAATAATAAATGACGCTGTAAAAATTTGTAAGAGAACCCAAAAATAACACTAGCTAACATTAAATGTAGATATCGATGACTGGAAACTCTGAAATGTGGAATAATCCACTGGAATAAACTTGTGTGGATAGATCCAGCTGCAACGTCTGAGTTCTGAAAATAGCAAGTTTACAAACGACACGGAGGAGGGGGAACCACGACAAATAGAGGCCTTCCACTCCACAGATGTTCTATAGTGACATTGTTTGCAAAAATAATAAGTAATCATATTATAGAAAACAATGTTGATGTTCCATTATAAATACAAGACATAAAGCTTAAAGTTCAGTTATTCCTAATTTGTGTTTAATTTTGGATGGCTTCAGAAAATATAATGACAATTAAAATAAAATTTAGTACAACTTATAACGTTAACCTATGTTACCTTGAAAACTACATATCCATCAGCAATATTTCTCTTAAAAACCATTTCAATTTTAATCATCCTGAATAACCTGACTTAATACCTGATGACTGAGAATCATAGTAATACCTTAATACCTGACTGAGTACATAAATTTTCATAATTCCCGTTCAAAATTAAGTTATATACCAGGTTGATTTGATCAACTAATGACAAAATTTAAACTGACAACTAATCCTCTGTTATTTCCACAGTATTTTACGTATTTTTCGTATATGTAGTTATGTTAATTTTGATAACTAATTTTACTTCTTTTGATATGCAGTATTATTTTTTTACACATATACCTGAATGTTGTAAATAATTAATATGTAAATTTTGACCAACCCTCTTCCTAGGTGTGAATATCATTTTCATCTACACCTAAATATTTGGAAAGGTTTTATAAATGAAAACACAAGACGCATAAAAAATAATAGTAAATTGAAATTAAACAATTCTAATTGTTATTCTGTTTTACTGAATCATGTGTTAAGTACTTTTAAAAATGTATGATAAAATAAAATATCTAAATTAAAACATGTAACTAACATAATCATCTGATATGTGCGAAAAGTTACAAAAAATGTATACAAGTATGAAGACAGTATACGATGCAAAATATATATTTCTGTTAAGCTTTGGAATCTTTTACATCTAAATGAATTTTCTTCATTAGATACTTATTATTTTTGAAGAGGTTTAACAGAGATTAAGGGTTTAAAGTTTGAAAAGCAAATAAATAAGAATTGTCACATGCAAAGAGTATTGGTCAAAAATATTAAACAAAGCATTTTAAGGTATAAAATATTTTAACTATTTTTATTAAACTTATTGTACGGGAATTCCCACATAGAAAATCATAGTTTACGCACAATGCCTGAAATAAGTAATAAAATAGAGGTTGAAACTAGAGGTCACAGGTTATAAGTGTTATAAATTATAAGTCTGTCACTATCTTTATCGAGAATCGGTTTAGTAAATCCATCTCCAGAGATGCTCTTAGAGAATTGGGTTTTTATATTATTAGGTAATATATACATTTTAATTATTGAATTACAGGCGGTATTACAGGTATTTCAACCTTTAATTTGTGGAAAATGTTCTAATAAATAATATTTTGGATAATCTACACAATACTCTTACCCACAAACTTTAATTTACTCTAATAATCAAGTATTAGCGACCATAATATATTAATCTATTAATCGTGGAATGTGTCTTTGGAAAGAATAAATTTTGCACATTTTTATATACGAAATAGAAAATGATGAAGAAACTAGTATTGATAAGGGTTAACAGAGTATCATGTACAGAATCTAAATAAGATGTTTATGCTTTGGTTTTGAGTTAAGGGAAACCCCTCCCCAATCTTAAAAATGAGGATAAAACCAACATAAAAATTCAAACAATCTATTTAAGTTTGAAGGCCTGTATTGCTGATACTTATTGATGTTGCAGTTTTGAAAAACATAATAAGGGATCGCCAACAGAGGAATTAGTGAACAAAAGTTTGTATTTATTTATAACCTTTTTAAATCATTTTTTTGGGAAGTTGTTGATAGTTAATTTAAAATAAATTAGTATAAATGGTTCTTATTTTGACAATTAGAAAATAGCTTCATTTAGTACTACGACAAACCTAGGAACTCTAAACAAATAATTAATGGCTTACATAGCTATAAAAATAGTATGAAATAATGAAACTTGAATAATGGTGTAATAATAACTACGTGCTGGTAAATTTTGCTATTTAGTTTTTCAGATACTTCAAAACTACTTCTAAGGGCATGCAAATTCAAATTTGTTCTCCTGAACTCCCCTCTTCCTTGGGATACTCCATAACCCCTAGGCCCCCAGTATACCCCCTAACTTGTCTCCCAGAATCCGCCCTTGGTATGTATGGATAGGTGTGATGTGTTAATAGTTCATAAGAGACATGTCTGTGCATTAGCCAACCTGAGGTTCCTTCATACGTTGAAATAAAATTATTTTGAACTTTGATTACAGATTGTTTACTTCCAATCTATAATTAAGATTTACCTGATTTGTGTTAAAATGAAACAGAAACAAATTTTCTGTCATTTCTAATTAATGTGAAATAAAAATTTAGCAAATATTAATTTAAATCCGTTATCCATTATTGATCGAATGGAGGATGCTGTTCAGGTAAAACATCTAGTAGTGGGTAGTTGCATCTTTGAATGAACTATTTTGTATTGAATGAAAACTTGAATACTGAAGCAATTATTCAATTGTCTCAATATTAATACACGTCCTATATCAGCCAATTTTTTTTCCATTCAAGTTGTTTACAACTATTACTTTGACAAGCCTAACATCCTCTGGGTCTCTAAGAGCTCTCAACTCAGGATTTCTGTTGGGGGGGTTAGCCCCAATCCTTAATCCGAGAGAGGTTGTGTCACTGTCTTTTCCACCGGGTGGTCTATTTTTAGCAAATTTCCCATAGGGAAGAAGCTATTACCGCAGGTCTCATAGCAAAACTTAAGCCCAGGACCATGTAAATTTTTCATTTGGAGGTGCCCAGAGGCCAAAAACAGCAGTGGTTAAACATTTTATATATATATGTGTCCGTGACAACGATAACTCTCGTAAAAATGGTCCTATCAAAACCACATTTGGTAGACATGTATTCCTACATTTACTCGGACGATTTTTTCAACCGAAATGTCTGGTTTACTAACCAAACATATCGGTCAATCGGAACAGGTAGTTTGGGAGAGGGGGGTTTGTACTCAAAATTGGGTTTTTGCGTTTTTCATGTGTAATTTTTAAAATTTTATCTTTTATCATTAAAATCAGCTTAAAAACTACACTATTTAGTTCTTTAAAGTTTTGCTATATCTCCAACGGTTACACACATATGTTGTATTTTGGGGCTCCAATGTTAATCTTATGGATGATAAAGAAAAATTAATATTTCACTTATGAACCAATATTTTTGGATGAAATTTTATATTTAGCTTCATGTGGTTGAGATCCATCCATTTATGCTTAAAAATCATAGTTTATGTGTTTATCATGACAGCTAACCTGCATACTGTTTTCCCATGTTAATCGTATATAGAAAAGGCAAAGTGTATTTATGGACAGATGTTGATGTAACTTGGTATAAATGATCAAAATAAAAATTGTTTATGCTATAAATGCCTACTTTTAGTGTTCCTCACAGCTGCAAACCTTCATACTCTTTCCTATGTTACTCTTATGGAGAATAGGCAAATAATTCTCATCTTTTTATCAACAGATAATTGATAAAATTAATTGATAAAACTTGTCATATATTATATTACACAGGTCTGCTGCGACGGGGGTATGTGTAATATCTTTGGAGTGTCAAGGTCGCGAGCTTCCTGCCTTCGTATACTTTCAATTCAAATGGACTTGTACACTGGCCACTTGACTTCACTTCATCTCTTTCCTGCGTGTCAGTATTTGTCTGGAGTCCATTTACGGTGTACACCTGAGGATTCCACCTTGTATGACTCATGACGTTAGTGTGATTTTTTGTTTAATCCGGTGATAATCAAGTGCTTTAGGGACTTTTTCATACTGATATAGAACTCAATGAGGAAGAAATACTTTGTAATTTATTAGATAGTTTTGACAAAGAAGTGAACCGTGAGGAAGCAAACCTATGAAATCCAGAAGCGATTATACGAGAACATTTTTTTTACAAACCTCCTGCGTCGCCCATTGATGGGAGTTTGGACTCAGACATTTTTGTTGAAAAAGAATTGAAAGAGTAAGAAAGCGTGCAACACCTGCGACATGCAGAGAGCATAAAATTTTCGTTGGAGTGAACTGTTGAAAAGACCAACCTCCCACTGGTGAGGACAACAACGACTAAAGACTGATGGTTTGAGATTTTTCTGCTCTTGTACACAATTTTCGTATTTAATTATTATTGTTATTTATTTATTTGCATTTACTTAAAAATTTGAGTTTAAAAGTTAAGTTAACTTTTGATAAAAGTTTAGAGTACTGGTTTATAAAAAAAGAGGTAGTGTAGATAATATAAATGATAGGTAGGTAAATTTGTGGTCTTTTTTATCGCCGGTCTTGTTCTTAGTGTTAACTTTTTGTTGTGGACGTTCCATAGATTTTGCGTTTACTCGTGATGAATCGTGCTTTGTATGAAATTAAATTTATCTTTTAGCAATTCCAGGAGTAACGATTGCATATTAAATGGAAAGCTTGGTAGTGGAAATGTACTCTCAAAATTGTTGCTTGAAAACCATAAATGGATTGACGATTGTAGGTAACCTTCACCTATATTATAACAACCTTTCCATCTAACCTTTACCATAACGATAACATAAAGTTTTAAAGCCCCACAGCCTGTGAGTGTGGCACTAATAACAAATGGGTGTTTAAACCTGTTTGAAAATAACTCCAAAGATTTGGACGTTATTTTGTGTTGTATTCAGTTCATGAACCGTGGTTGGAACATACAGACAAAGTTTCAGAAACTCTTCATAACTTTTAGTAATGATAAAAAACATTATATTTTAATTAAGCCATTGAAAGTTCTTCTGCTTGCATTTGGATGTTCAGCTGTTAAATTATACGTAATAATACTGTTTGTGTGCTGTAAATACAAGAAAAACAAGAAACCATTTCAATTTCAATTTAGATTTCAAATTAAATCCATCAATACTTTATATGTGATCTTGCAGACAGAAACTCATTATAGAGATGTGAAAATTCTGGTTATTTCCAAAACCTTCCGATTCCGGGAGATGATAGGCAAGGTAAATGGTAAGTCGTACCAAAATTAAGTTCTACGACTCGAATACCATTTAGAACTTTCACACTCAAAAAGTGATTACATAAGATGGTTGTGATGTGAGAGTGGTTGTTACAGTGGCAAATATTGTTTTTTCCGGTGATATTCTGATAAAGGTTAAGATTGTAGTTATGTAGATTTGTTGTACTTTTGTAGAAATGTGCAACAGCATTCATTACCATGTGAAAAACTATCATAATTCTTTCAAAACATCAATGAGAAAGTAGAGAGGATTAAAAAGATTAATTTTTCACTCTTACCTAGTAAAATTTATTAAAGTTAACCCTAGATAATTATTGTCTCTGGTTAATATAGATGTCAGTTCTAATGATTGTTAATGAGATTAACAATTAGCTATTAATTATAATTTTCAGTCATATACAGTTTTTTTAAGTCATGCCAACCATCGCTCTAAAATTATTTAATGACTCCATATTTTCACAAGCCTAAAAACTCTAGCACACTACTCCTACTGTATTACATACTTTAAACATTAGAGTTTATTAGTGGTCTGTTTAATTCCTGGAATCAGCATTAAAATAATGAAAAAATTGAATACATAATTTTAATACTATCAATTTATTAAATATAACTGAAGCCATGGAATAATAAATTATATAAAACTAATTTTAAGAGATGAAGTGATGGGAATAGATTTACAATTTTGGATCCCCTCTCCACAATGACTCATGAATGATTGATTCTTTATAGTCTGACAACCTGCCAAGGGGTCTGTGTCAAACATGGTTGCAAGAAAGGTTTATCATATGCTCAGCTACAGTCTAAATTTACACCAGCTAAGAAAGGTTTATCATATGCTCAGCTACGGTCTAAATTTACACCAGCTCGGATAGTAATTCCTTAAGATAAACTGGTCAAGTTTCAACATTCCCCACAGCAACTTTTTCTCTATTCACGTAATCCACTTAAACTTCAATGATTTTTAAAAGAATAGAATAAAATAGAAAATGGATTATATTTCATATAACACATAGAGTTAAACAATTCATTACTTATACACCTATAAAATCTACTAAGAGTACAATTATTTAAAGTTTAATATATTATTTTAGAGGTTTAAAATCTATAAGGAATGTTTGAATAATGAATCCCTGAAATGGATGTATCCCAAACAATTCAATATGATAAGAATCAAAAACATTTTCCCACCTCCTTTATGTTAGGCCATTATAATATTAGCATCAGGAAGCTAAACTATACCAGTGAACTAGTGCACCTGTATAAGGTATGAGGTTACATAAAAAATGTAATATATAGTGGATTCAGTGAAAAACAAATAACTAGATCTGACCAATCAGAAACAGGGTGAAGGTCACATGACTCACCCACTAACACACATATTTTTCTGAAGCCAGTTTGATACATGAATTGATTGCAGACAAAAGACTCCAATAAAACAAAGTTCTATAAGACTCATAAGACCTTATATTGCCAAAGAAGACGTTGCAATTATTTACCAACAGCATGACTACACAACAATGACTAATTTAACAACACGTATACAATGATCTAGCCTTGCAAATAGACAGTCTGGACTAGCTTAATTGACAACACTGAAGTGTAAACAGATGGAAATACGGAAATTTTAAGGCTTTAGACCACTTTCAAATCATGATTGAATAAGGCATTTTAACCCTCCATTACATACGTGTAACGAGCCATTTTAGTTAGGGGGGGTAAAGAAGACATGATTTCGTCATACACACGGTAAAGTGTAACACAACTAGACACACGCGGAGTGGGACTTCACGTAAGGACTGCATTAGAAACACACTCAGAAACTCAAAGTTTCAAGTTTTTTAATTAATAAAATCAAACCTCGTTTTACAAATATTATTTAATTGTACATATGGTATGAACGTGAAAAAGATATATTCAACATTTGATATTTTTAAATCATTCTTTAAGTGCAAAAAATTAATCAAAAAAAGCGTGGAGTCACAAAACACTGTTCAAGGCCTCCTGTCTTTCGGCCAGCTGAAGCAAGGGAAAAATTATAGCACCACGAAGGCAATGGAGGTACTGGGGTAAGGTACATCAACACTCAGAACCTAGATACAAATACTTCATGTCTACAACGCCATTCCAAAAAAAATGCAGAGTCTTACTCCGCAACGTATGTACCTTTGAGGGTACACCGGTATGAGGGTTAAACCTATTTTTATCACTAATCATTGTCCAAAAAAAGCAAAGAGCCATTTAAAACAAATTAAAATGTGCTTCACAATTGGAATAAACTATGATGGTACCAAAATGACAAGGTCAATCAAAAACAAAACCTTTTTTATTGTTCACAGCGACCCCAAACCAACCCTAAGGACATCTGGACATCACAACAAGTGACTTCACTGAATTCCTCAGAGGACGGTGTTAACTAAACCTAATGAGGACCTCCGAGTGTTAACCCAAATCACTTAGGTCAACTCTTGTATTGAGGTGACTCTTTTTTTGAGTCAGTGGTTTTCGGAGGTGTAACACTAATTAGGGTTTGAGAGGACTAGGTTTAACACATACAGTGAGACCCTCAGGGACACTAGATGCTTCAACTAATTTTACTCTACATCCTGCATCATAGAATCCTGCTTCTGATGCAAAGAAAGTTCAACTTGTCAAACGATCTGGTTGAGACTCTTGACAAAATGGGTTGATGGTGTAATGTAGATTGACTCCAGCCATATCCGACAAAAACTCAGTTTATTAACTTTCACTGAAACTACAAAAAAGTCCCTAATCTGATTCGTTTTTTCCACCCCCACACTTCAACTCTGTTACTTCTAATAAATTCCATGGGCTTGATGGTATGTATTGGTACCAGTGTGTAGATTCACTTATTCCTTGGCTCAGTAAAGCCTTCTATGCTCTATCACCTTGTCACCACAATCAGTGGGTTTTATACACTTTCATAATAAAAATAATAAATGCCTTTACTTTTCAAGCGATTTTCTGTACAAACAGCTTTTCAAAATAACTTACTCATCACAATAAAAAAATACAAGTTTGGTCTTAATCTAGTCAGTCAAAATACATTTGATTTTGTCTTTAAAAGTCAAGAGACCAAGATCTTTGAGGCTCACCGGGAGTCTATTATACAATACCGGACCGAATCCCCTCCTGCCAAACTTGCGACTTATCCTCGGGAAATGGAGGAGCCTTTCCTGCCGGGTGCCACGCAAAGCAACATCACGCCAAAGGGAGAGTTTCTCACAGAGGTACAATGAGAGCTTTGTGGACCAAACAGCACTCAAACAGTGTGTCAGCACTCTGCATATTACATCCATGAGGGGTAGATGCAGGGCCTGAAAGGTGACTCACGGTTACGGCAGCTAAGACAGAACACACACCTGATGGCGCTGTTCTGAACCTTCTGTTTCCTCCCCATATTCTCCTTCAAGATACTATTGCCATATGCAGGACAGCAGTATTGAAATACTGATAGAATCAGTGACTGCACAAGCTGAACTTTTGCTGCTTCTGGCAACAATTTTCTAAATCGGTACAGACCCCTTAATCTACCAACTGCACTTTTCATTCCCTGATGTCCTATGTCTCAAATTCTGGGGTTTCTAATTCTGCGGATACTCTACAGAGGCAAACATTTTGATTAAGATGCAGAAGAGTCGCCAGATTATTTTCAGGCATACCTAGATAAACTAGTAGGCATCACTTCAGACAGTGTCACATTAATTCAGTTCACAGTGAAGGGGGAAGCGGCCAGTGTCCACTTCCCACATGTTTATTCTTCCGTTTATTCGTTGTTTATTCTAGTGAATATTGCCCCTTCAAAATCTTTTTGAAAAAAAAATCATCACTACAAGAAATTTAGCTATCCTACAAAGCCATACCCAATCTGTAGCACAACCTTCCTAGGAAAATCCTCATCCAAAATCTTCCAAAAAAATCTACAATAATTGTCTCATCATTTCAAGAATGAGCCCTGTTTCAAAAGATTAACAAAGTTAGCAAAGAACTATCTGATAAAAAATTCTTCCTACAGAATCTGTAAATTCAAACCTGACTCCCCGAATTCAGAAAGTTATATTGTTTTGTTTTAAATATCTATTATTAGTTATAGGAGAATTGATTATGATCCTGAGTGAAAAAATTATTTAAAAGCATTGGATATAATTTCCAGATCTGAGTTCATTTTGTTATTATAAATATGTAAAATTCCTGAAATATTAATTATCCAAAAAGGTAACAATTAATAAAATTCTTTTCCTAAAGAAGTTTTTCACCTAAATTTACGATTTTAACTTAGTAGTTTAGCGGAATGTGTTTCAACCTCAAAATTATATAATCAAAGAAGGTTTTTACTAATCATTTAAACATTTTTTTAACCAAGCAGTGATGTTGCAGTTAACCAAAATAATATTAATCTTCAAAATCTTAACAAGATGATTAGTAAATCAAGCGAAGGGGCTAACAATACATTTATGATGCATGTGTCTAAATTTATTAAGATTTTAATATTCTTCAATCTATTTATATAAGTTCAATATTTGTTTAAAAAAAGTAAAATGTTCACATATTAAATAATAATTTAATAACAGATGCATTGGTCTTTGTTTTCAAAATTCCACTTAAAACTATTTTTTAAAGGGAGCCTTATCATATTAAGCTTCATCTTGTGTATTAGTCCATTGTGACATTAATTTCCGTACTAACATCGTAGTGTAAATTAAATAAAAACAAAAACCTTACAAAAATGGGCTAATATGCCAAGGACTGTGAAAGAAATCAACAATAGACAACCTTATTCAAAAAAAGATACTACTTGAAAAGAGAGATTTGAGAAAAATATAAGAACTGCATTACAATAACCACTGTAAGCAACCCTTCTTGACAAACTGAATCATTACTCTAAATTCTCTACATCATGGAAATCGTAAAATGCCTGAAATCAAACCTACCAAAAACGAGGAGTACAGCAATTTTTTAAAGAAAGTACCAGTTTATTTTACCTATACTTTACCCTCAGCTCTGTTCATGGGACATATCAAGCAAAGATAGGGGTGAGGTTATAGCTGAACAGAATTGATAAAATCTGATTCAAATGTCTCCAGGAGAAGACGTAATGCTTACTATGAAGAATATGTGAAAAATTTGAAATATCTAACTCCAACCTCTAACAACACAGACTAAAACTAGCTAAAACTAAGAAATAATAAACACTTTTATGTTATATCAAACAGTTGAAATAAATAAACTCAAACACACTAGAGCAATTTTTTGAAGAAAATAAACTGAACTAAAACTGCTTACAAACACTATCATAACACACACACATCAAGGAGAGAGAAAAGAAGATCGAAAAAGAAAAATACTATTCCCTGGTTTCAATGAATGTGGAGAAGAGAATTTAGGTTAGAATGAAAGATTAATGAATGAAGGAGTATTAATATTATTAGTAAAGATAATTCTTATGAAATATAGAGACATAACAAATTGATGAATCAGACTATTGATTCGGTTGATCGGTTGAAACAGGTGTTGCGGCTCATGAGTGATCAGCGATTGCCCCATGGCACATTCACAGTTTATTCTGGGACTGTGCGGCTTAGCTCTGGCTGATAGTCAAGGATAGATACCTTTAGATGCAATAGCGTATGACTGTTGGGTTGGAGTCATTACCAGTCTCTCTATCTACTTTTCCAATACCTTTTATTAAAAGTCTTTCATATAACTACCGGATCTCATATTTATTAACAATTTCAAACAAGTATCTCTCTGTGAATGAAAGAAAAAATTCTTTATTTGAAAAAAATAATAATTACTTAGGAACTGGCTGTGTGAAAGCGTGTTAATTGAGCCCGGGTCATAACCTGGAGGTCGCCAGTTTAATCCTGGACTAGGCCATGCTGACTGATCATTAGACTGTTTATTGATAATTTGACAAATGAAATACTGGTCAATGTCATATTGTTCATATTTGTAAGTCATAGACCCAACCACTTAGTGGGTATTTAAGGTGAACGTGAATATGATGTATGTAATGGATTATTGATGACCTGTAACTGAAAAAGACGAGCTGATTTGCTGAATGATTAATGAATGAACAAAGTTAACATGAATGAACAAGGTATTTCATAGAACAATTGCAAAATTGTGTCAAGATTTAGCTCAGTTTTGAAACAGTGACCTTCAAATAACAAAGTGTAGGCTTATTATAACCACTGAACCACCAACATAAGTATCAGACAGTAACATAGCATCATAATACCATCAAATCCCTCTTACCCTTCACGTATGTTCAGGTTAAAAAACCCCTAAAATCAGATCTCTCACTCTCAAGAGTTGAAAATTAATAACAACTGTTACAGCATGTTAAGAATTATCTCTTAATAATTTGTCTGAACAAATTTTACAAAAAAACATTATACCTTAGTAACATGAGAGATGAACAAAAAACAGATAAAAAAATATATTTATAAATTGAGGAAAAAGCAATTTCATTTACCATATTACACAACAATTTTTTTTAATGGATATAAACAAAACATATTCCCAGATTAACTGATTTTTTATTTTGCAAATAAAATAAAATTCCATCTAAAACTCAAAGCCTCTTTCATTTAACCAGCTAAACCCTGCCAAGGCCTACCATCTAATAGATTTCCTGATTATTTCCTTCCCAATGAATCTTTATTAAACCATATTCTCTTACAAGTTCACTGAAATGGGATATACTGCCAAAAAATTATAAAATGTCTTATAATCATCCTAGAACACTAAGCCTTCGTAATTTTTACCCCCGAATTTGTTTTTTTCAACGTAATTTGAAGATGTTTACAATATCCAGTTTGAGATTCCAGGACAGCTATAACCAGAGGTTTTTAAACTTAGGTAGGTGACTAAAACATTTTATTTTCCCTTCTACACACATAAAAATAAATAGTAGTATTAATATTTACAGAAGGTTAATATTTAAGTAACTTTTACAAAATGGTTTTCTAATGTTATTATATAATGGCATTTTTTTAAATTTGTTTGAAAATATTATGAATGACATTAGTAAAAAGAGAAAAGTTTTGTGAACATAACAAAATTAAAATTAAATCGATTGTCAAGGAAATAAGATGTAGATTTGAAAATCACAGTAGTTAAAGGTAGCATCAATCTGTTTCTTTTTTTATATAGATTATTTTTGTATGAAAATTAAAAAAATGTCATGACCTCTTAAACTGTATATCATCTGTATTTGCCATTGAATAATTAATCATATTAAAATATACTTGGTGATTAATTAAGTAGAGTAGATGAAACTTTAACGTATTCTTGGTTGAAACCACGAAGTATTTTTATATATTTTCAAAATCAATCAATTTCTACTTTCAACAAAATTGGATGGTTGTACTGGACAGATGCCAATTAGTTTACCTAACTTGTATAAACCCCCTAAATGTATAAATATATAACCATATTGATGAATAACAAAGCTCAATAATGAAATCAATGACCTCTTAGTTTATAATTTTCCAATTACAGCTTTTTAATGAATCTGGTGGGCTTTTGTAAAATATCAAAGGAAATTTGTTTATTTCATACGCAAATACCACCTGACTGAATGTGGAATAAAAAATACAAAATACTTGAGCCAGTAAGGGGGTGTCTCTGTTAACCTTTTTTCGACTTATTTTTAAACTGAGTGTCTTTATTTTCCCACATTCTTTTTCTCCTAAAAATATTTTTATTGTTTTATTTTGTGTAATTTCTTATTTCATAATATGCTTGTGTAATGTTTCTTTAATATAATTGTCAGCCCTTTTATGTGACTTTAAGAGCTCAGCCACACCATCAGCTTTTCCTTTGTGGGGCCATTTTTTTACAATTTTATACTTAAAACAAAAACCTAATGCCCATTACGAGCTTTACTACGAGTTAGCATACCATGAAAATTTTGTTTCGGATTTAGATGACTTTACATATACTTTATTTTCCCTATCCTTAAGGTAACGTTAGAATCAAGGAACACAGGGAAAATACGAGAAAGGGCTTAGTTGAAAAGTCAAAAATTGTCCACCATTGCTGGTGTGAAAATCACCAAATGAATTTTGAAGAAGCTAACACACCGAAAACCTCATTTTTTCAATAGAAAACTAATTGAAGCTTGCTACATGAAACTAGCAGACCAACCAATTAGTCAATCTTCAGTTGAGATCCAGCCATTGTGGCTGCCAATTATTAGAAAGAACTTGATAGGGAAAATAAATTATCTGTAAATGATATTCATATAAATCCGAAACAAAATTCTCATGG
Organism: Nephotettix cincticeps; assembly: GCA_023375725.1. Classification (NCBI taxonomy): domain Eukaryota; kingdom Metazoa; phylum Arthropoda; class Insecta; order Hemiptera; family Cicadellidae; genus Nephotettix; species Nephotettix cincticeps. Next base: position 57,582,032 of record CM041784.1, read on the forward strand.
TATGCTAACTCATAGTAAAGCTCATAAAGGACATTAGGTTTTTGTATTAAGTATAAAATTGTAAAAATAATGTGCTTTTGCTCTGTAAAGTTAATTTTGTACTGCAATATTTCATGTATATTAGGAAAAATTTGTATTTGAATTTTAAAAAATCTGTTAGACATATTTCACCTGGATTTCAGGTTTTTATTGCGGCCATTTTGTTTCTGGTTCCGGTGGGACTCGCCCAATTCTATTCAGTTGTCTTTTTAAGTCTCTGATGAGTGGACGTGTTTGTTTCTTATGTATGTAATGGTTAGTGAATGGTTTGTTCGTAAGTTTTTTTACTGCTTTAAACTTTTATGTTTTCAGCTTTATACCAGCTTAGTCCGGATTATGTGTCAATTGTGTTATGTTTTAGATATTAGTTTGCCTGAGGCGGGATCAGATTTCAGATCCCGAAACGTCGTGAAACTTTGTTTTACATAAAATCGTGATGGAAAATGTATATGATAAAAATCTAAATCTAAATAATGTTATTCTAGAGTCATGTTGAGTTGATTCAATTTATCAGAACATATTGATTTAATCCTTCTACACACATTTTTTCAAATGAACGATACCAATTGAACAATGGTCATGATATTAAAAAAATGTTTTTATGTCTATATTTCCTTTTATTGACCATGTATGCCTGTCAGTCGAATACAGACAGGTATATGTCGGCTTACATTTTGTTAAAAAATCCAGACTACATATATATGTTGAAAGATTTCAATATAGTTTGAGCATTTAAGTCGTATAAGCTTATTGAACTATGAAATATTCTGGATTCCCCAAAAACAAAAAACTGTACGGCCAATTATTCAAAATTCAAATGCTAACCCCAAACCAAGATCACTAGGTATCACTGTAAAGAGATTTTTAAAAACGGTCTTATGGCAAAGCTTCAGAGTTTACTCACTTAAATATTGGCTGCTATAAATTCATAGAGAATTAACATTTCAATAAACCATTAATTTTGAAAAGTGTTAACTGCGCTATAAATATTTTGTACATTAATATGATCTATGAAAAGGAAATATATTTGATTTATTTACACTATCTATAGACACCCTTATACTGCAGTGAAAAAACAAATAATAATAACAGCAAAATGATTTGATAAAGTTTAGGAGCAACCTCAAAAATTTTTTAATTGAACAAGCTTTTTATTCATTGGAAGAATTCTTTTCTTTTACATAACAGTGTTAGGGTAAACCTTACCCCCTCTGTTCTTCTTCTAATAATATGAATGAGAATCCTTCTTTAATTTAAAATAGCTTGTCCTAGAAAACACACTATGTTTCATTATTTTCAACCATTTTAAGAACTCTTCAAAACTCTCAACACTCAGTTGGGGTTTGTAAATGAATCCCCTCCAAGTTATGGGGACGAGCTTTTGAGTTTTTTAGAATTGACTGATATCAAACAATTTCTACAATCAAAAATGATTTAGCATTAAATGCATCAAAGACAAATTTTATTGTTTTCTCAACAAACCAAACCCCAAAAAAACTCCAAATATTATAATTGTGATGAAATTAATGAGACAACATTTTTGGGATTAAATATGGACAGAAACCTGTGTTGAGATAACCATCTAGAACTTGTAATTAAAAAAGTTAGTTCAGGTTTATTTGCATTAAGAAACATTAATTCACATATAGCTAATTAGTTTGACATCCATGGAAAATATGAATAGAATTCTAAAATTACACAAAAGTTATCAGATACGTTTTACAATTAAAACCAGATGACTCTGTAAAAAAATTTCTGTCAAGATCTCTATATTTTAGACCTACATATGTGCATGTATATGAACTTTATATCTTTGAATGTATATTACATTTCAGAAATCTCGAAAAAAAAAAACAGATTCAGAATTAGTTTCTCATCCATACAATACAAGACAGCGAAATGAAACAAATTTTCCAGAGAAACTAAGACGAGAAAAAAATATTGGGAAATTAAAACAAAATTAAAATATTACCTGATTAACAATGCTCTTTATAGTCTTGAAGAATTATACGATTAGCAAAAAATTTTCTAGGATTTTTATCTTAAGTCCCTTATAGTTTTAACATTTGACACCATTTATTGTATTTTTGTTTACAATGATGAATAAAGATGATTTAATATGAAACTTTCAAAAACATAAAATATAAGATATCCTTTATTTTGGCCTTTACAACCCTTTTCAACTCTTTTTAATATTTAACTAAATAAAACCACCTTAAGGGCACAGAGAATAAAGGGGGCGAGTCATAATTCTTTAAATATTCAGAATCGTGAATTTTGGATTAAAAACTGTACTAGATCTATTTTAAAATGGTAAAACGTGTATTTAAATATGTTAACATTATATTAGCCTACATTAAAAGAAACCCTTATATAAAATATAAAATTGACCATCTTATTTAAATTGAATTTATATTTGTTATATTCTACCAAATTGTGATTTCAAACACAGAATTTAACACTTCTGAGTGCTAAAACATTTCAGGTTTTGGAGAGCGTACTTCTCTTTCCAAATGAGTAATGGTTCTGTAAATGACACCCCTATCTAAATAATAAAAAAGATCATGGCAAATTAGCAGATTATAAAGTAAAAAATAAATTACAAGATACATTTAGAGATCTTAATCATGTTAAAACCGTTATTACATAAATTGGGCTTTTGTTTAGTGATGTTCTGGTGTGTGTAGAAAGGGGTAACATTTCTAATAGTCAGCAGGCTTACTAGCCAGATAACATTTTTTAGGAGTACATAATATTGGTTGGGTGGTGTAGTGGTTATAATACCTGCCTTCAAAACTAAAGGGCGCCAAATTTAATCTTCGCAAGGATCGAATCTGGACCCAGTCGCCATTTGTCATTGGGCTATTAATTAATTATGCTTCCTAATAACAGGTCGACGTTAGGTAGTAACAAGATGAGGGTTTGGACCATTCCCCACCAAATGTTAAAAATTGCCTCTGGCGTAGAAATACACAAAATAAAATAACACAATACTAAAATTACAGGTTGAATTTATTGTTTTTTTAAATATAATAATATGATTAGTTATGTGAGTAGCTCATCGAGAGTATCATGAACCATATACTACTGACTGATTCCAGATATGTACTGACAAATATTAACAGTGTACCAGAGAAACTTTCGTATCAGTACGTTAAAATTTCCAGCCGATACCCTTCTTTCCCTAAATCCTTGGACTTGACCCCTTCATTCCCGGTTCAGGGATTTTTCCCACTCTCTTTCATTGCAAAAACGAATAGCCCCATTAGATTCTGCATTAAAAGTATAAGTTACTGATAAGATAAAATATATTTTTTTGGACTTTATTCCCTGTACACTTCATCGGTGGTGTTTAAACTTTCTTTTTTTCCCTCAGAATCCAGATTCCCAAATATTTTCTTTCCAAGCCACAAATTCCAAAGAAAAAAATTATTCCCACATTGTGAGAGAACAGTGGGAAATTTTATACAGAAGTATTTAATAAAAGTCTAAAATAAGGTCAGAAAAGGCAAAGGTAAAAGGTAAGGTCAGGTTTAAGGTTAGAAAATTCTGGTTTCATAATTTATATACATTTTTCAACTTTTTACAAAATTTAAATTTAAAAAATTGTTTACATACATTTTTTTTTATAAAAACAACTCGGACACACACAGACCATTCTAGGTCAATGTAGGCCATTTCCTACTTTTTAAGTTTTAATTTTTATTATTTACTTATTATGTATAGTACATATACAGTTTTTCTGTTTTTTAAATTTATTTCTAATATCAAACATTTGAAAAATGTGCACAATTTATTTTGTAATATTTTTTTGTTTTTTTTAATAAATTTTATTTTGACTTGACTTGATTTTTCTTTTAAACAAAATTTTACTATGTGCAATATTATATTTTGGAAGAAAAGAAGCATGACGATAGATTTGATTCAATAAAACGTAGAATACACCTGGTGACCCTCCCAATATGAGCACATTGAAACCATAAGCCCATTTGTTTCAGCTATTTCAAGATCTTGTTTCACTATATGACTCCGTAAATTCTGGTTTAATTGTTTTTAAATTCATTTTATTTCTCAATATTTCTTGACAGTACTGTATGGTATGTACATTTTTGCTAATTCATAAAACAAATTAACTCTTTATTTTCATTAAAATACTAGCAAATCAAAGATACTAAGTTATAAGCATAAAGGCAATGTAATGCAATGTAACAAATATATAAGATTTATTTTAAATAAAATAAGTTATATTTGTCTGTCACTATGCCAAAATATGTTACTCTGAATACACCAATAAGGATACTGTTTCAATTAGTTAGAACTAAGTACATTTTTGCATATTTTTACTGTAATAAAAAAGCTTCAAGTTGGATTTCATATTATTTCACTATTAATATTATTTAGATTATTTGTTATGATATTGATTTTGTTACTAACATTAATTAAGGATTCAAATAACTTAATCTTCAATAAGTGCTGCAACCTGCTGACAAACTTTTGAACTAAACCAGAAACATCAGGTATAAGAATAGGTGTGATTCTGACTTTGTAATGAGAACATAAACCAATTTATCATTGTAATTTTAAATATACAGGGTGTTTAAAAAGCCCCTTCTCCCCCTCCCCCCTCGGGGGAAACTCGAAATTTTCAAATCTAAAGACCCATCGACATGTACCTCATTTCAAAGGTCTTAAAATTTAAATACGATTGGCGAATATTGGGGGTCTCTACCTCAACCCAGTACAAATTTTGAAAATTATGACTCTCGGGTTTTTAAGTCCCTTCCCCCTTGGTTTTTACTGCAATTATATTTAAGGTTATTTTCAATTATGGTATTTATTGTAATAGGTACATATTCTATCTTTTGTAGTAATTAAAAATGTTGGGAGGTACCTACGGTCTAAGATGTAGGAGTCATCTTCCGAATTACTTATGAGTACTATTTGACATGTCGCATGACTAGCTTCGCAAAATACCCCATTTTTGGGGGGCACACTCAAAATTTTTGATAACTTCAAAAGATACTTTTGGTTAAGTTTGCATGGTTTTCGAAAGGTTATTTATTTCTTCTAACAAGTAAAAAAATAATAGGGGGGAAGGGACTTTATAACCACCCTGTATATCAACTAATAACGATGGGATTTATTTTTAAAAGAAAAGTAAATAGTTTTACTTTTGGTCAATTTAATTAATACGTTTTTGTTTCATTTCTGAGAGGTTTTCTTATTATTTAATATACTAGTTTATCAGTTTTTTTGCAAATAGATTACACACATGTGAAGTGGTTATATTTTATGGATATTGGTGACAAAAAAGCATCAAGGAGTTTAATTGTTGCAAATGTTAATAAAAGTTTAAACATATAATATCATCAAAAGACTGTTTTTAATTTAGTTTAATCTTTAACCATTGAATTAGGCCGAGTTTACAAAATGTAAGAGCACTCAAAAATATTAACTTTAAGATAATTCATTCAAAAATATTTTACTCATGAACATTGCTTAGGAGTATTATTTGAGATTTAAATAAAAATTATATCAAATAAATACTGAAAACAAAGATTCGTCTTATAAAATTGTTGTAAGTTTTTAAATTGTTTCATAGTTAAGATAGGAGTTTTTTGTCAAATGTGAAAGGTAATGTTGACTGAAGTGGAGCTACTGGGTGAGGCAACCTATAATAATATCTTTATTCTTGTAGTATAAAATAAATGTTGCATTAAAAACGTCATTTAATTAAAATACACGTGGCAACATAATATCATATAAAAAACATTTTCAATAACACTTTTTTCACCATTGCCTACATTTTAGTCGCGATAACACCTATAATTTATATTACCCAGCGGCCCAACATGAACTCGTCTACTGAGTACAGAGCTTTTGACACCAAAAGGTACTTTAATCGTGATTTGAATTGATTTTTGTTGTTTGATTGTTTAACACTTTCGTATAGAACTTATCGGTAGTAAAACTAAATATAGTAGTAAATCTTAACATTAAACAATGGTTTACCTTGATGTATTCTAAAAATGGTTTCCAATTTTATTCCAATTATAATTTTAAAAGTACAAGCTTTGTTCTACATGGGATTTTCCACTGCTTCACTTTTAGTTATGATTTATGTTCTATCAATTAAGTATTTGACAGTTTGAAGCTCCAGCACTTAATTGTAAACATTAAATTACGGAATTATAGAGTCAAAAGTACATGGTTATTTCAGTTTAAGGAAGGACCAATTGTAATATAATATCAAATTTGTTAATAATTTTTAAATAGTGATATAAATACATTTATATTTATGAGCTTTATTTTACACATGGTTATATATTGATTCAGGTCAGAAAATCCTTTATTAACTGAACCAGATACTAAACTCTATCGCAGTCTTGGAAAAAAATAATCACCGAACAAATACCGTTTAGTTATGAATCTTGACAAAAATCCTAGTTCTAAAGATGAAAGTTAAAATGAGAAGACCGAACATTACTTTCTTAAGTGATAACATTGTCTATGGCATATATTTTTTCTCCGACAGACTTAATTACTTCAACATGTTCGACAGAAGAACACAGAGTTGAAAATATGAAAGTGGGACAGGTTGTTAGTGGAGCATAGAGCAGTATAATGTTTCTCTAAATAAGGCAGAGGGGAGGGGGACACAGAAACCCAACACTTCAGAGCTAAAAATGAAATCATCCCATCCAGTGGCGCGCTTCAGGCCTTCTAACCGCTACGACGTTTTGAGTCACACGTATTCATTGAAATAATAAAAAAATGCATGAGGGAGACAAAAACATAGACACAAGGAAAATATCTGTTTTGTAATAAGCGAAACCCAGACTTGGAGGAAAAAAAGTTCTAAATTATAGGAAACTAAAGTTTAGTTTACATTATATTTTCAGCGCAAATAGTTTTGAAGTTAAAGATCTAATAAAAAGTAGTCACAATAAATATTTTACCAAGTATTTCATACATTTATTGAGAGATAAAGCTATATATTGCTTACATAGACTGACTTTGACTTCTGTATGGTATTAGTAATGTGGTAATTCAATTAGCAATGCCTATTACAACCTGTATTGTTCAATGGCTGCATTAAATCTAATTGAATATTATAACCAATAAAAAATCTTAAAGTAAAAATATAAAGTGAATGAATACTGTTGAAAGAGAACGAATTTGAAAAATCAATTAAGTCTTATCTGTAGTATCTCTTAGTGAGGTACTAAGAACAATAGAGGAAAAAAAGTGTATAAGTAATTTATTAACTCTTTTAGAAATGCCCTTAGATAAAAAAATTAAATAAATACATATGATGCTGGAATAATATAGAAAGAGTTTGTATGACGAATTAAAAAAAATATTCTTCACAACTAAAAAGAGACTATTATTGATTTAGAATTTTCAAAGTCATATAAAACATTTGTATAGTTCCTAAAAACCACTAAGCTCCGTCTCTAATCAAACAATCCTGACTGAAAATTCTCTTAAAATAAGTAAATTTAGTATATTTGTATGCTAAAGCTACCTGTCACCTCGATCAGTACACAGACCTCAGATGTATCCAAAGAATCTAGAGAAACGTGAATGCCATGATGAAAACACAGATTCACTCTCGCGAACAGTTCACTCGCGTCGATGATGGCCCGGGAACCACTGTGGCAGAGCCAGAGGCGACTAGTCAGTAGGCCACCCCCCCTCCAGTCATATCAGGTTAAAATTAAACTTTCATGCCTTAGTGGTAGTTTAAGAAACCTATTAATATAACTCTTACAGATCAAACACCTGTTGATGTTGACAGCAAAGACTCGGACGACAATGTTTGCAAAAAATTCTCTAATAGTGAGGAATACCTCTTGTCTACACTGAATTTAACACCTTCTATTTGGCAATTGAAATAGCGGTCTTGAGGAAAGTGAAATGGCAGTACAGTCTTATGTGCACTATTACCACTGAAAAAATTTCTTTACAATACTCTTTGTGAAACTGTAGTCTTTAAATCAGAATCATCTTTAGTCGTCGTAAACTAACCAAAGTAAATATAGACACCCCATTGCCATCGTAAGGACTAAGTACAATGTCATGTACCTCCTCTTGACTAACCAAAGTAAACATAGATACCCCAACGCCATCATAAGGACTGAGTACAATGTTGTGTACCTCCTCTTGACTAACCAAAGTAAACCTAGACACCCAATTGCCATCGTAAGGACTAAGTACAATGTCATGTACCTCCTCTTGACTAACCAAAGTAAACATAGACACCCCATTGCCATCGTAAGGACTAAGTACAATGTCATGTACCTCCTCTTGACTAACCAAAGTAAACATAGATACCCCAACGCCATCATAAGGACTGAGTACAATAATGTTGTGATACCTCCTCCGTTGAACTAACCAAAGTAAACCAAGACAGACCCAATAGACGCCATCGTTGTGGTGTGTGTGGGGGGGGGGGTGGGGGGGTGGGGGGGGGGGGGGGGGGGGGGTCGAAGGACCTAAGACAAAGTAACAATGTCAATGTCATGAACCCTATCCTCTTGACTAACCAAAAAAACATAGAACACCACATAGCCACGTAAGAATGAGTACAATGTATGAGTACCTCCTCTTGACTAACCAAAGTAAACAAAGGACACCCCATTGCCATCGGTAAGGACTAAGTACAATGTTGTGTACCCCCCCCCCCCCCCCCCCCCTCTTTGACTAACCAAAGTAAACATAAGACACCCCATTGCCACCGTAAGGACGTAAGGACTGAGTACAATGTTGTGTACCTCCTCTTGACTAACCAAAGTAAACATAGACACCCCATTGCCATCGTAAGGACTGAGTACAATGTTGTGTACCTCCTCTTGACTAACCAAAGTAAACATAGACACCCCATTGCCATCGTAAGGACTGAGTACAATGTTGTGTACCTCCTCTTGACTAACCAAAGTAAACCTAGACACCCAATTGCCATCGTAAGGACTGAGTACAATGTTGTGTACCTCCTCTTGACTAACCAAAGTAAACATAGACACCCAATTGCCATCGTAAGGACTGAGTACAATGTTGTGTACCTCCTCTTGACTAACCAAAGTAAACATAGATACCCCAACGCCATCATAAGGACTGAGTACAATGTTGTGTACCTCCTCTTGACTAACCAAAGTAAACATAGACACCCCATTGCCATCGTAAGGACTGAGTACAATGTTGTGTACCTCCTCTTGACTAACCAAAGTAAACCTAGACACCCAATTGCCATCGTAAGGACTAAGTACAATGTCGTGTACCTCCTCTTGACTAACCAAAGTAAACATAGACACCCCATTGCCATCGTAAGGACTGAGTACAATGTTGTGTACCTCCTCTTGACTAACCAAAGTAAACATAGACACCCAATTGCCATCGTAAGGACTAAGTACAATGTCATGTACCTCCTCTTGACTAACCAAAGTAAACATAGACACCCCATTGCCATCGTAAGGACTGAGTACAATGTTGTGTACCTCCTCTTGACTAACCAAAGTAAACATAGACACCCCACTGCACATACAGTATTTCAAAACGATCCCAGCGAACTCCCTCTCTTGACATGTAGTGTTTGAGGAAGTGTGTTGTCAATTAATTCTTTATCTGATTTAGATTGGTTAGTGGTCACAATTTATAATTTTGTGTTAGTGAATGTTTCACCTCCTTTAATATCTTTTATATCCATATACATTAAACATTTTGAATAAAAAGGGGACAACTATTATGATTTTCAGTGTCCTAAAATTACTCTACAATTATTTGGGTTGTGTCAGTCTGCGAGCACTCTTGATGAATTTTTTGAGTGTCACAATCCTTTTTAAGTTTGTTTGAAACATTGCTGTTGTGGGTATTTGGAGGTTTGGATGTATATTAACATTTGAAGAAAAATTGTTAGTTTTAGGCAATGTCAGTAGTTCAAACAGACCTCTATTCTGCTAAAAAATATTATTCTTTAATTGATTCTGCTAGCTACTTATGATATTGATATGACATGATATTGACTTGAATCAAACTCACAGTCTTACAAAATACACAGTCTTACAAAATACAAATATGTAAGGTTCTATGCACATTTGTGAGTTTTAATCAAATTCTGCTTTGTTCATTTAATCCCTGAAAAGCTTTTAAGCAAAACAATTCAATATTATGTTCTGGAGAATGAAATTTCAGATGTCAGACTGACTGTCGTCTTCACTTTTGTCTAGGGCCATGGACAGGCCAGTTTTCTTTTCAAAAAAAGTTAATCTATGTTGAACTGCAAAATTATTTCTAAATCTGATGGTATAACTATATGTGCTATTGGTATATTCTAGAGATTTTGATTTAATGTAAAGGCAAATTTTGTAAATGTAGATCCATGGAACTGTTAAAATCTATAGTATAATGAAAAAATTCCTACAATTTATCTGAGGAGGCAAGCGCAACATACAAAGCAATTGTTTTTTTTTAAGCCGTGAAGATCTTTTGTAATTTTGATTCAGTTGCTCCCCAAAGGACTAAGTACGATTGAGTACGAGATGAGTCACTCGACTAGGCAGCAGTATATTGTTTTGAGAAGATTGATGTTGGTCAGTCTTCTTAGATTTCGGATTATAAATTGACCCTTGGCAATTTTCCTTTAAATTTGCATCAACTAACTGTCCAAGTCAAGTGTATCATCCAGCTTCACCCCAAAAGAGTCCACTGATATGTCCAATTCAATTTTTCAGTTCCAAATTCTAACCTCGGATTTCTAAAGAATTTTGAATGTATCCGTTGAATTGTTTGAAAACAAGGAAATTTTGTTTTTTTGGTATTAATTTTAAGCTTGTTCTTGCATAAAAGTCTGCAGTACTTCCGCCATCTTGGATTTTAGTCCCATAAGAACAATGTTAATTTTGTGACGGGTTAATGACCACTGGATAGTCGTAAAGAGACGACTGAGGTTTCAAATTATATTAATTATTTTATTTTTGGTTAAAATATAGTTGCCACACAAATATATTAGATTGTTAAGAAGTACTGATCGGTTAATTGTTAGAAAAAATATTGGAAAATGTAATTCCTTAGATAACCACTTTACCTCTCCGTTGCCCCCGTTGCAAATCTTTTACGTATCTTTCAAAAAATCTTTTCATGTATCTAGGTCATGTTTGATTCCTATGTTTATTTATGTTGACGGATTGTAAATCAAATTTTCTAAACAAATTATTCTTAGTAAACTTTTAATTCATAGCTCTTCCAGCAATTTTAGATTAAAAGTTTAAAATTACCGCTATTTTATAATTTAAAATTGGTTAAAATTGGTCCGCTTAATTTTTTTCTACAGTATGTATTTTTATTTAAAAATACAGAGTTTTATAAAATTAGGTTGACATTTTTTGACGATAACAATTATTTTGTAAGAATAGTGATATATTGTAAAGGAATCGAATTGGGAAGAAATTTATTCTTAATTTTCTTCTTATTTTGATCCATATAATACTTTCCCAAAGTTTGACACTTTACTAATGGGATAACCTTTATAGTGCACAATAAGGTGAAAATATAGTTTGTCACTCAGACCAAAAGTGTCCTTTTCATCCTCACTAAACGACCTCGGCTACGCCTCATACCTCATTCTCAAACTCAATCTCAGATGAAAAAGTTCAGATTAGCAACACTTTAGATCCTAGGGACAAAATACTATCTCTACAATTACCGGTAATGTCACTTCTAAAAATTAAAAACAAGAAAAAACATCTTCTTTAATTTAACTACAGTTTTAATAGTTTTCTTTAGATAAAAGTCGCGAGTGGGGAGGGACCTGGTCTTAATTAAAATCCTACAGTCTAGCTAGCAAGCGTGAACGAATTCTTTGTGGCACATACAAGCGAAGGAACATTTTTGCTGTCAAAGCAAAACTAATGGGCTTATTCAGCGCCAGAGATAGAGGAATTATTTTTAGAATTGTGTAACCATTGTAGACCGTAAATACCAAGCGAAGTAACGTGGAGCTGTAGAGGATAACTCTTTCAGCGACGGCGTCTGAACATTTTACCCTCACGGCGGATACTAGACTACCAATGGGGCTCTGGGGAACTGAGCGAAGTAACATGGAGCTGTAGAGGATAACTCTGTCAGCGACGACGTCTGAACATCTTACCCTCACCACAGGTACCAAACTACCAATGGGGCTCTGGAGCTCAGAGTGAAGTAACGTGGAGCTGTAGAGGATAACTCTGTCAGCGATGTCGGAACATGTTACCCTCACCGCGGGTACCAAACTACCAATGGGGCTCTGGGGCTCTGAGCGAAGTAACGTGGAGCTGTAGAGGATAACTCTGTCAGCGACGACGTCTGAACATCTTACCCTCACCGCGGGTACCAGACTACCAATGGGGCTCTGGAGCTCTGAGCGAAGTAACGTGGAGCTGTAGAGGATAACTCTGTCAGCGACGACGTCTGAACATCTTACCCTCACCACAGGTACCAAACTACCAATGGGGCTCTGGGGCTCTGAGCGAAGTAACGTGGAGCTGTAGAGGATAACTCTGTCAGCGACGACGTCTGAACATCTTACCCTCACCACAGGTACCAAACTACCAATGGGGCTCTGGGGATCTGAGCGAAGTAACATGGAGCTGTAGAGGATAACTCTGTCAGCGACGACGTCTGAACATCTTACCCTCACCACAGGTACCAAACTACCAATGGGGCTCTGGAGCTCTGAGCGAAGTAACGTGGAGCTGTAGAGGATAACTCTGTCAGCGACGATGTCTGAACATCTTACCCTCACCACAGGTACCAGACTACCAATGGGGCTCTGGGGCTCTGAGCGAAGCAACATGGAGCTGTAGAGGACAACTCTGTCAGCGACGTCTGAACATCTTACCCCACCGCGGGTACCAGACTACCGATGAGGCTCTGGGGCTCTGAGCGAAGCAACGTGGAGCTGTAGAGGACAACTCTGTCAGCGACGTCTGAACATCTTACCCCACCGCGGGTACCAGACTACCAATGAGGCTCTGGGGCTCTGAGCGAAGCAACATGGAGCTGTAGAGGACAACTCTGTCAGCGACGACGTCTGAACATTTTACTCTCACCGCGGGTACCAGACTACCAATTGTCATGATAAACAAGTTACTCAGGAAGCTTGCATGAACCAATCACTTATGCGTAACGAATAACTGACACTAGCGCCGACCTAACGTTTTTTAGTTGCCCCTTACGCCGTTCCGGTGAGAGCGGAGTTAACACCTACAATTTGAAGTCGATTCCCATAAGCCTTTGAAATTGAAGCCATTTTAAAAAACAAGCCAGTTGAAGCGTGAACCAATGCGTTTCTGCAATTTATCCAGATTCGGTTCGCCAGTGGTTTTGTTTTCTTTGCTCCGTTATAGAAATGATAAAATAAATATAAATGGTTACAGTTATCTGTTGTAAACAGTTAGATTTTTGGTGTACTGCCGTATTCATTTTACTCCCGAGTGTATTTTTAGAATGAGTTCAAAGAAGTAAAGGTTTAATTCGAATTTTATCATAATTCCTTTACAATTAAAACTCCCGATAGTTCAAACTTCCTTTAACCAAAATCCTTAGCTTCCCACGAAGAGACGCGATAGATTCGTTGGTTTGTAGTTACATGAACCAACGCCGCGCTTGCGCCTAACCTTCCAAATTACCAGAACCTAGATTTCCGAGGGCATTTGTGGGAAGGTAATATACAAATTAAAAAAATATAAAGAGGTTAATACCTATGTCCAAATTTCATGGAGTTGGGATCATCTTGTAATGATAACAATATCACTCAAGCTGTATTTTCTTTAAGGCAGAATAATCCAGATGATGAATAAAGCTTTCTCGAGAGTCCCAAATATATAGGAAGAACCGACTAGATAACAATTCAAAGGGATAGATCTGTCCTGGGGATTAAGTAACGAGAACATTTAATTTCAAGCAAAACAAAATTGTGTTGTAATTGGCAGAGGGACGATTCGTTCTTAAAATAAGTGGGAGCATGCTATTTGTGTCGGGACGGCCGGACTAGACACTTGCTCCCTCATATTGCACGGTCGCGCCGCCACCGCCTTACGTAACACCCTAAATGTTAATGGAGTTACGTAACGCGATCGTTTACCTCAGGAACATATTGAGGACGGGCAATACACAATAAGTACATCGCTTAACACAGCGTCCATAACTCTCCATATTATTGGAGTTACGTAACGCGATCAACTACCTAAGGAACATCTTGAGCACGGGCAATACACAATAGGTACATCGCTTAACACAGCATCCATAACTCTCCATATTAATGGAGTTATGTAACGCGATCGCTTACCTCAGGATTATCTCAAGCACGGGCAAGACATTATAATTACGTCGTATAACACAGCCTCCATAGCTCTTCAATGCAGTTACGCGGTCGTTTACCTTAAGATTATCTCAAGCACGGGTAACACACTATAGTTACGTCGTATAACACAGCCTCCATAGCTCTTCAATGGAGTTACGCGGTCGTTTACCTCAGGATTATCTCAAATACGGGCAACACACTATAGTTACGTCGTATAACACAGCCTCCATAGCTCTTCAATGGAGTTACGCGGTCGTTTACCTCAGGATTATCTCAAGCACGGGTAACACACTATAGTTACGTCGTATAACACAGCCTCCATAGCTCTTCAATGGAGTTACGCGGTCGTTTACCTCAGGATTATCTCAAACACGGGTAACACACTATAGTTACGTCGTATAACACAGCCTCCATAGATCTTCAATGGAGTTAACCGGTCGTTTACCTCAGGATTATCTCAAGCACGGGCAACGCACTATAGTTACGTCGTATAACACAGCCTCCATAGCTCTTCAATGGAGTTACGCGGTCGTTTACCTCAGGATTATCTCAAGCACAGGCAACGCACTATAGTTACGTCGTATAACACAGCCTTCATAGCTCTTCAATGGAGTTACGCGGTCGTTTACCTCAGGATTATCTCAAGCACGGGCAAGACACTATAGTTACGTCGTATAACACACCCTCCATAGCTCTTCAATGGAGTTACGCGGTCGTTTACCTCAGGATTATCTCAAATACGGGCAACACACTATAGTTAAGTCGTATAACACAGCCTCTATAGCTCTTCAATGGAGTTACGCGGTCGTTTACCTCAGAATTATCTCAAACACGGGTAACACACTATAGTTACGTCGTATAACACAGCCTCCATAGATCATCAATGGAGTTACGCGGTCGTTTACCTCAGAATTATCTCAAACACGGGTAACACACTATAGTTACGTCGTATAACACAGCCTCCATAGATCATCAATGGAGTTACGCGGTCGTTTACCTCAGAATTATCTCAAACACGGGTAACACACTATAGTTACGTCATATAACACAGCCTTGATAGATCTTTAATGTAGTTAACCGGTCATTTACCTCAGGATTATCTCAAACACGGGCAACGCACTATAGTTACGTCGTATAACACAGCTTCCATAGCTCTTCAATGGAGTTACGTGGTCGTTTACCTCAGGATTGTCTAACGCACGGAAAAGGCACTATAGTTACGTCGTATAACACAGCCTCCATAGCTCTTCAATGGAGTTACGCGGTCGTTTACCTCAGGATTATCTCAAGCACGGGCAAGACACTATAGTTACGTCGTATAACACACCCTCCATAGCTCTTCAATGGAGTTACGCGGTCGTTTACCTCAGGATTATCTCAAACACGGGTAACACACTATAGTTACGTCGTATAACACAGCCTCTATAGCTCTTCAATGGAGTTACGCGGTCGTTTACCTCAGAATTATCTCAAACACGGGTAACACACTATAGTTACGTCGTATAACACAGCCTCCATAGATCATCAATGGAGTTACGCGGTCGTTTACCTCAGAATTATCTCAAACACGGGTAACACACTATAGTTACGTCATATAACAGCTCCATAGCTCTTCAATGGAGTTAACCGGTCGTTTACCTCAGGATTATCTTAAGTACGGGCAACGCACTATAGTTACGTCGTATAATACAGCCTCCACAACTCTTCAATAGAGTTACGCGGTCGTTTACCTCAGGATTATCTAAAGCACGGGCAAGACACTATAGTTACGTCGTATAATACAGCCTCTATAACTCTTCAATGGAGTTACGCGGTCGTTTACCTCAGGATTATCTCAACACGGGCAATACATAGTTACGTTATAACAGCGTCCATAGATCTCTAATGGAGTTACGAATCCCGATCAGGATTATCTCAAGCACTAGTAGATAAGGTAGCTGGAGAATAGTAGGCAGACGAGAGGCATGCGATAGTGACTAAGAGTTATATGGTGAATCCCAGACAGCTGGAGAATAGTAGGCAGACGAGAGGCTGGCTATAGTGACTAAGAGTTATATGGTGAATCCCAGACAGCTGGAGAATAGTAGGCAGACGAGAGGCTAGCTATAGTGACTAAGAGTTGTATGGTGAATCCCAGACAGCTGGAGAATAGTAGGCAGACGAGAGGCTGGCTATAGTGACTAAGAGTTATATGGTGAATCCCAGACAGCTGGAGAATAGTAGGCAGACGAGAGGCTGGCTATAGTGACTAAGAGTTATATGGTGAATCTCAGACAGCTGGAGAATAGTAGGTAGACGAGAGGCTGGCAATAGTGACTAAGAGTTATATGGTGTATCTCAGACAGCTGGAGAATAGTAGGTAGACGAGAGGCTGGCAATAGTGACTAAGAGTTATATGGTGTATCTCAGACAGCTGGAGAATAGTAGGTAGACGAGAGGCTAGCTATAGTGACTAAGAGTTATATGGTGAATCCCAGACAGCTGGAGAATAGTAGGCAGACGAGAGGCTAGCTATAGTGACTAAGAGTTATATGGTGAATCCCAGACAGCTGGAGAATAGTAGGTAGACGAGAGGCTAGCTATAGTGACTAAGAGTTGTATGGTGAATCTTAGACAGCTGGATAATAGTAGACAGAGGTTATAGATACATTTACATAGCATTTTATAAAGGGGCGAAGACAAGTCATTAGGCGCGTCAGCCAAACTAGCTTTTAGCGCACCCCACAATGATGGTGAAGAGTTCAGGTTCGCTCTTAAGAGCCTGGTAAACTGCTGCAAATTACCAAATATCTCCTCCGGTTGTAGGTGTCTATCCTTCTCCGTAGTTTCAAGCGTTGTAGCCCTTACCTCACGGAATCCGGTACAGTCAAACAGCAGATGATCTGCGGTCTCCTCAGACTGCCCGCACCATCTGTATGCTGGGCCCCCAGAATTACAACCGTGCAAGTTGCTTTCTCAACTATCCTTGTCCCGTGATGAGACCTATGATGTGTCTTAGTTCCAACCTTCCTAATCGTAGAAGATCTTTTGCAATCCTCGCAAAAGGGGAGCTGAGTGTCAACTTACTCATTCTCAGACAATTGATCCATATGTAACGGCCGGCCTCACCACAGACATACATCCAGTGCACAATCCTAGGCTGCAGCTTCAGAGCGACCCCATCATACGCCTACAGACCATGAACGACCACTTACCCCGGTCAATTACTCTTTTTTGATGTACTTCCCACGGTAGTGCCGTGTCAAGTGTGATCCCAAAATACTTCACCTTGTCCTGAAGGTACACTTCAGTTCCTTGCAGGTTCAATGGATCCAGTTCCTGCAAGTTCCTTTTTCTTGTGAATGGAACCACAACCACCTTCTTGAAAATTCAAGAAGGCTCCGAGAGCATATTATTTGTTGTCCTAGGTCTTTTCCATTCTCCCCAAGAGCTGATGTAGGGAAGACACAGGATTTACCTGATTTATACACATTCTGATGCTTATGAAGAGGATTATGTCTGATTATGTCTAACGTCTTCAGAAGAAATGAGGACAAGGGGATTGAGCGGAAAAACTTAGGATCCGTATATCTTGCCTCACCCGGTTTCGGAATGAAGACCACCTTAGAGCTACTCCATGCCGAGGGAGGATGGCCCAAAGCCAAGTTGACTACACATCTAGGGAATAAGGCAAATACGCATAAGGTAAGCAAGGTATTAAAGCATATGCTTTAATACCTCTTGAATTTTATATATGAGCTTTTCATCAGGCCCTTCAACAGTACCTATAGACAGGAGGAGTTATCCTTTGCCCTCCTTAGACCTTATAAATTCTAGAGGTGCCCCTGACTCCTTCAATATTTCCACAGAAATTCTTCCAGGAGAGACATTTAGCTCTCCTGACCGCAAGATTGTCATCTGTCAGCAGCCTATGATAATAATTGTTCCAGTAATTGCTTTGTTTTGCTTTTAAGAAGTTAGCTCTGCCTTTTTTTCCATATTAGTCAGATCAGAGGTCTACCAGTTAATTCTACCGCCCCTTCACTCCAAGAGCGAACATGACGTCGCAAAGGCTGCGACTAGTAAATTCAAGATAGACAGCCGCACGGTTCCGTTCGGGGAAGTGTCTTACCCGAAGCGACCAGTTCACTAGATCGTCTCTGAGAGTCACGGTAGATATCCGACCTCATTAGCGGTCCTGAATATGGTCTTCTTTTCAGGTAAAAAAATCTACTAATTCAAAGAGGATATGCCTATGATTGGAAAGCGATGGTTCAAAGGAACCTGACAGAGTATCCTCCCCGACATCCCTTCTGAGAATAAAGGGAGGTCAATAATTGAATTACCTACACTACTAAAAATGTAGGCTCAGTGCCTACATTAGCAAAAGGAAGATCATTAGATCCTGGTGTTATTATCCCTGTATCCCACAGGCATCTAGAAAATAGTAGGCAGACGAGAGGCTATAGCTTTTGTGACTAAGAGTTGTATGGCGAGTCTAAGGCAGCTGGAGATGAGAGGCTATAGATACTAAAAGTTGTATGGCGAGTCTTAGACAGCTGGAGAATGTTAAGCTACAGAGAGGTAGATAGTTGAAGTCGTTTGCATTAAGTCGGATTTAAACATATTCTCAGTTTCACCAAAAAACTTTTAATCTGACATATATGTAGCTACGACTGATATCCAGAGTATCACATTTATTTGGGGAGAATACAATGGCGTTCGGACCGATTATTAATTATAGCTATTGTTAGTTAATTTTTCACTGCACAAATATTTCACTCTCAAGGTAACTTATGTTCTAAGTTCAACTGACCCTACTCTACGATCTCAATGATTGCTGGTAATTTCACTGTAAAATATGTAAATTCACAGCCTTAAATAAGGTAGTATAAAATGTTACTTAATGTAAAATTAGCACCATATATCCAGGAAGTCTACTTCGAAGATATGATATGTTTTAACACTGCAATACACGGAACTAAGAGGTTATTTATCGTTACAGTTACGTGAACTAATGCGTATATCAGGATTAAACCGGTCATACATTCCCAGTGGAGCTTCACATACCGTGGCGGTTGGCAGAGTATAACCAGCGTATATCTTCTCCAACCACCCGTGTCGTGACAGCCTGTGATTGTTCGATACAATGACACTAATGACGACAATTCTTCCAGCGATCGGGGAGTAAGAATCTTACCTAGTATGATATGATTATTTGGGTTAAATTGTTAGATATTGGGGAGTTATAGTGTGAGATCAGGCCAGATTGGGCATACGATCCTACCTTGCTATAGGAAATACTTTAGCTCTGCTAGAGGAGATATGACGACCACACTTAGAGGAGATGACTCATGATATGATATGAGGAGATATGCTAATTGCGGGGTATGACCCCACCTTCACGAGAGTAGACCCTGCCTATCTTTGCGAGAGTAAAGACGTCCCCATCTTTTCTAGAGTGCATACGATCCCATCTTTGCTAGAGGAGATGTAGCTCTATCTTTGTTACAGGAAATGCGACTACACCTTTGTTAGAGGAGATATGACCCCATCTTTGCTATAGAAGATACTTTTACACCTTCACTAGAGGGGATACGACTTCAACTTTGCTCAAGGGCATACGATCCTACCTTTGCTATAGGAAATACTTTCGCTGTGCTAGAGGAGATATGACCCCATCTTTGCTATAAAAGATACTTCTACACCTTCACTAGAGGAGATACGACTTCAACTTTGCTCAAGGGCATACGATCCCACCTTTGCTATAGGAAATAATTTAGTCTGCTAGAGGAGATATGACCCCATCTTTGCTATAGAAGATATTTCTACACCTTCACTAGAGGGGATACGACTTCAACTTTGCTCAAGGGCATACGATCCTACCTTTGCTATAGGAAATACTTTAGCGCTGCTAGTGGAGATATGACCCCATCTTTGCTATAGAAGATACTTCTACACCTTCACTAGAAGGGATACGACTTCGACTTTGCTCAAGGGCATACAATCCTACCTTTGCTATAGGCAATACTTTAGCTATGCTAGAGGAGATATGACCCCATCTTTGCTATAGAAGATACTTCTACACCTTTGCTAGAGGATATACGACTTCAACTTTGCTCAAGACGATCCCACCTTTGCTAAAGGAGATACTTTAGCTCTGCCAGAGGAGATATGACCCCATCTTTTCTTTCTTATAGGCCCCCTCCTCTGCTAGGGGGATACTACACCACTTTTTCTGTAGAAGATACGGTCCTATCTATGAGAAAGCGCATACGATTCCACGTCCGCTTTTGGAGGTTCGATCGCATCTTTGCTTCACAGGTTCTTTGTAAACTTACAAGGAGATTATTCAAGAGATATTCAGAGCTGGTAAGAGGCTCAAATCGGTCACAGCCAGGCCCCAAAAACCAATTAATTGTTGATGGGTTTTTTGTAAAAAAAATCTAAAAAATTCTAAATATGTTTTTTAGATTCGTAATAACTGTATGTAACGGTGTGAATCTTTGTACGCGTGTTCCATGTGTATGGATGGATGATGTTTATCAAAAATAATAATAAAAAATAAAACCCCCAAAAAATGTAGGTTAAGTAGAGTAATGCAGATTCTAATTAGGGTCAAAATAGGTCCTTCTATACTGAGGAATTCCACGTCCGCTAGTTAACATCTTGCCACAGGTTCGTAAACTACAAAATATTCAAGAGATATTCAGAGCTGGAAGAGGCTCAAATCGTCACAGCCAGGCCCAAAAACCATTAATTGTTGAGTAAAACTCTAAAAAATTCTAAATAATAGATTCGTAATAACTGTATGTAACCGTGTGAATCTTGTACGCGTGTTCCATGTGTATGGATGGATGATGTCAAAAAATAATAATAAAAAATACCCCCAAAAAATGATTAGTAGAGTAATGCAGATTTATTACACTTGATAACTGAGGAATTCCCTTATCGTAACGTAGTGTAGTTAACACTTACAAAAATCAAAAAATTTAATAATATTATTTTCTCTAACCATTAGTACTCAGAGAAATAATAATAATAATAATAAACTCTTTATTGCCGTAGACAATACAAATATTGCATAGCATGCGTCAAACAATTAAAAGAACTCTCTAAATTTGAGTTTTATAAAATACAATTATACAAAAATATTTATACAAAAATATTATCAAAACTATCATTCACAAAAATCAAAGACATTCAACTAATATTTTTTCGTCCCTAACTTTAGATAACTATTTAAAAACTTTATTGATTTATTTGAAAAGGAGCATAAATTCTATTTTTATCCCAACAACGCATCAATATGAAACCTGATACGTAATGAAAGTACTGGCATGCAAATTCCTAAACTATTCAAAACAGCTAATCGATACAATTCATTTTATCTTGCATTTAAACTTTGCTGTAATCCTCGTGAGAATTCGATGTAGGAGGGAGACAGTCTTGCTTCGTGGGTGCTGTGGCTGCAGAGCGTCTTAAAATCAAATCAAATAAAATGAAATATGTGATACACATTCATATATAAATATATCGAAAATATATATACATATTTTCTGGTATATATATAATCGACTGGGATGGTGGCAGCGTCATCCTGTAATCCAGCTACTTGGAGGTCACGAATTGTGGATAGTTGTGAACGATGGTCGGTGGGTGTGGTGTTCTGTTGTGTGGATTAACGTCCGCACTATTGAATACTACGTTAATCCGCAAAGACCATCCTCATAATTAGACCAATTCGTAATTCAGAGGCCGTGGTTCGGATTCCACGTTAAACTGTAGGTCCCTTAGTTGCCATCGGCTGTTGGGCTATTAATTAACAGTCCTGTCTAAGGAACATGTCAGACTTAGTCAGTAACACGACTACAAGATCGCGCCACAATCATCTTACATTCACTCCTCATTCATACTTGGCTTAAAATACCTACCTTGTGGTATGGTCGCCATTTCAAATAATCTAATCTAATCATATATGCATGATAAATGTCGAAACTAGCGCAGAATTTCCACATAGGAAAACCCCGTGTGTGGAAATGAGTCGTTATTAAAAGAATAGTGAAAATATACATTAAAACGATTACTTGAAATTAAAAAAAATAGTTAGAAAATCTATTATATTAAATTCTGTAGTTTTGGGATAACTGCCTAAACTGAGATAAAGAAAAACATTTAATAAATAATAATAAAAGAAAGTGTTTTATTTTTAGTTTCATAAATAATTAAATCTCATAATACTGTAAATAGTTCTCCTTATACTGTACGTATAGTCACAGAATTTTACCTCATATATCTCATTGACATTGAAAAAAATTGTTTTTTTACTTTTTGAATTATTTTACTTAAACCTTCTTTGGTACATTAATTATTTTTTATTTTTATTCCTTAAATTTAACCTGCTGTTCTGGTGATTCACCTTTGCACAGTCTGTTACAGTTTTTTTTCAAAGTTGTCAGATTTTTTTTGTTTTCTCATTTTTAAGTTGTAGTAATGTTTATTTTCATTAAACACTAGCTGACCCGGCGAACTTCGTAACGCCTCACAGTAAACACATGTTAACTTTAAGATTGGCCATGTTCTGAAGTCGAATAGCAATACGGCTTCATTGTGAAAGGTTATATATTCTGGGTCGCTGCATAGTGAATAACAATACTGAAATGATAAAACATATTAATAACATTCCCATAAAACAAATAAATCTGAGTGGATTAATTCACAATTTTCAAATCCAATCCAAACCCAAACGAAACCTAACTGTAATACGGCTTTTATAGGATAGATATACAACAGCTGATTATTATAATAAACGTAATATTATAAACATTGTAATTATGATATGAACACGTGACTTTAATCAGACAGAAAATAAAAATATAAATACATAATCCCCCAAAACCGTAAACTATTAACGTGGTGAATAAAGCTGTTCATTTTTACAGTACACATTTACTTCATAGTTTAACATTAATGAATGATTCAGATGGCATTGGATAGTAAAGCTAATGGAAAGTAAACCAATCAGCTGTAGCTAAGAAATCAAATGTTTTCATTGTAGACAATTTGTAAACAAACTTACTCTCCATAAGGTTAACATTAGAAATTTAAAACGCCAAAAAATGGAAACCTATGGGGTTTTCGAAAATATTTTTTCACTAAAACCTTCCCGGACACATGTAGAGCAACTTCCTAAAATTTCATGGCGATCGGATGAGTAGTTTGGCAACGCATAAAGGACATACATACAGACATACATACATTCAATTTTATATATAGAGATGAAAATCATAGCTGAAAAAATGCAAAGCTCATCTTTGCACGTAGACATGCAGCCTATCGAGGATTTCTTTCTACTTTGTATACATATTGTTAAATCAAAATTGTATCATTTTTAATGGAAATAAACATCTTGAATCTATTGCCCAACCTGTAGCAACACTACTGTCTCTTTGTTGGTCCTCGAGTTTCTTAACAATATTTTTAATATTGTGTGACCCAGTTCTACTTAAAGTGGAGCAATATGTTGTGATAGGCTGCAAATGGAACGGGTGTTAGCCCTGTTGGAGCTTAGCCATAATTGTGGGCGACACGATGCATGCTGCCCCCCCCCCACTCACTGGAGGACCCTCGTGTTGAACCCGATTACCTGAGTCATTGAGGCCTATTGACAGTACTGTTGCTGCCCAACACTATATAAATAGTTTCTTCAGAAGTCTGACTCACACGTCCCACACCTGTCTCGTTTGGAAATCGTCTTGCAACTCAACAAAACAATCAGCTATTATTTTTGTTAAGCTATCTTTAAAATTTTGAGTCATACACATTGTCAAGATCTAACATCAATTGATTATTGGTTAAGTCAATTTTAACAGGGTTCATAATGTTTTTTTCCAATGCAAAACATTGGAAAAATGTTGTTTTTTACGAAAGGTCCAAACTATAAGGCAGATATTCGTAGTGTCGATCATTCGTCGGATCTCTCCTGTTCTCAAAAAAGACTAAATACTGAAACCAGGCGATGTGGTTAGCATAATATAGAGTACTTCCAATTATTAAACCAATCATAAATACGTTTATTGATTATAAAACAACAAACATTATAGACACACTCACTCACACTTAATTCCGTGATTTTCAAACCCCATGTTTCAGATTTTTCGTAAACAACGAATATTTTTTTTAATTTTAAAGTTTTTTAACGTTTTAAGGGTTTGTCCCTAAAAACACGAAAAGTTAAAATTTCTTCAAAACAACTCTACAGAAAGCAACAACAGGATGTACAATGTGACGAAAAATCGGTCGTGGAGAGGGGACGGTCCGGAGGAGCAACGGTCGCCGAGAGCAGTGATCACGGACCGGAGGAGCAGTGGCCGCGGAGAGCAGTGATCACGGAACGGAGGAGCAGCGGCCGCGGAGAGCAGTGATCACGGAACGGAGGAGCAGCGGCCGCGGAGAGCAGTGATCACGGAACGGAGGAGCAGCGGCCGCGGAGAGCAGTGATCACGGAACGGAGGAGCAGCGGCCGCGGAGAGCAGTGATCACGGAACGGAGGAGCAGCGGCCGCGGAGAGCAGTGATCACGGACCGGAGGAGCAGCGGCCGCGGAGAGCAGTGATCACGGACCGGAGGAGCAGCGGCCGCGGAGAGCAGTGATCACGGAACGGAGGATCAGCGGTCACGGAAAGCAGCGGTCGCGGTGAGCAGCGGTCACGGAGAGCAGCGGTCGCGGAGAGCAGCGGTCGCGGAGAGCAGCGGTCGCGGTGAGCAGCGGTCGCGGTGAGCAGCGGTCGCGGTGAGCAGCGGTCGCGGAGAGCAGCGGTCACGGAGAGCAGCGGTCGCGGTGAGCAGCGGTCGCGGTGAGCAGCGGTCGCGGTGAGCAGCGGTCGCGGAGAGCAGCGGTCGCGGTGAGCAGCGGTGAGCAGCGGTCACGGTGAGCAGCGGTCACGGAGAGCAGCGGACGCGGAGCAGCGGTCACGGAGAGCAGCGGTCACGGTGAGCAGCGGTCACGGAGAGCAGCGGTCGCGGAGAGCAGCGGTCGCGGAGAGCAGCGGTCGCGGAGAGCAGCGGTCACGGAGAGCAGCGGTCGCGGAGAGCAGCGGTCACGGAGAGCATCGGTCGCGGAGAGCAGTGATCACGGACCGGAGAAGCAGCAGCCGCGGTCACGGAGAGCAGCGGTCGCGGTGAGCAGCGGTCACGGAGAGCAGCGGTCGCGGAGAGCAGCGGTCGCGGTGAGCAGCGGTCACGGAGAGCAGCGGTCACGGAGAGCAGCGGTCGCGGAGAGCAGCGGTCACGGAGAGCAGCGGTCACGGAGAGCAGCGGTCACGGAGAGCAGCGGTCACGGAGAGCAGCGGTCACGGAGAGCAGCGGTCACGGAGAGCAGCGGTCACGGTGAGCAGCGGTCACGGTGAGCAGCGGTCACGGAGAGCAGCGGTCGCGGAGAGCAGCGGTCACGGAGAGCAGCGGTCACGGAGAGCATCGGTCGCGGAGAGCAGCGGTCACGGAGAGCAGCGGTCACGGTGAGCAGCGGTCACGGAGAGCAGCGGTCACGGAGAGCAGCGGTCACGGAGAGCAGTGATCGTGGAACGGTGGATCAGCGGTTTGCGCGGCGTCCCGACCAACGGCGCTTGCGTCAGTCAGGGCTATATTTTGACAGCGCGGTCACCCGCGCCAACTTACATTACCCAATAATTCATTTTATGTACTAACACGCTAAAAATAAAGTAACAATCATACACGGCTTGCTTGTTGCCTGCTCATTTTATTACGTCAGTTTAATTAAGTAAATTAAGAATTTTTTTTATAACGTTCGCGTTTTGATGATGTGTTTGCTAAAAATGCATATTTTCTTTATATAAACAATACCTACTCATTAATATAATCCACTATCCACTAGTTAGCAAGTATGGGAATTATATGCATATTGTACTATATTATTGTTTGTTTCTCACTACCTGCAGATATAAATTCAAACGTGATCATTATCAATAATGCCAATTTTAAGAAATTTGTGTAATACGTGTAATATAAATATACCATACAAACCTAGCTGGAATAGGTTTGTCAGCAAGGGATAAGTTTTTAATTGATGCTAAAAATAAAATAAATTAAAAAAATATTTAGCTCAAAATTTTAGTAATTAGAGAATTAATTTTGTTTTGTTACAATACGTTGACAGAACATCTTGTTTTGTGATAAAACAAGATGTTCTGTCAACGTTATAGTACAATCACTTGCACTCTTTTACTGAAAATTCTAAAAACCGATGATTCTTTGACGATAATGACGGAAGTAATGTGCTCTGTCCTTTATTTCCTTTTTGACACCTAAAGAGCACAAAATAAATTAACCAACGAATAATTGAAATTTCCAAATAAATCATTTAAGATTATAATCTTGAAATGGACATGGGTTAGTTAATTATTTATAAAAAATCAAGACGATTGCATTTTACATGGTAAGGAAAATTGTTTTAATACAATAACATAAATTATCCTTACAATTTTATCTCCTCAAACCCAGCCTGATTGCAATGCAAGGCCCTTACAATTTTCTCCCTCAATATTGAGCAAATTACCGTTAATCCTTGTATAGAGAGCGGCAAAAATAACTGACTGTTTTCAACAGCCTCTTGAACTTTTTTGCTACCAATGTTTTACTCTTTTTACTAATTTTATTTGACAAATTACGGTAATTAATGAAAAACACGTTCTAAAGCATATATTTAATCACAAAAGAAAAATCACAAACACTGAGGCTAGGACAACGTGCGGAACAATGTTACGTTAACCGTGGAATTACAAGACCACGAAATTTTCTCTTTGAAAGTTCATTACTCCAGTATGAGCAGTTGCGCCGTCCTGCTGAAAGCATACCTTTTAAGAGCAACGTATTTCCTCTGCAGGTCAGGGATGAAGAATGCGTCCAACATTCTTAGGTAACGGCGTTGGTTGATCTAACAAAAAGAAAAAACAATAATAAACTCTGCACCAAACAGTAAACTTTTGAAATATGTAGTGGCCGTTCGTTCGATCTGAAATTCCGAGGGCAGCCGTGGACTGGTTAAAACAAATTGCCTCACTCGCTCAACATATTTTGGCGTTCTGGGTTATTCAAGTCCCAAAGTTTTCACCCAGCGTAGTACTATTCTGTTGCGGAATGGTACATTTCCTCTACGACCCGCATTAAAATGTGTGCGAAACGTCCGCTGAGTGCACATAAGTTTTACTTTCAGTTTAAATTATATATAAAAAGTAAAACATTGAAACTTGATGCTGTTTTTACCAATAAATTACGTTTCAGCAGTCTTACCAACGGAATTTCACGGAAGAATAATCTTCCAAATGTATACAAAATTTGTGTATACAATCGTTAACGTAATCGATGTCACTTCGAAATATGGAGGGATAAAAGTACTGTATAAAAATTGACAATTCACAATTTCCCAAACAATGAAATTTCGTTTTAAGGGATATTTTTAATTTTGGACGATTTTTACGCTGGTGGTTTTAAAACACATACACATCCTTGAGGAGTGTTATAGTTACCAAAGTCCGCAGAGAAGATGTGTACTTATAATTTATGTCATAGAAACAGTCCCTAACCAAACCAACCCTAGTCACAGATGGTCGGATGGTGAACTCTAACTGGTTTTACTAGAAATTGGGTGTATTAAAATGAAGCTGTCCAATCACTGTTCCTTTGGTCTTTTGGCAATTCAGAGTGACGAAATGCTCTATCATTTTGGTTCCTTCTTGTCTTTTCTGGATGATTTATGGACGATGACTCTTGATTAAGCCTGAACACCCAGACCGACCAGGATTCTCAGGGAGTGGTGTCAATGACGAACTTCCCTATCACTTTGGATCCTTCTTGTCTCTTCTGGATGATTCATGGATGATGACTCTTGGTTAAGCCTGAACTCCCAGACCGACCAGGATTCTCAGGGAGTGGTGTCAGTGACGAACCTGTCTATCACTTTGGATCCTTTTTGTCTCTTCTGGATGATTCATGGATGATGACTCTTGGTTAAGCCTGAACTCCCAGACCGACCAGGATTCTCAGGGAGTGGTGTCAGTGACGAACTTTCCTATCACTTTGGATCCTTTTTGTCTCTTCTGGATGATTCATGGATGATGACTCTTGGTTAAGCCTGAACTCCCAGACCGACCAGGATTCTCAGGGAGTGGTGTCAGTGACGAACTTTCCTATCACTTTGGATCCTTTTTGTCTCTTCTGGATGATTCATGGATGATGACTCTTGGTTAAGCCTGAACTCCCAGACCGACCAGGATTCTCAGGGAGTGGTGTCAGTGACGAACTTTCCTATCACTTTGGATCCTTCTTGTCTCTTCTGGATGATTCATGGATGATGACTCTTGGTTAAGCCTGAACTCCCAGACCGACCAGGATTCTCAGGGAGTGGTGTCAGTGACGAACTTCCCTATCACTTTGGATCCTTTTTGTCTCTTCTGGATGATTCATGGATGATGACTCTTGGTTAAGCCTGAACTCCCAGACCGACCAGGATTCTCAGGGAGTGATATCAGTGACGAACTTCCCTATCAGGTTGGTTCCTTTTTGTCTATTCTGGATGATTTATGGATGATGATCTGACTTCTGTGGGTTGCGGCATTATCACGTAGCCATTGGCGGGATTTGAATCCCAGACCGACCAGGATTCTCAGGGAGTGATATCAGTGACGAACTTCCCTATTAGGTTGGTTCCTTCTTGTCTATTCTGGATGATTTATGGATGATAATTCTTGTTCATGATACAATGATATTGTCTATGCCATCGTTGTCTTTATTTAAAACTTTAAATTGCTATAGCCCTCCATAGGCTTGCGTATTTTAAATAAAATTAGACCAAAGTTAGGATCTGTCATCAATTAGAGTAGTTTAAATAGTTTTACGATTGGCTGTTATTTTACTTGGCATCCTCAGACATCACATAAACTCTCCCTGACATCCCCAGACATCACAAAACTCTCACTGGCATCCCCAGACATCACAAAACTCCCCCCTGGCTTCACCCTGGGTACTAACAAAATTGTAAAGGATGTGTATAGGGATCTTACGTAATCCAAATACCATGTTATGTAAAAGCAGTGGTCTAAATTTACGTGTCATTGTTTTCCTGTTATTGTTTAACTACAATAATTGATGGCTTGGTATTAGTCCAGATTTCACTCTCGCTGTGGTCAACAATTGAAATCGAGAACCATCACAAGTAACACCGCCGTCGCACGTTTGCTCAGTACTTCAACCAAATTAGTATTTACTGGATTCAACAACTGCTAATTAATTCATCACATTTTTAAGAGTATGTAGTATCTCTACCACCTAAGAATTTCAATCCCAAAGAGTATCTTTAATTTTGTGACAGCATTATGTTCGTAAAAAGCAGGTTGAGTTGTAAAATTAAAGGTAAAATTGTTTTCTTGGTGCTTACATAATAATTCTTTGACTTTTTTCAGAGAAGAAGACTACTAATTAACTATCGCATAAGTTGCATAATAATTATATCTTTTTTAAATTAATTATGCAATTCCCTAAATAATCGATTTACTTTTCGTCGACAGCTCAACCATCTATTCACGACTATCGTGGAACCAGAAATTATGTCACATAATTAACATTTTTCGAGTGGGACTAAAAGGAAATATTTCGCCACTAAGAAAAAACCCCAGCCGTGTTAACTAGCCAGTAGTGTAAACTTTGGTTTTGGAGAATCTTGTTTTGAATGCACTAATTGCATATCAGCAATGATCATTTTACAGGATTTGATAGAGGGTAGGATAGATGTTTTTCATTATTGAAAAACTGATCTGTGAATTGTATTTTCTATTAGATTGACACAGTGACACAGTAGTTAGCCCACTCAGATAAAGCAATATTTTTTAAAAACCATTCCGCCTAGGGTTGTTGGTGATTGTAGAGGTTTCGTAGTGAATTATTTCAACAGAGGTCTAGAGAAGAATCTCACATACACTGTCCCCTTTTTAGTGCTTCGTTGATAAAAAGCATTCCATCCTCCGTAAAAAGTACACAAAAATACCATCTTACTCCTCCTAGTTTGTGATATGAACCAAATAAATTGAATTTGTATAAAGGGAATATAACATTCAAATTTTCACATAGTTAAATATGTGACTAACAACGTTATTGTCATTCTAGAGGGCTAGAGGAATAATTCACTAAGGAAATAAATGGAGAATAAAGCCATTAACAAACTTTATAATCATTAAAATTTTAAAATAATATTTCATCCAAGAATTATTTCTTTAGTGTCTTTGAATTCCGAAATTTTTTGGAACTGGAGAATTTTTAGGTTACAGAATTAAATCAGGAACATGGAACATGTGTTTACTAACAAAGCTTTGTTTACAAACAGCGCGTAGTTTGGATATTGTTGGGGGTGTTGTTAGAGAAGATACAAGTCGGTATCCAAACAGCCACGCTCGGAACGTTAATGCAAAACACACATTTCAATAACGTTGCAGTTTTTTTAATTAATTAAGCTATCGAATTTATGTTACCGTTTTGTTCATTTGTTAATCTACGGTATACACCATTTTACAGAAAAATACATATATGGCCATAAACTATGAAGTAATAATATAACAATCACCAACCAAAGGACCAAATCAATAAGCGAACTAAAAATCGAAAGTGCTAAGTTCAAACCACAAGCTAAGTATGTAAAACAAATAATTAAGGCATTCACGCAAAAAAGCTAATGCATGTTGCAAATAAATAAGAATAAATAAATATCTTACTACGGGATGAACACCAAGTAAACAATAAGCAGGCATGATCAGAAATGTATAATAATATAAATACTATATAAACAGATAACATACATCTGACTGACTAACCAGATAAAACTAACAGTGCAAAACATTTCATGTCACAGGTACATATTCTGTTAAGGTATGCGTAAATAAACAACAGTAGCTTATAAAATGTTTACAAACCACATAATAAGAAATCCAGTATCAAGCAAGGACTCGTTTCTTAAAGACATCAAGAGTGACACCAAAGATTTCAGTCTGCGAGACATTACCCAAGCGCATAAGTCGCGGTATGGTGCTATATTAGACATATCCAGTCACATGATGATGTTTCGCAAAGGTCTGTGCCAGGCGGGTTCTCTGAGGGATGTGGAGATCAACCATCTGCAGCAGCTCAGGACAATCAATCAACCCATTGACAACTTTGAACAGGAAGACCAAATCACTAACAGTCCTTCGAATGGTTATAGAAGTAAGTCTATAAGCATCAGCAGTCTGTAAAACATCTATCTCAAGGTAGTTCAACCCACTCCTGACACTCAACAATCTCAACAAACGTTTCTTCACAGAATTGATGGAGTTGCAGTGGCCAATCTGGTGAGGAGCCCAAACAACAGATCCATACTTCAAAATAGGACGCACAAGTGCCACAGAATCTTGATGGTGGTAGGAGTGAAGGCATTTCTTGAGGTGCGTGCAATAAGACAAAGAACTCTATTGGCCTTGGCGCAGATCCTGGATATATGCTCACCGGGATCAAAATATGGGGTGAAATACAGGCCCTAGTCCTTAACAACAGTATACTCTCCTTCCAGTGGCGTTCCAGTATAGTTGGTAGACAAAGTGAAGTGGTAGTTTGGATCGAGAGAGCATCATCCCCTGAAACTTAACCACATTCAACTGCATGACATTATCAACACACTACTTAGCTATTCTGTTCAAGTTTCTTTGGAGGGACAGCTAATGGGACCGTGCCAAAATTTCTTGAAAAATCTTCATGTCATCTGCAAAGAACAGAAAGGAACCGTCTAGAAAACTACCAATATCATTGATGAAGAGGCAGAACAGAAAAGGGCCTAACAGTGATCCCTGAGGTACGCCAGAGGTAGCATGTACCCATGTGCTGTGTTATCTGGAAAGCACCGACCCAAATTGGTGGGTCATTTACGGTGAATAAGGTTGGGTGTCATGAGTGGAATGGATTATATGACATGTAGCATATACATGTGTACCGGCACGGTAGCTAAGGCGCAACTGATGCAGTAAGTCAAAACTTGCTGGATCGAAACCAGTGGAGAGTGACTTCTGTCAGATCAAGTCACCTCTGGCTGGCCTATATAACTCATGTCGCTAAAGTACCGTGATGTCTTAGTTCACCGCACAGGCTCTAGACTCTAGAGCCATGGCGATGGAGAGTTTAGGGTTTTTAAAACGAGAAACAACCTTTGTTACTGAAAAAATCTGCTGATTCAATATTTTCCAGGTCCATTAAATAATAGCCTAATTCATGCAATATTAATAATAAATAATACGAAAGACAATTGTGTCTAGTATTGAACCACCACAAATGATATTTGTATTTGTATAAATATCCTTCACAAAATCAATTCGGCAACACTCAGGACACACACAACACTACAGGAAGTTGGTACTTAAACTACTGAACCATCCAGTCAGTCTGTAAAGTCAATAGTTCTGTATTTCTAAGTTATGTCCCCTTACAAGGAGCTCAATTATTCTTGCCAGCAACCAGAGTCTTGTTAATTGAAATTTCAATGCGCCACTCACGGTTGCAGTTGAAACCTATCCATCGGGATCGGTCCGTTGGTTATCCAAGGGTTGTACAGACCTTGAAGGAAGTTTTTACAACTGACTGACTACTTGCACTTCATTTCCTCGTGGTATGATTGCCGGAAATGTAAAAAGGGCGAAGGGACAGTGTAAATGTGCCCAAGGGCGTGGAGGGCACCTGGCAGCAGGAGGACCAACGCGCCTAACGTGCCTGCGCGGTCATCACAAGCACCACGAGCCTTGAATCTGACCCAACAACCTCGTCCGCGAACAGACAAACAACTCCGACATTCAACACAACTACTTGCTACTAGCTACACCATAACCACATGTTGTTTTGCCTTTAGATAAACTGGCTAACCTTTAGTGTAACTGGCTGGGTTGTGTAATGATTATAATATCCACCTTCAAAACTGAAGGTCGCCGGATTGAATCCCGTAAGGTTGGAATCTATATCCAGTCGCTATTTGTCATTGGGCTATTAAATTAATGATGCTTCCTAACAACAGGTCGACGTTAGGTAGTAACAAGACCGAGGTTTGAACTGTTTCCCATCAAAACGTTAAAAAATACCTCTGGCGTATAAATACACAAAGTAAATAAATATACCACCGAAATTATTAGGGTCTATTAATAATCTTTACCTTACTTTTACCTTTTTGAAATAGCGACCTACCAAGGCAGGTATTTTAAAGCCAAGTATGAGTAAGAAATGAGCGTAAGATGATTGTGGTGCGATATTGTTACTGACTAAGGCTGACATGTTCATGACTGTTAATTAATAGCCCAACAGCCAATAGCATCTAAGGGACCTAACGTCTAAGGGATCTGAACCAATTTTACCTCTGAATTACGATCTGGTCTAATTATGAGGATGGTCTTTGCGGATACTTTAGTACTCAATAGTGTGGACGTTAATCTACGACACAGAATATCACATTCAAATACCATCGCTCATAACTATCCACAATTTGTGACCTCCTAGCACGACCCCCACATATCAGAACTTTGTTGGCCACTGTTCAGAATCCTCTTACATTTCGGACCAAGTGGGTTGCGTAATTAAGCCAATAGTGATTGGTGGGATTTCAACCTCAGGGTAGGAAAGGATTCTCCCAAGGGAGAAACCTCTGCAACGCCTCTTTACTTTATCTTAGTTATATTATTTCGGAGAGCTGATGCGTAATTTTCCGAGTGGCACAGCCTCATTTTGAAGATAGCCGTCATATTGTATTTTTATAAAATAATTGTTATTTTAAACAGATCTTATAAAACTCTTTACAAGAATTCAATTTTTTGTTGTTTATCAACACACATTTGAATGTACCTCGGTTATGTTATACATATTGGACACTCTGTACATAAAAAAAAATAAATTAAGCAAAAAAGTTGTTCATTGTTGGCATATGTTTTCGAGTGAAAACTGCTGTACAGTTTTTGACGGTTGAGAGAAACTAGTGTTCACATTTATAAATAATGAAAAATATAGCTTTTAACAAGAATTGGAAAAGAATTTCTGTTCCTACCGCAACATTTCTAAACGGTGTGTGTAGTAGTAGCTTAATAAAACTATTAAAAAATAACAACGTGAGTCAATGATTCATAGTGACCATCCAGAGTCTTAAAATCGTTTATCTGACATCCCCAGGTGGGACGGTAAGGGTGAAAAATCCCTAAAAGGGTTCGAGTGTCGCACGGATATTCAGGGATCAAGGTAAAATAGTTAAGTCAGTCAAAAATAAGTTTTTTCTAGCAATAAAATGCTGGTAAGCCACTCCGAGCATGAATGCAATTGTAGCGTTAGATTGCTGGTAAACCAGTCAAGTCAAAAGTGTTATTCTAACGATAGAGTGCCCGTAGGCCAGTCAAAGCGTGCGTGTTATACAAGCGATAGAGTAACACCACTCTATCGCTTTGACAGCCGGTCAAAGCATTTAGCGATAGATTGGTAAGCCAGTCAAAGCATGAGTGTTATATTAGTGCTATGTTATATGTTATCGCGGGATCGATCAATGACTATGAGTGTGTGGGATAAATCGCGGGATCGATCAGTGAGTGTGACGGTGTGGGGCGGGTCGCGGGATCGAGCAATGACTATGAGTGTGTGGGGCGGGTCGCGGGATCGATCAGTGAGTGTGGGGGTGTGGGGTCGGTCGCGGGATCGATCAGTGAGTGTGACGGCGTGAGGTGGGTCGCGGGATCGATCAGTGAGTGTGGGGGTGTGGGGTCGGTCGCGGGATCGATCAGTGAGTGTGACGGCGTGAGGTGGGTCGCGGGATCAATCAATGACTATGAGTGTGTGGGGCGGGTCGCGGGATCGATCAGTGAGTGTGAGGGTGTGGGGTGGTTCACGGGATCGATCAGTGTGTGTGAGGGTGTGGGGTCGGTTTATGAACTATGACGTGGCTGCATCTGCCCTTGACGTTACGTAAGCCCAGCCCGTGCCACTTGGCTGGCTCTCTGATACACTTCGCCACTAAATAACCGCGGTTCTGTTTCATTCCTCACTTTATTTACGTCGGATAGGCGACGACATCTATTTTCGGCGCGGGCCGAGCTCTAGCGGACTCAAATCCCCTAATAAAATAACTAGAGGCGAATCCCACCGGAATATGAGTACAAAAAGAATCTTCTTTTATCGCTGAGATGCGAAAAATGTAACGGACTGATCCCGGGAGGAGATTAGTTCTGCTTAACATCCTCCTGCAGCTTAATATTCAACAATCGCGCCCTTTATACAGTTGAGTTGGCTCGTGGAACCCGCCTGCGGACAATTAAGAAATATAATACTCTTTGGCTTAGGCAGACTGTCCATGTAGGGTGATGGTGATAGAGGTGAGCTTGTCATGTGTCTACCTGAATGCCCACCTCGCACCACGTCAGCTCCTCTTGGATAGTGGTAACAATATACTTGTTATCTTACCATTAACGTAACTAAACGTTATCAGAAAACGTTCTAAAGAAATTTTAAAATATTAAGAGTTACACAAAAATTATCGAAACCTGGTGGAAATCCTCTCGTTCAGTCACCAGTTCTCGTTGAATTCCTTTTAAGATTTTCTCTACGATTGCAAAACATTCTGCTTCTTATTTATCATATGAACCGCTTCTCGCTAAATATTGGATGATTCTGGACATAGCTAAGTCAACTAAATGTATTGGGACACTGGGCCATTGCAATTATGACTGGATTTTTTGTGATGTGAAAGAAGTCATACACTACTTTTTTTATCTTCAACGTCGAAAACACCCATGTTTCTTGAAGGCAATCAATTCTTGTGTTGCAACAAACGGCAACCTCTGTCTTGTTCCACGATTGTTCTGGTAATAATTGTCAGTGGGCCGTTCATCATAGCCCACTAACTACGGCTGCGGTTCAACAATATATGTAATTGCTGATTAGCCGTCCCAGACGCAGACGGTCGCACACGTGTTGCTGGCACAATGGTTGCGCGCTTGTCACATCAATTAAGCCGATCTTGGCGCGGCACACACATGATCTTGATTGCAGCAACTCTGTGTCGCTGATAAATCTGGGTTCCGTGTCTGCCTAATTGTTATCCAACAAACATTCAAAATAATTGCTCCCAACTCTAACCTCATGTAGGCCTGATCACAATGTGTTCGCCACTAGTCTATAAATGTTCAAACGAATATCTTGGTTTTTGTTTGATCTAGATCATTTCGTACTTTTCCTTGAAACCCCCACCCCTTTTCCTTATACAGAATAAAGGTTTTTCTAAGAAATCCTTAGACAGAGGAGTCTCAACTCGAAACATTACCTAGAAAATTTCATACTTTTACTAAGAACTACTTTATACAGTAGAAACACTCAACTCGAAACATAATCTATGGTATTTCACACTTGTATTGAGCTAAAACCTTATACAGTAGAAACTCTAGACCATACTTTTACTGAAAAGCCCTTATACATGCAGTAGAAACGCTTAACTCGACACATTATCTAGACAATTTTACACTTATACTAAGGGAATGTTTATACAGTAGAGATTTTCAACTCTACACAGTTAGGGCTTTGAGGTTTTCACTTTTAATGGATCTTGAGTAATACATCTTCTTGTTTTGTAAGGTAGACAATAATATTATTGTGCTAGCACAGTATAGGCCCTACTTTGATCCATTGATTTACAATCTTACTTTTAAATTAACATTTAAAAAATTAACTGTATTTAAGTAATGTATTGAACAATGATACACCTTAGCTGGAACCTTCCATGGGCGGAGTTAAGGGGGGGCAATGCCCCCCCAGACCTCTTGAAAGATTTTGAATTTTATTGCCAATCTCACCAGTTCTGTTATAATTTTTTATTGGACACAGATATTTTGATGGGATTTTGCTGTGGTATTATATTAGTTTTAAGTCTTTTTCTCCATTTTTAAGCTGTATTGTGGCAAAAAATAGAACACCAACTCTCTGCTCCCCACAACGTGTATCCTCTAACTCCGCCCATGCTATTACCTCCGACTGACTTCTCACTAGCCAGCTGAAGACAGAGTCGGATAATGAACGTAGAGGGTCATCCCTACCAATCACGTTCTTGGATCCAGAGCATGTCACGTTATTAGGTTCACGCTGGAGAAAGTGAAGCAGGTGGATGGGCAGCAGTCAGAGATATGAAGTCAAAGGTAATAAATTCTTCTATGAACAGCCATTAACGTTCCAGGATAAAGGATCTCATCCTTGTGTAAGTTGTAAAACGATCACAGAGGTAAAGCTATTGATAGGGCTTTGACATGTTCTACAGCCTTTCTATGAAAAGGAATTTAAAAATCGGAAGTGCATTTAACAGTAACCTTTACGTATGTAAACATTAGCTGGAGGGAAAATATATGATAATCCTCAGACACTAGAGTAGCACTGTTTTGATTTCTCAAAATGGGAAGTGATTAATTCATATCAGGTCATCACTCGAGGTTATGTGATGTTCAGTTTTGAAGTATTACGTTTGAGAGATCCACCTAAGGAATAATAATGATCGGGTAAAGCAGAAGAGGCCAGTCTGGGTCACCTGCGGAGGAAGAGGCAACAATACTGAGACCATCCAGCCCCCAAAACCAAGGCTTGGGTGTCTTGTAGCCTAGTGGTCAGCTTCTTGGACTTCGGTGCAAGAGGTTGCTGATTCAAATCCTGGGATGCTCATTTGGGTTTGGACCAATTTCCAAAAAGCGTTTCAGTGATATGACTCCTTGACTTGATTGAATTGCCTCTGGTTTAGATACAAGCAAAAGAGGACATGGAGGCATACCCAAATACTAGGTAACCAGACAAACATAAAGCAGACACCATGAGGCAGTTCACCTGGAGTGAAACAACTAATACAGGAATTCAGACTGGGTGTTCAAGTTCTAAGGTGGGATCCCCTTAACTCTCTAATACACATGCGGCCACTTGTTATATTTCTACCCGCATGAACTATCAGTCCGCATTCGCTATAACTTAGATTTCATGTATATGTCAATTTTTTTAAGAACTTAATATTTATGTTTAGGTTATAAAGGAATAGTAAAACAGTAACATGTTATTAAAATTATGTATTTTAATTTTAAATAACCTTTTTTTATAAGTTATTAGTTGAAAAAATTACTGTAATTATTTCACTTAGAATTCTCACAACAAAATATTATTTTTTTTTATTGAACAATTTAAATTCATCATTTTCATCTTCATTTCCATACTCTGAAAGCTCACTGTCACTTTCATTATATTTTCAACGATATTTTTAGAAAACAGCCTCCCTTCTTATATATAAAAATGAGCATATGTTTTTTTATTAACAATATTATTTAAAATGGAAATACAATAATGTGCTTTATCTTGTCAACATTAAACATTTTTATTATATAGTTCATTTTTAACCATTTTAATCAAATCTTTTTCTTTAGAATCACTAGCACCAAACTAGAGATGTAAAATGTATGTAGTATAGTATATTATAAAATTAATGCATTTGCACAAGCGAGCTGTTCAAAATTATTCAAGTGTCACTAACACACACACACGGACTGTCAGTCCCTTTACAGCTGGAAAGGAGAAACCAAAGGTGAATTGTTCACTACAGATAGCTAAAATACTTACCGATATTGTGACAACTTCAATTTGTTGCACACAATGATGTGCAATGACATAGTAAGAAAGCCATTTAGGGACAAGATTCACCTAAAATAACAAACCAGAACCAACCAATACCAGGCCTTATAAGTGGCCTGTTTCTATAGATATTCACAACTCAAATTCTTCTTTGTCCTATGTAGGTTTGCACAAATAGGCCCCTACTGGTGGAAAAGTGTTCCCTGGACTGGCTTCTCAGCATGTCTATCACTGAAGACATTGAGAAAAATCTTCAAATTGGATCTTGACTTTGACGTTTGATTATTCATCAACAATTTTTTTCTTCATGTCAGAATGAAGATAAAGTTGTCCCTGAATCGAGACTTTGATGATGACCAGGGGTTATACACCGTAAGGATACCAAGACAGCGGCATCATCAGAACCCTGGGGCATGGTCAAACACTGTGACTATCTTGTAAAACACACTCCTGGCGCTATTTCTAAATAGTTGTGTTTGACACAAAAATCAAACACATCACAATTTTTCCCTTTATGATTTTTACCATTTTCTACTCATACAGGTTATTTAAAACATCCATCCCTTCTATTATGGAGTATCACTGACAGAACAATGTCATTCCATCTGTTGTTTCTAAGCAACATCTTCACAGTACTGTACCTTGTAACTACTGTGATATGAACCAAAAATTAGAAAATTGTGTAAGGAACTTTTGGCATTTTACTTTGATAAAGGTTTAAAAATCAACCTGATTCAGACAGTATTTTGTGCAAGGGACGTCATCTTAAAATTGTCTGTGTAACTTTTCTATATCATTCTTCATCATGAACACTAGCCTGGTTTTATATTTTAATATCTTAGTTAAATACAACTTTTTCATTAGATAAGAAAAACGTTATATGATCCTAAAAAAGGTTTTAGAAACCAAATACAACCATTTAGTGTAATTCAAAATTTTGGTGGCACTCCTTACACATATGCGAAAATATTTGGACCCCCAAACTTGCATTTTTGAAGAATTTTTAGT
Organism: Nephotettix cincticeps; assembly: GCA_023375725.1. Lineage (NCBI taxonomy): Eukaryota > Metazoa > Arthropoda > Insecta > Hemiptera > Cicadellidae > Nephotettix > Nephotettix cincticeps. Next base: position 57,622,088 of record CM041784.1, read on the forward strand.
TCGAACACTCACATGAGTATCAATTGTAATAATGATAATAAAAAACACCATAACTTTAACATTGTAAAATTCGATATCCCCTGAAACTCAAGGGAAGTATTAACCTGATATGATGTCCATGCATCTACTTGTGTCTTGTCTCTGGCCAAGAACAACCAACCAGCAAGCAGAAGTATAATAACCTATTTGAAAGTTTTTTCTGAAAGGTACTTGAATTAGAAATTATGTATTCTTACAAAAACATTAATAAATATTTCATGCTTTTATGTCAAAGCTATAATAGCAAATTAATTAATTAATTAGACTGTGTGTATTACAATAAATAGCTTATGCAAAACCGATTTGAAGTATTGAAGACAAATCCCAAACTTAACGATCTCATGTTTTTCGATTCCTCTGTACTAAATTTAATGGTTACAATGGTGTATATAATATAACAGATTTGCGTGTGAGCAGAAAATTTGTTTTCTAGCACGTAATATTTATTTCCATGGATGGTAATTGTTACACAGTATTTGAAGTTAGTAGGTACATTTTTTGGTGGAAAAATTAAGTTTATGAAACTTTAAAAACTTATGTAATTATCACCATCTTGAATCATTGCATGTAGCTATTGCGTTAAGAAGGCGTTATGAATTAATGTAGTAAGAATTAAATGTATTGCATTAAATATATTTAATGCAATGTATTAGGAAATAAATATCTTTTGATTTTGACTTTCATTTCTAGTAAAAACATTTATGGTAGTCACACTTTAGGTCTGTGTGGTGAAATGTTGGACTGCAAAAAGCCTTGCGGGGGGGGCGGTGAATAAGTGAAGTGAAGGGACCCGCCTCATCGCCCGTCTCCCTTAGCTGAGAAATTTGGGGGCAGAAATTTATGTAATTTTATTATATTTATATAATAAATATAATATATATTTATTATACATTATAATAAATATTAAATGCATTAACCAATTTATTAACCATTATTTAATGTATTAAAATGATCTAAAATGTTTAGACTTTTGGTTTATTAAAAATGTATTAACACTAAGTGATAAGACAAAATATGTGATATTTTTAATGAATGTAAATAGAAAATCGAGAAATTTATACGACTATTACATATTTATTTTTAACATAAAACAGGAGAAGTTTAAGTTCAAAGGAGGAGTTTAAATTTAAAAATAATAATATATTGGTACAATATTACACTAACAGAGGAATCCGGCTGAGATGTGAAGACGTAGATGAAAAAGCAAGTCAATCTATTTTCGTGAAATGAGTCATGAATAGTTCTCGTGAAGCGCATCGGCTGTCGAGCCAGTGGCAGCTTACACCACTTAGTAAACTCTGTCTTGACCCTCCCTTTAACACTTATAAATTACATCTTGACCCTCCCCCTGTCACTTAGTAAACTCTGTCTTAACCCTCTCTGTATTACTTAGTAAACTCTGTCTTGACCCTCTCTGTATTACTTAGTAAACTCTGTCTTGACCCTCTCTGTATTACTTAGTAAACTCTGTCTTGACCCTCTCTGTATTACTTAGTAAACTCTGTCTTGACCCTCTCTGTATTACTTAGTAAACTCTGTCTTGACCCTCTCTGTATTACTTAGTAAACTCTGTCTTGACCCTCTCTGTATTACTTAGTAAACTCTGTCTTGACCCTCTCTGTATTACTTAGTAAACTCTGTCTTGACCCTCTCTGTATTACTTAGTAAACTCTGTCTTGACCCTCTCTGTATTACTTAGTAAACTCTGTCTTGACCCTCTCTGTATTACTTAGTAAACTCTGTCTTGACCCTCTCTGTATTACTTAGTAAACTCTGTCTTGACCCTCTCTGTATTACGTAGTAAACCCTCTAAGTATAGCTTAGTAAACTCTGTCTTGACCCTCTCTGTATTACTTAGTAAACTCTGTCTTGACCCTCTCTGTATTACTTAGTAAACTCTGTCTTGACCCTCTCTGTATTACTTAGTAAACTCTGTCTTGACCCTCTCTGTATTACTTAGTAAACTCTGTCTTGACCCTCTCTGTATTACTTAGTAAACTCTGTCTTGACCCTCTCTGTATTACTTAGTAAACTCTGTCTTGACCCTCTCTGTATTACTTAGTAAACTCTGTCTTGACCCTCTCTGTATTACTTAGTAAACTCTGTCTTGACCCTCTCTGTATTACTTAGTAAACTCTGTCTTGACCCTCTCTGTATTACTTAGTAAACTCTGTCTTGACCCTCTCTGTATTACTTAGTAAACTCTGTCTTGACCCTCTCTGTATTACTTAGTAAACTCTGTCTTGACCCTCTCTGTATTACTTAGTAAACTCTGTCTTGACCCTCTCTGTATTACTTAGTAAACTCTGTCTTGACCCTCTCTGTATTACTTAGTAAACTCTGTCTTGACCCTCTCTGTATTACTTAGTAAACTCTGTCTTGACCCTCTCTGTATTACTTAGTAAACTCTGTCTTGACCCTCTCTGTATTACTTAGTAAACTCTGTCTTAACCCTCTGTGTATTACTGTACTTAGTAAACTCTGTCTTGACCCTCTCTGTATTACTTAGTAAACTCTGTCTTAACCCTCTCTGTATTACTTAGTAAATTCTGTCTTGACCCTATCTGTATTACTTAGTAAACTCTGTCTTGACCCTCTCTGTATTACTTAGTAAACTCCATACTGATCCTTAAGTGGTTCAGGTCTTACTTGGGGGATAGGCTGCAGGTGGCAAGGTTGGGTACCCATACATCGCCTCCTCTTGAGAAACCAAGGTGAGGTTTGTACAGGTACCGATCCATCCTGCCTGAAGCAGTCAAGCTACAGCTTGTTGAATCGTTGGTGGTGTCAGTGGTTTAATACCGTATTGCTGCGAACCGCAACTGAATTACTCGGGAGATGGCCCGACTCCAGCGGCTGCAGAACGCCAATGCACGCTTTATGTACGGTGTCCCCCGACGAGAGCGCATTTCTCCCATCTGTTCTGCTGCTAGTCTGTGAACCGTTGAGGCCGTGTGCAGGATGCAAACATGCAGCCTTATTCACCAGGTGATGGCAGAATACATGATGCTTTCTACCAGAATGCTGATGACTTGCTGCCTGCGGAAGGGTGCAGCAGGGTGTGCAACAGGACAACTTAATTCATTTTCTTAAAGTCAATTTGGAGATGGGTGAGAGGGGGTTTTCATATTTTGGGCCAAAACTTTATGACCTCTACCAAAACCTAAAAGCTCTATCAATTGCAACATTCAGGACGAAATTGTATGAATTTATGTGCGGTTAAAACTTGAAATACCATTATGAAATGCCAAATATTGTACATTTTATTATTTTTATGAACATACTGATGTGTAAATTGTATTTTTTTTTGTAAATAAGTAGTATATAAGTGACATGAGTTACTCTGTAAAGCAGTGATTGTACTGAGAGACACTTTTAATTAAAGGCATTTTTATCTATTTATTTTATTTATAATGTAAGTGAAATAGAAGTATGCTTGTAATAAAAACACAAGGTATTCATTGTGTATATTTATATTTAAAGTGAACATAGTAACAAGGTATAAGCTGACCAACAGCAGTTTGGAAGCCCTTCTATCACAATGGTTGGAAGACTGTTGGAAGACTACATCTAAGCTATTGATTACGGTGGTGTCCGGTGTGGTATACAAAACTCAACAAAACTACATTATTGCCTACTATTGTCACTAAAATATTCATCAATATCTTTTCCTTTACTAAAAATATGTATGAGTTAAAATAAATATACTATATATGCAACTCAATATGTCAACATGTCAATATTTCGACTCTATATGCAGTCAACGTTTATATGTAAATAACCTATCACAACATGCAATACGAATGGAAACAAATCAGCAAAAACTGCGAGCAAATTTTACATAATAAATGAATAAGTTATGCCTAAACTGTAAAGTTTAGCCCTAACAGGTTTATTTGATCATCATTTTTTACATAAAAAATTAACTAACTAACCAAATTTTGCGTCTTTCTTCATTTTGAAATATGCAGGTAAGTAGTGTCAGTGATTGCATTTTGTTACACAAAGAACTAGCATTATTGTTAAAAGACTAGAATGAAAATATATACCTAAGGAATGGCACTCTTACACTCTTCATTATCACTTGAATCTAATAACTACTGGTACTAGACAATTCTCTAACAAGATTTAACAAAAACACTAAATTTAATTTTATTAAAATTAATTCTCTATGAATTAAGACATGTTTCATTGTATTCCAAATCACTGGATGAATGATAACGGGACACTTATTTTAAATATAAATACAGTAAAATATTTATGTTTAAAAATGAAGAAAGGTTCTTCAACATTTTTTAAAGCGCACAAATCATGCTTAAAAAAACAGTGTAAAACGAAGCCGCAAATTAAAAATTACTACATAAACAGAGAAAAAAGTATAAAAAAATTGTGGATGGTAAATATAATAGTGTACAGGTAAAAATACATTAGAATAAAGAAAAAACCTTTACAATAATTATAACGAATTAAAATTTCAAAGATGTAAAATAAAAAATTATATAATGATTTCCTGGGCATAACCAAACTTTTCATTGAAAAAGAACCAGAAAATATATTCTACAGTTATAACCTAAATTAAATGTACTAATATATTTCAGTCAAATATAATAATTACAACTAATTCAAATAGTAACAATCAAGCTATATATATAATAATATTGTATAAGTATATATGTATAATATTGAGTACAAATCAAAACAGTATAATAAGTAATCGTTATTAAATTGAATTCAATTTACAAATTAACAATAACACGAATTATTCCATAAAATATGATCTATAAACAAGAATTATGTTTAATCCTTATATCTTTTCTTTTACCTAACAAAAAGTATAATTATTTACAGTAATAATTGATTATACAAGTATAAATTCATTTTCAACTTTAACCTAAATTTCTTATGAGTCAATAGTTTTATGTCTTTTTTACTCACTTCCCAAAAGAACAATGTTAAATTCAAACAATCCCTATGACATCATTTCACTAGAAAGCCTTGCAATTGGTGTCATTTCAAGGGTATAGTAAAATCTAAGGATCCATCACAATTGAATTTCAATTTTTTCATTTACTCAGTGGATACATGATAAATGATTGCCAAAAGTTAGCTCAATGAAAATATTATTGATTCAATCCAAAAAGGTTTATGAAAGTTTTAATCAATTATCTTTTAACATGGATTGTTCATAAATATCTTTACACAGTAATAAACATATTCTAATTTCAAATTAATCCAATGTGTGTTGATTTTGAAAATCAAGTTTAAAGAGAGGCATGTTTTACAGTTTTTAACATTGCTCTTATGGCTCTAAAGATCAAAAAATGTAGCAGACTCTTCATATGGTATTCATATAAACTTAGGTTATTTTATTTTCTGTCCAAAAATATACAAGGATTCACCATATTAATGAGTGTGGGTGCCTTAAACAAATGTTTAACACATTCAAATTCTGATAGGTGAATATCATAAGTAAAAATATTTGCCTACTTCAAAACAAGATTGATCCATTTAAAACAGGATGATTTTACAATTCACAATCAATAACAGTGAAGATACTATACAATTAACAAATTCACATAAAATCACTTAGTAAAATATTTCACCTTTTCATTAAATAGGTTGTTTTTGAAATTAACACTCATGATTAAGAAATGTATATAAACTATCTGATCTCATGTGCGGATTTTATAATTTCCCAACTTTCAAATTTTATAAATTGTGAGTTATAAATTTCAATTTGGGAAAAAGGTAATTTTAAAAAGGAGATTTTGACATAAAAAGTGAGCATTTTAAGGTAACCATGTATGGAAAAATTTGATTGCTCTAATTCCGATCTCCGTGTTTTCTGAACATTTTGATATATAACACATTGGCATTTTAATAATATTGTTAGTGGAAAAATAAGTTTAATTTTAGCTGTGAATGTTTAATTTTATTTCATCCAATCATTTAGGAGAGACCTAAGTAGGTGCAAAATGAGCAAGAGGAAAGTATATTTAAAAAAGGGAAGAAGAGGAATTTAAATAGAAAAAAGAAGAAAAGGGACATTAAAAAGTGCTTCTTATATGGCAAGGAAGTTTTAAAGTCAGTAAAATTTGTGTTAAAGTTTTTCAATGACTTTTTTTCTCTCTAGCAAAAACTTTACTACTTTACACTTAAATACACTTTTCTCCAGAACTACTTGCATTATCAATTTGAATTTTTTCTGGTATACTATGTAGTGTTACCTTTTATGATACTAGTTTGAATATCTAACTATGACAACTGAAGTAATAAAAATTGTTTAAATTAAAATTGTTGGTATTTTTAAAGTTTAAAATTTTTTAATTTAAAGTTTTGTGTTATATAATTAATATTAGGTTAACCTTGTAGAAAATAGTATAAAATATGCAAGAAAAAATAACAGAGTCCTATGATTAATAGTCTTTTATAAAAAAGGCAGCTAAAGTTGTGCATTTTAACATACACATTATAGGGAGGGCATGGTTACCTTAAGAATTACCACTAAGGATAACTTCTCTAAGACATAGCTGGATTAGAGTTTATTAAAAATAAAATTTATTCTAATCAATCTCCAAAATTAACTTTTTTTAGTTAAACTTATGTAACAAATTGATCACATGTAAAACCCAAACTTGCAACATGGACACAATCAGTCAATACGGGACTAATAAACTTAAATTTAAGTCTGTAATGAGAACTGATTTCCAAAAAGATGAATTTACAAAGTGGTTTCTACCCAAACAGAACCTTATTGTAGGTTACCAAAACAAATGTATTTAATGTAAGTATACTCCTCCAAGCCATAGTGGGAACCCTCCCGGCCGATGCCCGACTCCTTAATGCCTCCGAACGCAGCCTCCGCAGAGGATATGAGACCTTCGTTGACCCCCACCATCCCCACCTCCAAACACTTGGCGACTCGCCATACCTGGCCCACATTGTTGGAGTAGAAATAGCCGGCCAACCCACGGTTTGTGCTATTCCCAATGGCCACTGCCTCCTCCTCTCTTTGGAATCTAACAAAAATTATTAAAAATAGAATAGATTCCACCACGGTACTATCAGATATCATGGTTGTCATATTTAACACTTTTTGCCACATTCCTAACTACAATATCTTGTGTGTTTATCTAATATAATAGTTTTAAGCCGGTACAAAGTCTGGTGGATAGTTAATCGTATTTATTCATGAAGAAGTACATTGTACGATAATTGAATAATGCCGTAGATTATTAGCGAATTTCCCATTTAAACGAGAGCTATTCACATGACCTACATTGTCACAATAAGCCTGGGACCATGATAGAAGTTCATAATTTAACCTCCTGAACGCGCTTTGGGGGTCATTAAAAATTTTATTTGTATATAAAAACAGGTATATGTGTCGAGAAGATAACATCCATAATTATTGTCTGATTATTATAAAATTTGGTGGAGTTGTTCGTTTCTATAATATCTTGGACAAGTTCTGGCAATGCAATCGGACTATATTAACTACAGTTTCGGGGGTTTAAAAAAATGGGGTTTTCAATTTTATATGTATGACTTTTGAAAAAAACATAATTTTTATTTTTACCATAGAATTCAGCTCATAAACCACACAATTTAGTATTTTGAATCAGAAATCTAGGTCAATTGGTTATATTCTAAATGGTAAGCACAGTACATTTTACAATGTTAAATCTTATGGAGAATAACTAAAAATCAATAACTCACTCATTTACTTAAATATTCTACCGAAATTCAGTATGCAAGCATATGGAAAATAGATAAATTAGTATAAATCGCTTAATTATTCACATAATTTGATAAAATTTGGTATGTGTAATTTGTACTTAGTTAACAGCTTTAATATAAGCATATTACCATTTATAACAACCCTTATTGCAGCACACCTGCTTACTCAGTACTATTCGATTACTATGGTGGGAATAATATTAGTTCTATGAAATTTTCTCTACTCACACCAGCGCTCTTCGAGCAATCTCGTTTTTTCATTTCAAGCTATTACATTGTTTACTTATTCTACCTATATGGAGAGATATAGAAAAATCCTACCAATTAATACTGAGTACTGTCATGCTTCGACTGTTATTCTGAGCGCACGCTATATTGTGTCATTTTTTTCATATTTTTTAAACGAAGCAATATTAATTTTATGATTACAACTCTGATACAGGCCATAGTCATAAGAATAAGGAAAAGATTGGTACAAAATTTATTAATAAAAACTGAACATAAACGACAAAAACATGAACAATTGCAAACCTTGTTTTTTACAATTTTTTAATTACTTTTTAACCCCTAAACCCAAAAATATTTTTCAATATATTTTATATGACGTTATGCTAAGACATGTGTTTGAAATGTCATAAAATTTTCAATACCATGGGTTAAAAATTTTATACACATTACTATTTTTTTGTAAAAGCTGGTGTTCTGAGTTAGGCTAGCCCCTTAATTACATTAACATAGTACAATAGACGTGTTTGGATACAGTTATTTTTACCTAGTATTTTTTTGGTTGTACATTCTATTTGAAAGTCTTGCCGGAAAAGCACAACTAAGAAGCTATAATAAGCTCCTATAGTAATATTACTGTAGAAAGTTGGTAATTATCATCATCAATAATATTAATATCTATTCTCTGATATTATATTTGTAATCCGTTGTTGAACGATTTTCAACTTTAAATCAGCCATCTACATATGATTTTAATTAGACCAGTTTGTAATTCAGAGGCAATATTGGATATTCTTTAACTATAGGTCTTTTATTTGCCATTGGCTGTTGGGCTATTAATCAGCACTACTGTCTAAGGAACATTTCAACCTTAGTAAGAAGAATACAATATCACGCCACAATCATATTACACTCATTTCTCATTCATTTAAAATAAATACTTTAGCTTAAAATAAATACCTATTGGATAGGTAACCATTTCAGAACGGATATAAGGTAATGATAATATGTTAAAATTAAAATGCCAACTTAAAAAAGGCTTCTACCCAAACACATAGTTTACACTCATAAAACTTCATAACTAAATGTGTTTAAAACACAAAACAATTCCTTTTAGCACTCGACTTTAACAAAATAAGTATTTCTTAATCCCATGAAAATGATTTTCTAAAATTGAAAGTTATCTACTGGATTATCATTCTAACCTTATTCAATGGGCAATCAATTCATAATATAAACACAAAGCAGGATGGCATGTACAGTTTGAGAAGTGATGGCTTTGATAAGTTCTATTTTGGATGAGGCTAAGTACTACAATCAAGAGTCAAGGTCACTCAGTCATTCCTCCCTTGCAGGCACAAGATTAGTAGCTCAACTTACTCAAGTTATGTTACACTATGGTATATTGACTGATTTTTTACTTTGACAGGTTGGCTACCTTACAAATTTTGGTCCTATTGTCTCATTGACTGATTATTTTTACTGTAACAGATTTGTTACCATACAGTTTTTGTCCTATTGTCTAACTGATTGATTTTTTACTTTGACAGATTGGCTACCTTACAAATTTTCCCAGACGAACTGAGACAAACAATCCCAGTTTCTCTTGTCCTCAATGATCTTGTGGCAGACCGTGCCCACTGAGAAAACACCAAGTTATCGTGCAGCCTCCAGGCAGGACCTTTCCCAATGGGGGCAGTGGAGGAAAGTGTGCTCCGCATCATCGGGAACACCCGGGCAGTAGGTGAAATCCAGTGAACCGGTTTTGCCCATCCGATACAGGCACGACTTGAAATAGCCGTGGCCTGTCAGAAACTGAGTGGGGTAGTAATCCACTTCACCATGCCGCCGTTCCACCCAAAGTTGGACCTGCTCTATGATTCGCACAGTCCATCGTCCATTGTGCTCCCAGCTACGTTGCCACGGTTGGAAGGTTCGGGAGCACTCTTCAGATCTTGCAGCATCATTGCCGATCTCGACTTGTCTCTGATAAATCGCCTTTCTCACCCCTGCCAAAAGTTTGACAGGAATGACTCCAGCCACCACGCGCGGATACTGTCCGATATGCAGAACACATCCAGAGCGCAGCTTGACGCTGAACCCGAGCGAGTCGCAACCGGTAATGTCCTTGGTGAGAGCATCTGCCCACACCTCTGCCCCATAAAGGAGCACGGACTGGACTGTGGACATCAAGAGACGTCTTCTGCTCGACCGAGGAAACTAGACATTGGCCATCAGCTTACTAAGGTAAGAGACCACCTTAGAAGCCTTTTCTGCTACCATGACTCCGAGGTACTTAGCGGCACACTTTGTCTGGACCACTTCCCTCCCTACTCGTATCGGGGCGACGGTGTTGATCCTCTTTTTTGTGAGTATCACGATCTCCATTTTGCTCAGAGCAAGCAAAAGACCGTGATCGGCCATCTAGGCATTAACCACACGCCTGACCAGGTTCAACTTTAGCTGGGTCAGCTCAACGTTCACCCACTAAGGTGAGTTGGCCTCAAGGAATATAATAATGATATAGAATTTATGGAATTAAATGCATAATAAGAGGTTACTGGATTTATCTTTAAGTTCTCTGACCCATTTCCTCATATTACATCAGACAGTTGGGATTTGATTAAAACAAAATGACTTACTTGATACACACGGCGACAGGTCCAAAGATTTCCTCAGTGTAGCAGACCATGTTAGGCTTGATGTCTGTTAACAGTGTTGGTTCAAAAAACTGAGGACCAATACTAGACGCAGCTTTTCCACCGAAGACAACTTTCGCTCCTTTATCTACTGCATCTTTTACAATGCCTGTGACCTGTAAACATGTTGTATGAGGTTAAAATAATTTAACAAAATATTAAATATTAAATATACAAAATAATAAATATTTCAAATTTTAAGGTCCTTTGAATTTTAAAGTTAATAACACATTAAAACAACTAAAAATACAAAAATTGTTGTGATCAACTACCACAGCTACATCTAAATGTTATATCCTCGTGATCATCTGACGTGCCAAATGTCCGACAAGATTTATGTAGTAAATCAAAACAAAGGATTTGACAAATGAAAATAATGATTTATTCCTTCAATGAATACACATAAAACAAATGTAAAAAAGACTTAGGAATTATTACTGACCTATTGCCAGTATTTGGTCAGTAATGTTCTTATCAACTTGATAGTATAAACTAAAAAAACAGTCTAGAGTTCGGACGGCACCACTTCACTGGTCACTGATAAGGCGTTGTGCTCCGCAGCGTCTGCACGCCAATTATACTGAACAGGTTTGGGTCACTTACACAGGACACTAGCCACTAGGAGGACCCACAAAAAATAAAAATATAAAAAAAACATAAATTTTATCTCCATCAGAAACCTTTAGGACTGCAACTTTTACGTTATGAGTATCTAAACATGCACTTTATTAAAAAAATTTAAGTCTGTGAGTTCAAAAAGCCAATTGTTTAATTTACTATTGAATAATTTTAAACTAGTTAATGATTTTATGTGACTTGGAATGAGATTAAAATATTTTGGTCCAGAGTATATAAATGAATTTCTAAAACCAGTTTTTTTTTACTTTGGGGATTCTGAAAATTTGACTATGTACATTTCTGGTTAAATAAAATAATTCATTAGTCCCTCCATTTCCACTTCTAATATAAAATAATTTTAAAACTTTAAAAACATACAGATGTTGAATGGGTAAAACTTTTAAGTGAACAAATAAAGGATAAGAGCTTTCTCTGGCATTTCTTTTTAGAATCAAGCGAATGTAATGATTTTGAGTAACTCTAAGTTTTTCATTTAGATATTTATAAGTGCCACCCCATGCAACAAGACTGTACTGTATTTTTGAGTGAATCAATGCGAAATAAAGGAATGCTATTGATTAATTAGACTTTATTATTGGCAGAATACATATATTCATGATATAACAATCTCAATACCCAAATAAACATAACTCCGCAGAGCGGTGGATGTCGGCTGGATGCTTTCTGTCGGACGTTTAGCAGGTCGGAAGAATGATGACCAATGATAGTAGAAAGTTCCCCCCATCTAAATTTGATAGCAAAGAGTGACTTTTGGGAGTTTATATGTAAAAGAATCACAATATTATGTTTAAAATTTATGTGACAAACAATTTGATTTAATCCTCAAAAAATGTTTAGGTAATGTTAAAATTGCCTTCTAGTCATCTTCTAGCGAATTTCTAGTTTTAGTGAATTTCCCATAGGGAAGAAGCTATTACTACAGGTCTCATGGCAAGACTTAAGCCCAGGACCATGTTACTTTTTTGTTTTGAGGTGCTGCTTTGAGGTTTTTGAGGCCAAAAACAATATTCGTTAAAAACTGTATACATATGTATATGACTGTGACCACGATAACTCTCTTAAAAATGGTCCAATCAAGACCAAATTTGGTAGAGATTTGTATTCCTACATTTACTCAGACGAGTTCGTAATCCAGACATAATGGTTAATCGGAAGGGGTATTTTGTGGGGGGTTTTGTACCCCAAAACTGGGTTTTTGCGTTTTTTACATATAATTTTAAAAGTTTCAAAATTTTATCTTTTACCATTAGAATCAGCGTTTTAGTTGCACAATTTAGTTGTATTAAGTTTTGCTTTATCTCCAACGGTTACCAAGATATACAAAAATCTAAACACAGTACATTGTATATTGAGGCTCGAATGTTTATCATATAGAGGATAAGAAAAAAATTAATTGGCGGGCGTTGTTATAGACATACACAACACTACTCCGGTCTTCATGGTGAACGTTTATTCACCGATTTTTTTAAAAAGAACCCATTGATGGACTACACCTTCTCTCATAATGTTTGGGCCATACACTGCATTCAATTCCCGTTGAATTTCAGCTGCTGTGTAGCTGTGTGCTAAGTAGCTCGACTACAAAAATCTCATGACACCACAAACTTCACACGTGGCGGGATTTTCTATTGCGAAGCTCATGTTTTTAGGTTATAACTCAAGTATGCATGATCATTCGATGCTCTCTCTTGCACAGCTAGACTTGTACTGAATGTCTGCCCACGCTGATATGAGGATGGCAGCGCTACCCCCACTACCTATTGTGCTAAGTCCAAACGAAGATTGCTTTGTGGACTTCCCTCGTAAAATAGAAGCAGATAAGAGACAAGTTATTATTTTTTCCGGTGCTAAACGTCCTATTCCTATAATCACTTTATCGATGTGAACTCACCTTTTCCACCTGCTTCATGTTAATCAGAGGTCCTTGGTTAATATCTGGCTTCGTACCGTCGCCTAATTTAAGTGAGGCCATTTTATCTTTCAGTTTTTGCACAAAAGTGTCAAACACTTTTTCTTGAATGAGAAATCTATTGGCGCTAACACAAGTCTAGAACAGAATACGGAAAATATGTTAGAAATCAGTAAAATAAAAAATGCACACAGTTTTTATTTTTTAATCAACAACGCTGAAAAAAACCCCGAAAACATAACATATAGCAACAACGACAATATCACAATCTATCAACCAATTGACCTATTGTACTGAAATGTTTGCACTATGATTAGATTAGATTAGATTATTGAAATGGCGACCATACTACAAGGTAGGTATTTTAAGCCAAGCATGAATGAGAATTGAGTGTAAGATGATTGTGGCGCAATCTTGTAGTCTTGTTACTGACTAAGGCTGACATGTTCCTTAGACAGGACTGTTAATAGCCCAAAAGCCGATGGCAACTAAGGGACCTACAGTTTAACGTGGAATCCGAACCACGGCCTCTGAATTATGAATTGGTCTAATTATGTGGATGGTCTTTGCGGATTAACGCAGTATTCAATAGTGCGGACGTTAATCCACACAAGAGAACACTACACCCACCGACCATCACTCACAACTATCCACATTTCGTGACCTCCAAGTAGCTGGATTACAGGATGTCGCCACCATCCCAGTCATATATATGATTTATATATTTCACATAGGTAAAGAAATACCCAATATATTTCAAAATATGTTCATATTTTGAAACAAAATTCATTCTGTAACGTATTTATATAATTTTATTTTCTGAGTATTCTGCAGTTGCGTATTGATGTGTCTGCCTAGCTGCGTCAGGAGGGGTTTTTTTAAATCTTAGGAAGAAGTTCACATGCCAAAAGGAAACAATATCATCTCCGAACAAATTTTATTATGTATTGCTTTTTTAATTCACTGATAATGAATTTAATCTTAAAACATGAAAAAATTATTCTTAAAATTTGGTGAATTTCTTTAGATTTTTTTAATTTTTAAATTGGTGGAAAACTATAAATATGATTATGTGATAATTTTTAAACGCAGAAATACAAAACTATTCTAACTCCGTTACAGTTTTCTCAAACAAATCAATTTTTTAACCAGCTACAACTATAATTTATAGTCCTTTCTTGATTCCTTACCTGGCCGCAGTTTCTGAATTTGGAAGCGATTGCTCCTTCTACAGCTTTATCGAGATCGGCTGTGTCAAAGACAATGAAGGGAGCATTTCCGCCCAGCTCGAGCCCGACCCTCTTCACTCCTGCCGCACACTGCTTGTAAAGTAATTTCCCCACTTCCGTTGAACCTGATCAATTTGAAGTAATACTAAACAATTTGCAATAGTTTTTTTTTTAATTCAAATTGAGTGAAGTATTGAAATAATAGTTCTGACCTAGTACCTGGTCAGTAATGTTCTTATCAATTTGATAAACATAACATATCAAAATATAGAGTTCAGTCAGCACCATCTAATTAGTCAACTGAGAGTTGTGCTCCACAGCATTTGTACACACACAGCACAGCATCCTTAGGCCTGCCGCACACCAGATATGGCACGGCGCGGCAAGGCAACTTGAGCTCAGTCTCTCTCAGTGGATTAAAGAATCCTGACAAGTGAAGTTGGGTGTTTGATGGATTATTGTTTTTCACCAAATTATTTTAGCCTACCGTAAATATAGCAGAAAACGTGTATTAGGTTCAAAATACCCTAAAATGAACATTTTCGAAACTTTTTCCGTATGCAAGTCTCCAAAATTCGGATGCACGCATAATGCCATATACACTTTTTGGGCTGAAAGGTTATGTCTTTTGTGTTTGTGAAATATGCTCACACACTTCAAACAGAGAAAAAGTTATTCAAGTACTTTTATTTCCCGCCGTAACCTTAAGCCGCGGCCGCCACCATCACATATACCCCCTCCCCCGCAAATCACCTACCTTATACACCAATACACAAATGCCGCATAACTACATGTCTTTAATTATTGGTTTTGACTTAAGAATCAAGAATAAATAAATATAAATATATGTATTAGCGCATGTTTCGTCAAATGACATTTTAAACATCACTACTCCTTATAGCGTAATCATAAAAAGACGTTTTAAAACGTCAATACTATTTTGATGAAAAATGCAGCACTCTTGAAAGGGTTAAGATATTTTACTAATGAAAACAAATTCTGCATTATACAGGACATAACACAGACTGCCTCACAAGTCAGTTTATTTATAATACTGTAAAATTAACCTTCTTCTCTTTAGCCAAAATCTCCTTACTTTACTTCAATATCCATCTTTCAAACTGCTAGATGCCTCTGAAGATTGAGGAAATTAAGATTTAAGAAAGTGACATCTACATTCCACAAAAGGAAAAAATTCTGAAAAACCACTCACCCGTGAAAGAAAGTCCTGCAACATGAGGACTTGTGCATAGTTCGTTACCGATAGCTGCAGCATTGCCTCTGTCACTTGTTACAACATTGATAACACCTTTTGGAATACCTGTTAAGAAAAATTAACTTCATAAGCAACCTGCCACGTACATCTAGAATAGGGATTCTTAGTACGGGGCCCTCAGACTACTAGGAATAAAAATAAAATTTAGAGTTATGAAAAACGTTTATGCAAAAATAATTACAAATTACTTTATAAACATAAATAAATTTTCCTAATTAAGTAATACATCTACAGGGTTATTCAAAAAAAGGGTGCAAAAGTAAAGTCAATACATTTGCAAACTTTGAATTAAAAACCCGTGAAAATAGAGTAAAATTGTTTCTTATATTTACAAGTTTTAATTTACATAAAAAACACATTTGTATACGTTACAAATGCTCAATGTGAGCTACCGTAGAAGCTCTGAAAATATCCAAGCGAAATTCCAAGTTCCGCAGCATTTCTGAGTTACGGACTGCACGGCTACTGTTATTTGATGTCTTAGTTCTTATAGGGTTCGGGGCATAGGAGGGTAATACACTTATAAACGTCTTTGATAAACCTTATACTTAAGTACGGTACTAAAGTTCTGCTGAACACTAACATAAGTACAAGCAAGAAACAAAATGTTTTTCTTGTTTTGTAGTAGCCATGTGTTGACAGGCTTCAAGGAACTCAACCAAGCAACTGAGAAAAACATAACCTTGTCAAAATAATAAATTTTGTAAAATGTAATGCCACGGGAGATAAAGCATTAAGTCTTTCATCTGGATCCTATCACAAATCAAAGGACTTTAAGAGGAGATTGGTCAGAGAAACCATAAATAATTCAGGAAGAATCAGTTTAACCCTTAAAGCGCTGAAAATCACACTTCCTGCTCATTTAGGTCGAAAAATCAAAATTATATTTTCCCAATGTTCTTTTTGGATTTAGGTAGCTTGAATAAAGTAGAAAATAGATATAAGCTTCATTTTCATTTATTGAACATTTTAATTTTAACACAATTTTTCAGGTATCTAAAAAAGTTATTTTTGCAAAAAACTCTGAGCGCTTGAAATAAAACTTGTAGCCTTAAATAAATGGTCAAATAAATGAAAAATTACTGATTCTAAACATGAAAACAGTGAGAAGAAACATGTAAATAAAGTAAAAAGATATTATGTGTATTACCAATAAACATAGTTTTGCATCGTATAATACCCCTTGAAACAGTCATAAGTCCATTCACTAACTCATCAAATTCCGGATCGTCTAGATGCCGTGTTTCACTTTTTATTTTATTAATTAAATTCACAAACATTCACACTACATTATCTGTTTACTTCTCAAACACAACACAAATAAACACACGTCAATGGATGTCAACAAACAACGATTGGAACAGTGTGTTCACTGTTCGTATGCTGGTCGTAGTGTCGCGTTAATTTTCTCGTCAAAAGCAGTACGGGAGCGCTACAATACAGGCCAAAGTCGCAAAACATCTAATTTCAGTCACTAGAAAATCAAACAAAGCTGCCAAATTGGTTTTGTGAGTTCATAGAGGTTAAAGCAACATTACCATGCACTCTATTGGTTGTTTTGCGAACTACAGCGCAGTAAATGTGACAAAATGACTGAAAGTGAAAAAACTCGGTTTTCACACCGTGTGATCCTACTGTGCTGCAAGAAATCTCGTCAGCCGACCGGTAAGGGTTAAGCTTTTCAGGATTTTTTTAGATTACTAACCTTAAAGAAATCTACAGACAGTAGATTATCAGAACACTGACTATCCTAATGGATTTTTAGGAGCACAAGGATGTGTACAATACAATATGATAATGGGACCTACTTTACACGATGATGTAGGCCCTGTTTTTCATCAGGTGGGCTGAAGAAGTCCATAGATAAAGTGGTGAATCCCATTGGATGATCTGGATTGGTTTTGTAATCATGTATGAAAAATATAATAATACACCCCCATACTATAAAAATATAAAGTGGCCGAAATATCAGCATGCTGTGATTTTCGTCTCAAACATGGGGTGCCTAAATAGCGGCAACCTGTATTTTTCAGAATAATTTCAATGTGCCGATATATTGGTGCCTGGTACTCTAAGGGTTAAGAACTTATCTCACCACTATCACTATCAGCTTATCGTCTATATGACAAGCTAGCCTCAGTAGGTTCAAGGTATAACTGACTTACCGACTTGTTGAGCCAACTCGGCCAGAGCGAGGGCTGTGAATGGCGTGTCTTCTGCTGGCTTGATGACGCACGTACATCCCGCAGCAAGTGCCGCTCCAGCCTTCCTCGTGATCATCGCTTGGGGGAAATTCCACTACAGACACAACGTGCGGTTTAGACATATTGATTTTTTGGTTTGTTTGAAATATAATTTAATACAGGGATTACAGATAGTCCCTCCCAAAAACCTTTTTAGTAAAAACCTCAACTACATGACCATTGGTCAAAGCTGTGGTACGCTAGTATGAGTGTGAGTCACATGGGCTGGCTGGAGGTGACCGCTCATAATCTTACAGGAGTCACGGGCCACTGGTTTTGATTACCCCTCAGCTAGCACTCCCACTTTATCTTACCTCCTATTCTCTAAATGTTTTCTTCTTAAATCAAGTGTTATAGCTGACTATAACACTAATTTGCTTGTATTGTGACAACAATTCTAGGTTTTATTTAAAAGTAATATGTATAAACCCTCATGATCACTCTAACGAGAGCCTTGCCAAAGATTAACCCGATAAGCAACCAAAACAAACAATAATTAACAGTAGTGATGGACGATCCCCCCTTAAAATAAGAAACCCCTCTCTACACCAACACCTTCTACGCATGTTTCCACTCTAGAATACCCTCAAAGTCTGGAAGGAGACCCACAACCCAAAGACTGTCTAATCTTGTTAAAAAATCCTCAATTGATAACACTATGCTTCCAAATGCTTCCCGTGAGTTTAAGTCATTATGGTTGTGTAAGTACTAAATCTAAGAGGGGGACTTTGGGATTTTAGGGAATGGGCTAAGGGGATAAGCGGGATTTAAAACATGGGTTTTTCGAAATTGGGGCGAGTACATAAAGATTTAATTAATTGGATTTCAAACATCTCAGTACATTACAATAAATTTGTGATGTTTACTTTTAATTCTGAATAGGATGACAAAAAATTCTTATTATTAATGATACTAACTGGAGTAATCAGAGCTGCCACTCCTATTGGCTGTTTAATCATCATCATTTCCTTACTCTTCTGTGGACTTTGGATGATTTCACCCTGAAATAAAAAAAACTTATCAAGTAAATTTCATAAACAATCAAACAAGAAATGATAAAACTATTTTTATTTGTTATTTTATACATATACAATATATATATATGCATGTATATTCTTCATAAATGCTAAATGACTATTATAAATACTTTAAAAAAGTGTAGAGTACTGTACTGAATGAATGAGTGTCTTGATTTGCTGATTTTCATTTTAATAAGAAATGCTTTTAAGCAATAAAGTAATAATAATTGTGTACATGAAAACAAAATATAAATAAATTCAAAGGAAAGTTTACAATACAAATTTTAAAAACATAAGGTTTTAGACAGTTGAGTTGAATAATTTGTAGAGGTTTTCAAATTATTAAGGATCGAATTAGAAAGGTCAGCACCTCTGCACTCTACAGAAAAAAATCACTTTAACTGCAAAAAGGCAACAACACTCCACATGGAGATATATTTTTAGTTTTAATTCTAACAGGCTGAAAAAAGAAACAAAATAGAATAAAAAAAATTAAAAATCTCAAAATAATGTATTTGTCAATTCAGAAATATGTTTCCACACAGTAGTAAGGTGGGGACTTTAGTATATTATCCTTTAAGTATATCACTTAATTAAAAATAAATATAAATAATAATAAATAAAATAATAGATCATACAGTAATTAATGTAAGATATTGAATTACATTTGGACCTGACTGAAAAATATTGTAAACTTGAGAGGCCATGACTGTAAAATTTAAAATTAAGTTATTATTACTTAATCATCCAAATTTGAATATAATTGTGATTTTAAGCTACAATTACATGAATTCGCCTTGCTTCTTCTGAGAACCACTCAACAAACGAGTTGCCGTACGTAACTTCCCCAAGAGCTTCAGGCAGAGGTTTCCCTGCCTCGGCGGTGACTATAGCAGCCAGGTCCTGAGCGTGTGCAACCATTGCATCGTACCACTTGCGTAACAACACTGATCTTTCCTGCAACAATTGTTCGCTCATTTCATTTTCTATACCTTTTAGATTGATTTTTGTTGATTAGGGAGGCCGGGATCTCAACCTAACCCACAGGAAAATATTCTGCGGGTGTATGTATTCCGAGGCTTATTGTGCTAGCCAGCGGAAGGAAAGTTAGCACTCCCATTAGCCCCAAACCTCCTACGTTAAAATGAATGGGACAAAAAGAATATGATAATTTAGGTGGGGGAGGACGGGCTCAGTCCTCCCCCACCTGGGAATGGGTCTACGTCTGGGAATGGGTAATGGGAATTGCCGTATAGGAAATTCACTAATGAATCCAATACTATAATACGAGCAAGGTTTGTATATATATATATTTGCACACGGATCTCGAAAACGGCACCGAGGATTTTCTTTAAATTTTGGAAATAACTAATTTCCGAGTAGAAAATAACTTCTAGATAGGTCTAATGTCCAGGAAAATTCGTGTTTTACTGTAATATTAAGTTTAAAATCTAAAAATTTAACATTACACTTATGGAGAATAAAATGTAAACAATACAAACCAAAACAGCTGTTTATAACCGTTTGACAGTTCTTGATTGAAGACTGCGGGGAACAATATAGAGGTTATGCATTAATATTTATTCTATGAATTAAATTAATGCAAAATTATCAGGTTACTAAACAATTTGTAAAAACTTAAGGATTTAAGGAACTGAAGGGTAGCTGTGCGAAATAAAACAGAAAAAAGTATTTCCAAAATCTTCCGTGTTTTGATAGAAAACGTATTCGTTGTATTGCTTGAAGCCACTGTAACAAACCAATTAATTGATGTAAGTTAAATTTCTTTTTGCTTTTCAATCCTCATTCCGTTTATAACAAAATCAGTTGATCGCAGGCTAATAATAACGGTATGGATAATTAAACAGTAAATGATCGGCTTTGGCTAAAATACGTTAAACGGCATCGCTCAATTGACTAACGTCGTAGCCGAGTTGTAGCGTATCGGCCTCAAGAACTGTACGCGAGTTCCATTCCCACCAGGGACGATACTATTTCTTCAGTGCTATATTAATTATGGTGTATTAAATCGGTTTTATTTCAACCACATAAATGTTTTCATTGGGTTTCATTTGTTTTAATTTTGCTAATTATCTTGTAAAAACATGTCTTATTCTATCCGAGCAAAGCTCGGTCACCAGGTACTAAAGAATTAATTTGAATGAGGGTAGATTTAATTGACTTGATTAAATTAATCTATTAAAATTCTGAATTATTTTCAAAGAATTCAATTTTTACTTTAATTATTTCAGTTATGCACGTTTTATAAAAATACTGTAACCACATTTAACCCTTATTTTCAAATGCTTGAATTTTTGTGGCAAATTTTATCCAAAATTCTTACATTGCATTCTCTAGTTAACGAATACTTTATTTCATTAGTAGATAAAAGTAATCAACTTGACTACGGCTGATCAGAGTGTTTATCTTAATTAAACCACTTTAATTTAATCCACAGAAAAGCAGGTAACATGATAATGTCCACTATATGCCAAATAGGTGACACATGATGATAATCTTGTACAGTAGAGCACTATCTCAGATACTCATTAATGCAAACAAATTTCACATGGCTTTAGATAATATAAATCCCTTACAAGCCAATTGATGTTAGTATTACATAAAGTAATATGATAGGTGATATATTACTCATAATGAAAAATTTGATTAAAATTGAGAAATTTGGCTGACTCACATTCACCTAGATTTCATACCAATGTGGTAGCTCATGTGTAGCTAGCACTACAAGTCAAACAATCCTAGTTCAAAGGTAATCGCCGGTTGAGATTAAAAAAAAAGAAGAAAAAAAAGAAAAAAGAAATTTTACACAGACTAACCAAACACTTTGAAATGAATTCAAACCAAATCAAGTGTTCACACATCAGACAAACAACTGCACCTTCATAACACATGAGACACACTTTGAATTTTGCTCTCCCAATACACAGACTCAGCCTGTATAAAAAAGTTCATCCTACAGAGGAGAATTGTTTTATAACTTATGTTCTAGAAAATCCCTAGAAAGAACCAGTCAACCAACTGAAGAAAGTCTTAATAAAATAGTTTCAGGATAGATCCTTCTACATGGTAATAAATTACTATTATATCAACACTGATTCTCTGTAATATGACAGATTGTACAATTCTTAACAACGATAAGAATTAAGTATACTGTCTATTGTCTAAGAAGCAAAAGGAAAACTATCTCTAGTGAGATTAATATGCTCCAAATTCCTACATAGCTTTCATTTCATTGATATAAAACGTAAGGAAGATTTTCTGATTGAACAAATGACACTAAAAATAAAGGTTAAAATACCTGTAGTACTGTCAGGGATCTTAAGTTCTCGTGCTGACGACCAAAGGTTTCAGACCTGGTAGGTCCATTTTTAAGTCGGAATACCAAGTAGTAAAATTATCCTCAACACTAACGTAGTGAAGAGTCGTTTTCAATAACACTGACACACACGGAACAACGAAACACAAAATACATTTAACAATTAATCTGGCCAAATATAAAATTTTTTAGGTTGAGAGTGTGGCGAAGCTGGCAAACGGTGAGTCATAGAGTCAAAATTATGAACCAGGGCCCACATTTCTGTAAACCCTATATTCAGTGAGCGCATGTTGAGGTGACCAACTCTGAGATTACGGCCGATCTGGCCGATGTTAATGTTAAGTGTCTACAGTGTGGGAAAATGAACTGTGAGGGGGGGATCTCCCCCCTCACAGTTCCACCATGTCAGGACCCGAATCAAGAGAAGGAGATAGCACAGAAACAGTAGCCTCACACTGACAGGCGACCCGTGCCAGAGACCACTCAGACAATAGACGCCTCAGCGCTTAAAATGAACACCGTCCCACCGAGGTTACCCCTGCCAACACAACAGTTTGTCCTCACAAATGTGGCACAGAAATAGTCACACATTAGTTCCAACTGATAGTTGAAGTTGTGGAAAGCTTTGTAGCCAATATCTCGCCTGATAAGAGCACTATTTAGAATCAGTTTAGAATTTGTAAACTGTGTCCTGGCAGTGAACAGCAGGTTCGCCATACTGTGGAGGGCCTCACGCTCCCGATCGGGGCCACCCCAATAGCCAATAGCCATATTTCAAATTATTGCAGCCTACATGAAAATAAATAACCGATAAGTTTTCATCTACATAACTCAGCAACCTATTCTTAATATCTAAAAGTTTCCACCAAGACAACATTAACAAAAGGCCCATGCTTCTCATATTTCTTAGTGGAGTATTTGAGGTGAGAGTTCCCAATAAGGAGAACATCGGAACATCTATTTGGTTTTACACAACTCGAATAACTTGTAGGTCATTGAAAGGTGAGAAGACAACAATGTGGATAGAGTAGAGAATGTTGATATTTTTGACTTAAAAGGAACTTTATTCGATAAGGAGACTGATGAAGATGGTAATGGATTAGATGAAAGAACAGTTTGATCCTTTGTTTCACCACAAGGTGTATCGGAGTCAGTTTTATGGAACTTATTATTATTTACTCTACCACTTAGCTTTAACTTTACGTTTGATCCTTCATCAGGATAAATTTTTTACATATCTTTTATTTCTTCCAAGTACCGGAATTGTTTTTTAGACAGTTATTATCATCTGAGCCAATTTCAGCAGAATCTGTGAGAGAATTAAATCTATTTTTACAAACAAGATTGCCATAAAACGGATAGGTGAAAGATTTACTGTTAAATTTACAAGATTTTACTATAACAGTTATATTCCTTTTTACTTTTTTTAATTAGTGTGTTTTGATTTTACTAGTTTCCATTGTTCATCTCATACTTTTTTTAATACTTTTTTTTAATAATGGGACTTTACATCACTTTACTATCGCTCGAACAATCAACTTTGTCATCATTACAATACTTACCTACCATACAGTAACAATGTCAATATTTTCATTATTTATAATTATTTATAGTTTTTATTATTTACACTCAGTACACATCGGCCATCTTGGCCATCCCCAGGTTGAAAATGGTTGTCACGGCCATCTATACATTTTCAAATCCACTCTGCTTTCGCCATTACTGAATGAATCTCACACACGGCAGTCGAGTTGATATTCTTAAAAGATTTTGAAAATACAGAACAGAACCGTAGAGGTTAACTACGTAAATAGAGCACAATTTTCCACAAAGCATTCCAATCCACACACTTATTGCGGTACTATAGTGTCTACAAAACGGACTTTTGTTAAAAAACACCTAGTACTATGGATCCTCCCTGACTCTACTAGGGGCTTGAGTTCAATCTGAACCAGAAAAAATAGGTAAGATCAATACATACATATAGCGGGAGCAGTATAGCTGCTAACTTATACTCAAAATAAAAATACAGTATAGGGAGGTTGGATCTGTGTTTTAAAGAGATTGAACAGTGAAATCTTCCAAGAATGTTCTATTGTCAACTCTAAAGTTGAATTAATTCAGAGACTATTAATTCTCGTTTAGAAACCAACGAGTTATTAATAGAGTACCAAGTTATTAATAACTATTAATATCCTTCCTTTGCCATCTCTCTGAATCCTGACTTAGAGTGGCAAAGCAATGAATTAATGATATTTCTAAAACTAAGTCAGACCTACTGGAGTCCCCTAATCACATAAAAAATCTAAATTCTAATTCAATAATATAAATAACTAGCTAACTAGGCAACTATCACAAAATCAATAACTTAACTAGGTTTATACCTTGGCAGTTGTTGTTCCCCAGGTTTTAAAAGCTTCAGAGGCTGCTTCAATAGCTGCTTTAGTATCAACCACATCCATGTCTGGAACACTTCCTATCACCTTCATAGTTGCTGGATTTGTTACATCAAAGGTTTTTCCACTTTTAGCTGGAGTCCATTCTCCATTTATAAATGCTTCTGTCTTCAATAATTTCAGTTCAGTTTTTTTGTAGCTAGTCACACAGAAGTTCCGTTGCCCTAAAGTCTGAATCAAACGATAGAATTATCAGTGTGTTAGAAATTAAAACTTAAAATTTAAAAAGTTTACAATGTGAGTAAAATATTAAATAGTACATTAAATATTAATTAATAAGTAGTTAAACAACTACCCTTGCTGGTTCAATACATGAGAACTGTGAAAATGTTGATAAGAGGACCTTCATAATTATTTTCGGAAGTTTTTTCCAAGAGCTTTCCTTTAATCAGGACTTTTTCACGAAATTAACATAAAAATTAAATTTTTTCCATCTAAATTTATAAATACATAAGAAAATTTTATCTAAATTAGAATGTGGCTCAGTGATTTCACGTGTTTCATTCAACCAATTCCATCTAAAATTACGTACTTGAATCTACAGTAATGTAACTACAAGTTCAGACTGAGCTGTAGTGACTGAACTTGCAGATATATTTATGGATGCAAGTTCGGACCCATAATTTGAAGTAGTTATAGAAATTGTTTTCAGTCATCTTGCTACAATGTTCTTATGTTAACTACTAAATTCAAATGAGTAAATTCATATGTGAAAAATAATGTTAACATAATCCTAATTAGGGCTCCCATTAATAAATGTAGACTATTTACACTTTATAGACTGTAAATATATTCCTGTAAAAGGAATACTCTGAGATCCTTGACTTTTGAAATTTAGTCATCAAACATAACCTTAAAATGAGCAGGGGCATATAAGCAA
Organism: Nephotettix cincticeps; assembly: GCA_023375725.1. Taxonomy (NCBI): domain Eukaryota; kingdom Metazoa; phylum Arthropoda; class Insecta; order Hemiptera; family Cicadellidae; genus Nephotettix; species Nephotettix cincticeps. The sequence continues at coordinate 57,647,779 of CM041784.1, forward strand.
TGCACATTTTCCAAGTAAAATAAGTACTTCTACTAATCAATAAACATTATTATCAACTTACCTTCAATTTATCAACTGCAATGTTACTTCTAAATATCATTGATGCCATGATTGTATTATCAAAGTATCAAGTTAAAGTATAATGATCTCAGACTAAAAACTTAAAGAGTTAAAGGAAAATAAAATAAAATGATAATTTTAAGTAAATAAAAAAATTAAATTCGAAATACATTCATCAAAGTGGCTATGTGAGTAGTGCCACTTTTGTCCTGAATAACTCACAAAGGTTAAGCCAATCTGCTCAATTAAACGAAATTGACAACACTATTACACTAACAAACAGCCGACATTCTGACAAGTGGATGTTGATTTGTTGTGGTTGAAATTGAAAAGCCTCTATCCAGTGTTGCCTCGAAACATGTGTGTTTTCCCCCTAAATTGCCCACCAGAAAACTTTAAAACGGCCTATTAAATTATTACTACAAAACATAGCATACAAGTACAATTATAGCAGACATTAATATATGCTATAATCCATCATCATTGAATGTAATATCTATAATAAAATTTACATATATTTTGAACATCTAATAAAAATATTTAGCCCAAACTAAGGACATATTAGCGCATTTTTTCCTCAAAATGTATAGCCTAACTGCAAATTCATAAAAAGGAAATCAACAACAATCTACTCTGGATTCAAAATCGCATTAATTATGAAATTTGTAACGTCTCTTCAGTATTATTATTTTACTATAGTGTTTACACGCTATTACAACGGATGTGGCATTAACGGCCAATCGGGATTATTTTAGCAAGGCAATTAATTACTCAATGGCTAAATGGTTCAATTGCTCAAATTCAGGCACTTACTCAATGACTCAACAGCTATACCGGTAACCCGTAATTTTCCATCACCGAAAAACACTAACATTGGAACGCGCTCAACAATGGAAAATTAGCCTAGTTGTATACTATCAGAGAGAAACGGATTATAAGGATTAATTACTACTATCCGTTCATCTATGGTCGGACTCACCTCAAGGCAACACTCTATCCTCATCTAAGAAAATATGAGACAAATATAAAAATATTACCAAAAAATATCGAATAGGAAGAATGAAATGAAGACAAATTTTCTTCCGTCATGCTACGAACAACTGGTATACACAACTAGTTCAAGTTCAAGTTCTTTATTGAGCATGTTGACATGGTACAACGTGTATGCTATGTCATACAAAATAGTAAATATAATTTTTTAAGACAGTTTATACACACATAACAAACATTTCCGTGACTTACATCTATTTAAAAATAAAATCCTTAACACTGTAACATGACATACCAGTAAGTGCATTTCTTACTTTCTTTCTAAACATGTCATAATCGTGTTCCTTTTTTAGACACAATGGCAGACTATTAAAACAATTTTTTAGCGGAGTATTTTAAATTTTTCTGAAAAACCTAGGTGGAGTGAGGATGTACGCCTAGCACATTTCTGCGTTTGCTTCTTGTATCATAACTGTGTGCTTATGAAGAAAATATCGGGTGTGAATTTTTGTGGAGAACTGACAACGTTTCAAGAATATAAATAGAAGAAAAGGTGAGAATTTTATTGTTCATAAAGCTATCCTTACATGAAGTGCGCTTTGATAATTGGAAAATTGTTCTGGTGGCCATTTTCTGAAACCTGAATACCCGCACAGTTTTACCACTTTCACAACCCCAAACGGGTACACCATAAGATAGGTAAGGGTATATGACCCCATAATAGGCTGCAATTAGTAGCTCAGTGGAGGCGAAGTCAAAAAGCGCACTTAAACTGAAAAGCGCACGCTTGACTCAGGGCTTTTACACATGAGGGCGTTGCAAGGCGCATTGTTGAAATACAGAGCAGTAATGGTCGTGCACACACGCAACGGTTGCTTTAAAATGGACGAGCATTGCTACTAGATGCGTCTCGATATCTGTTCCTGTAACGCGCGTCTGGCGAGCGTCTCGAGTTATCATGATTTAAATCTGACTGTACACATGAATCAGTCGAGCGCACGCTTTTGAGTTGTCTACAGTTCTGTTGTTCAGTTCATCATGGAAGAAAATTTGTCTTCGTTTGACACCGAGCTATAAGAAGTCGTGCTGCTATATGGAATATGGAAAGTGTGAATTATAAAAACAGGGAGATGAAACGAATGGCCTGGAAATAGCTTGTTGAGCTTTTTTCCAAGTGGAATTGTTAAAATGAGGAAAAAAATAATTTTGGTAAGTACTTCCTTTGCCTTCGTCTTCGTGCCTTATATCAACGGTTTAAAATCCAAAGACATCCTAATTTAAACCTATAGCGAAACTGCCTTCAATCCAGCCGAGATCAACGCGACGTCAACGCTGCATGTGTACGTAGTGGTTAAATCTAACGCGCGTTGCAACGCCCTCATGTGTACAAGTGTCCATTTTTGAGCAAGCATTGCATGTGTACACAACCGTTGCTATGCTATGTTTCAACAACATGCGTTGCAAAATGCGCGATCCAACGGTCTCATGTTTTCTGGCCCTTTATCTATAGTGATGAGCTAGAAACAATACCGTCAGCATGCTTCTTTTACTTTTTACTTCTGATGTCTTCGCCATAATCGGTTGATTGGGGAATCGTCCATGTTCTTCCCTTCAGTCCGCGGTCTTTGCGAAGTGAGCTCTGTTTTTGGCCTACTTTAAGTGTTGGAATGTATGTTCTTCAATGTATTCAATTATGCAGTAATATGGTCTATGTGTTGAGTATTTTTTTTAATTTGTGGTAAAAAGTGTTGTAATTGGCTATTGATTTAATGTTGTCTGGCAATAAATTAAAGAACAATGAATCCGCATATTGCGGGGTGTCACTGAGTTTATTTAATTTATGTTGGGGGAGGTCGAAATTGTTTTTGGTGCGGGTGTTGTATTTATGTTGATTTTGTCTTTGTTCTGGTGGGGACTTTTTAACCAAGACCACTGTTTCAAGGATGTATAGGGAGATCACAGTAAGGATGCTGTGCTCCACAAAGATTGGCCTGCAGTGTTCTAGTGAATTTTTCCCATATATCGCTCTGACCGTTTTTTTTGTATTATCAGAACTCTGTCCAGATTTTTTGGGCTGTGGATCCCCATGCAACGATGCCATAACGCAGATGGGATGCAAAGAGAGAGTGGTAAGCCACAAGGACAGTCTTCTCGGAGGTTATACTCCTAATTCTTCTAACGACTATCAATGCTGTTGATAGTTTTTTACAAAGGAAGTCATTGTGGTGCTGCCAATTTAGGTTCTGATTTACTATTATTCCCAGATATTTAGTGAAGTTTTGTGTTGGAATAGTGATTCCAGTCCAGTCTTCTTTATTTTTATTTCTATTGTTTGGGGTGAATGAGATGTGGGCTGTTTTTGATGCATTTACACTAAGGTTAAGGGAATTGCAGATTGTTGTAGCTGTAGTTAGGGCTGTGTTGATTCGATGACTATTGTTGGTGTTGCGTTCAGTTGGTATGATGATAGTGGTGTCGTCCGCGAATAAAATGCATTTTTGGAGGTTGTCAAGCTGTTTTGGAAGATCATTAATGTATATGATAAAGCACAAGGGTCCAAGAATCGATCCCTGTGGAATTCCTCTTGAGGTTGTTCTGAAAGAAGATCTGGTGTTGGTGATCATATTTCCTTGCTGGTGTTCTAGTTCCACATACTGCATTCTGTCCGAGAGATAGTTATTGATCCAATTTAGGGCGTTGCCGCAGATTCCAATTTTCTTAAATTTTGAGGTTAATATGTTCCAATCTATTGTGTCAAAGGCTTTTTGAAGATCTAGGAAAAGACCTGATGCTGTTTTTTTTCTTCCCAAATAAGGGCTATTTCTTGACACAGTTTTGCAATTGCTGTATTGGTACTGTGGTCCTTCCTGAAACCATGCTGGGAAAATGTGATTAAGTTGTTAAGTTCCAGGTGTGAAATAATTTGGTTGTATATGGCTCGTTCAACAAGTTTGGATATTGTAGGTAAATTAGCAATCGGTCTATAATTCGTTGTGTTATGTCTGTCACCTTTTTTGAATATGGGATAAATTTTTGCAATTTTGAGATTGGAGGGTACTATTGCTTGGTATATGGAGCTATTTATGATATGGAGTATTGGTTTCGATATTTCATTTTTACAATATTTTACTATTTTTCCTGTAATGTCGTCGAATCCAGAAGAATTTTTGGAGCTGAGTTTGTCAAGAAGCCCTTCCATTTCCTTATCTGTTATAAGGCTAAAACTTTTTAGTTGTGGTATATCATCAGGTATCTCAGCATCTCCATACATTGCATCCCGCTCCTGAAATGTTGTTGGCTGTGTGAAGAATTTATTAAAAATGTTCGCGACATGATATGGGTCAGTGATCAATTTATTGTCTTTTACTAGAACAATTCTGTCCTGTCTCCCAATGACTCCCCCTCTTTCCTCATTGATTGTCCTCTACAGTTCCTTATTTTTGTCTTCAGCCAGTAGAATTTTGTCGGATATGTGCTTACGTTTTTTTCCTTTACATCTAGGTCATAATTCTTCTTATTTAGGTAATGGTTTTATAGTGTTCTAATCCTGTTATTTTGTACTTTCCTGAGTTTCTTGCATTTGGGTTTTTAATTTCAGAGTGTCATTATCCCAAAAATATGATTTTTTGAAGTAGAAATCTTTTTCACTTGCTTCGGCATAAATTTGGTTGATGGCTAATCTCATGATTTCCAGAAAGTTGTTATATTTTTTTCAACCGTGGTGGGTCTGTAGACCGCAGCCCAGTCTGTGTTAATGAGGTAGTGTTTAAGTTTGTTTAGGTTATATTTTGTGGAATTTCTTGTAGTTTTGTACGTTGCTTTAGCATGATTAATTTTGACTTTAATTTTGCATAGGATGGAGCAATGATCAGAATGCTATGTTGTACCAAATGTAGTATAGCGACTAAATGCCATATAAGACCTGATACCATAAGGCTACTTTTGCAAAATTATGTAGATCTTCATACGGATAATTAAAAATATATCTCATATTTATATTTGAGAGCGTGATCTAATGTTATTATAGTACGAATATGAATAACAATACAAAATATTGGTAGGAAATTAACTAAGATGTTCTTTTTTCATCAGATTATCCTGGTGAAAAGAAACAGTGTAATATTACAAAAATATACTCACAATTTGTGAGTGAATAAATATAGAAAAAGAACTGATTTTATTTTTGTGTTTTGTTTACCTTCATGTTATCTATACTTAAGTCAGCCTTATAGGCAAAAAGATAATAAAAAACTTATTTTGTTATTGTTATTAGTTTCTTTTGTTCTTCTTCTTGTTTTATGTCTAATAATTGAGGTTATGTTACTCTTCAATCTGGAGTCCACGCTTTTGCTTTTGAATTATTTAAGTAGAAATAGTGTTCTATTTATATGAAATTTACGTTGGGAAATACAATTCAGTTATCATTATTTGTAAACCAGTTATTTAATAGAAATGAAGTGCAAAAATAAAGGTAAAGTTATGAGGGAGAAAATTGTAAAGAAATTAAATCCTTTTGAAGTTCACATAAATCGATCCAAACATCAAGTATTAGGCCGAAAAATGAAAAGTGATCGAGGATTACCCGGGGTTTCGAAAAGTAAAGCTTTGTTGAAGGTAAACCAATTGATTTAGTATCAGCCCATTCTTGTCTAACCCTCTAACACATTTGCTGCTAAAAATTTATGTTAAGCACTTCAGTACCCCAAATGCTAAGCATTATTTTTAATACCAAAGTTGAGTCGAAGTGTTCAAATCCATTATTGGGGCTCCAATTGCCTTTTAAAAAATTATTTTACTTGGATTACTTGTGAACAATGATCAGAATGCTATGTTGTACCAAATGTAGTATAGCGACTAAATGTCATATAAGACCTGATACCATAAGGCTACTTTTGCAAAATTATGTAGATCTTCATACGGATAGCTAAAAATATATCTCACATTTATATTTGAGAGCGTGATCTAATGTTATTATAGTACGAATATGAATAACAATACAAAATATTGGTAGGAAATTAACTAAGATGTTCTTTTTTCATCAGATTATCCTGGTGAAAAGAAACAGTGTAATATTACAAAAATATACTCACAATTTGTGAGTGAATAAATATAGAAAAAGAACTGATTTTATTTTTGTGTTTTGTTTACCTTCATGTTATCTATACTTAAGTCAGCCTTATAGGCAAAAAGATAATAAAAAGCTTATTTTGTTATTGTTATTGGTTTCTTTTGTTCTTCTTCTTGTTTTATGTCTAATAATTGAGGTTATGTTACTCTTCAATCTGGAGTACACGCTTTTGCTGTTGAATTATTTAAGTAGAAATAGTGTTCAATTTATATGAAATTTACGTTGGGAAATACAATTCAGTTATCATTATTTGTAAACCAGTTATTTAATAGAAATGAAGTGCAAAAATAAAGGTAAAGTTATGAGGGAGAAAATTGTAAAGAAATTAAATCCTTTTGAAGTTCACATAAATCGATCCAAACATCAAGTATTAGGCCGAAAAATGAAAAGTGATCGAGGATTACCCGGGGTTTCGAAAAGTAAAGCTTTGTTGAAGGTAAACCAATTGATTTAGTATCAGCCCATTCTTGTCTAACCCTCTAACACATTTGCTGCTAAAAATTTATGTTAAGCACTTCAGTACCCCAAATGCTAAACATTATTTTTAATACCAAAGTTGAGTCGAAGTGTTCAAATCCATTATTGGGGCTCCAATTGCCTTTTAAAAAATTATTTTACTTGGATTACCTGTGAACCCTCCCCCTGCATTATGCACCGCACAACCCTTGGCCGATACCGCCATGCCGTATTCTATTGTTTGACTTATAATAACATAAACATTGTAAAGTCATATATCCAAGGCGAAGTCCATGAACATGTGACCTGAAATCGAGGCAAAATAGATTCAGTAGTACCTCGATTTAAAATGAATTTCAAGGGACTAAGAAAGATATACGTTAAATAGGAGGGTGTATTCTTTAAAACAAGGTTCGTAAAATCGAGGTTGAATTTTGACGAAATTCGTAGTATCAGGGTTAGTCTTAACCTTCAAATAAAGAATATTGAACGGGTCCAACATCTATTTAGAGTAGATTTTTAGGCATATGTTATTTTTGGTATACTTTATGTTTTACTGCTACAGATTGGCTTATCTAGCCATTGTCTGCTCGAAAACCACTATGACCCGATTGCTCGGCTAATTGTTGAGCTTATTCCTGAAGTACAGGTTCCGAAATAGATACATTTTTGTCACGGTATTGTTTCATCAATAACATGAGAGCACTTTCAACTGTAATTCAGGCCATTTAGCTTATTTACTGTGACCGGAAAGTCCACATTCGTCTGCATATTTCTTTTTATTTTTGACTATTGTTTAAAGAGGTGTTATTTAAACTCCTTAGGAATGTCCACTTTCTTCATATGCAGGTTTTCTTCCATGGTTTTTATTAATTCACTTTTGAACTCCACACTAAGAGCCACCAACGTGTTAATCACAATCACAAACGAAACACTGCTAAGATATGCAACACGATCTTAACACTGCGATAGATTTGTACCTTCTATGAATATTATGTGAGGCGGGCGGAAGTAAGGGAAATTCCGCTCGAGTGATGGCCTACAATGGGAATACGTTATATAGAGGTTACGTTTGTTGTATATGGGTTTCTTACTCAGGGTATTCGCCATACAGGGGTAAGAAACTTACTAACAAACACACAAAATATACGTTTTATAGAGGGTTTTATAAGTGTATTGTTCGTTATAGGGGTAAATTTTCTTTTGAATTATATGGCGTTTTCAAGGGGATTGAAAAATTATACGTTATATCGAGTAATACGTTACATTGAGGTTCGTTATAGAGAGGTTCCACTGTATCCCCAGGCGCCGGCTTCCCAACTATGGCTTGGAGGATGTTTAATAGGATACTCGAAAGCATTAGAAGTTTGAACCTATTAAATTTTGAGAGGCAGATAAAGGGAATGCTAACTGGAGCAGCCTATTACTCCATAAAAGAATAGATGGAAGTACCTCTACCACCTCTCCGCCTAACCACTTGACCACGCCATCACAAAGTATTTTTGTATATGTAAATATATGTGTACGTTTTATCTAGTCTTTTCTAACTTTTCCAGTTATCTGGTCAAGAACGAAGAGACGGTATTAAGATATTGACTAAACAGTGTTTATTTCACACTTTTGCATAAAGCAGGAATAATCAAAAAGCAATAATTATATTTAGGGTCACTACCTATTTAGGGACCCTACTGCACCTGGGGAATCTCAAACTGACTATACCACACGTGAGGGGTAGACTATCACAGAACAATTTGGCATTGAACCAACCTTCTCCTACGAGTGGCTGATCCACACTGAAGCCAATAACGTAACATGACGCTCTCCCCCACCCGTGGACTCACTGTCACTCAGGATGCGCGGGGTTCACCAGTGGACCCGCCGCAGCAAAAGTGTTGAAGTAGTTGAATCCGTTGGTGAGCTATTTAGTCAGAGCGGTCTTTTGTTTCTTTCCGTGCAATGTTTTCAGGTTATTGAAGAAAAAGTATAAGAGTTTCATGCCTGTATGTGATGGTTTCCTTCCATGTGAATGGAAAAGGGGAAAGTTTAATGTATGGCGAAACTGTGAACAAATCTTATCAATGTCCATATTCTGTTTCAGCGTAAGCAAACTTTGCTTCAAGAATATAAAGTCAGGGGTAAAAGTAACCAGTTTATAGATCAAAGAATTGGGGAGAGAAATAGGAATATGACAGAAGATGATAGAATCATGGCACGTTTTGCAGCTGAGCGAATGCGTATGTTTAATAAGGTAATGTATCAATTTTTTAAGTAGCTAGCAAGTATTTTTATTGATTAATAAACTAATGTCATCTATATGAATTTAATTTTACATAGTTTTAGTTACTCTTTTATAGTTTAAGTAAGATGTATTGCATATCAAAGAACCCCCATTCATAAATATAATAACGATTAAATTACTTTGTTTAAAAAGCCTGAAACAAAACCGAACAAAATAGGCATTATTGAAGGATGATGGTGCACATCTCTCGGCTACCGCATCATCTATCACCCTAAAGAGTATAATGTCTTTGTGCCCGCTAAGGTAGGACACAGTTTTCAAACAGTTGCACTCAGAAGGAGACACAGAATTCAGGAGTTCAATGTTTCCAAGTTAACGATTATTGACTGTCTAAATAGATGTTGATAGACAGGTACTTGTGGACAATCCTTGTATACTCCTTCATGGCAGTAATCTCGGTCTGATATACACTAATAACCTAAGGAAGATTTCCTTATTCGATCATATTAACACGTTCGCTGCGGATCACTCGGATCCGAGTGGTGACCAATGGTGGATCTGGCCATGTAGATTGTGCTGCCGCCTGTTGGGATCTGAGAGAACTATGACCAGCTTTGTTATAACACAGTATCTATTTCTGTATGGGTCACTTGGAATTTTCCTATTGGTTGATTTTAACCTACACTGGCTGCTCCACGGGAGGAACGCGGGTTTCGGGCGCCGCAGCTAATGTGTTAAGTACTATGATCGAACCAATAGTTGTGGGGCGGGGTTGTGGTTGTAGGGTTACACTCTACCTAAGAGGTTAGGTATAAACATGCATATTGATAGTACCCATTGGGGTAGACACATGAGTCTGACTCGTGACGCCGAGCGTGGACTGAATGCCAGACCACGAGTCCGACACGTGATCGGTAAATACTTTCCCCATAGATGGTGTTGCTATGTCCTTTAGAAAACATTTATAAATATTGTTTTGCTCGAGTGGGCAACTTGTTGAGTTGTTATTTCGCATTGTTTGGATTTTTCAGCCGACAATCACAGCGGTAGTTTGCCGGTTTGTGAGTTTGTTTTCGTTACGCTTGAGTTGTGTTTGGTTTTTCATCATCCATGTTATTATGTTTTGTGAGTAACGTGGTTTCTAATTATCATGGATCAAAAAGGTTTACGTACATATGAAGTGGACAGATATTTAGATAGTGATTTCTCTGAATTTAGTGATCGGAGACTCCATTGGACTTGTGAGCAATGCCAAGTACCACTACACATTAAAACATGTTTCAAGGATTTTCATACCAAATAAAACTATTCAGATCAGACCAGATGTAGTGTCAAATGTATACTGCATAGTGAATATAGTTAAGTGAACTTTATATCAATAATTTTTTAAACATTTTAATAAGTTTCTATGGCAACAAGTTTATGGTGAAATTGTGACAAAAATGAAAAACGTGAATATTTTTATGTAATTTTTCTAAAATACATTTATTAATATAAATGCATGTTTTTATATCCTACATAAAAAGTACTTTGAAGTTAAAGAAAATGTATGATTCAGGTGGTTTCAAAGAATATTTCAATCAAATATAGGCCCTTCTTTCAAAAATCTAAAATTTTAATTTTTTACCATTTGTAAACTTTTTCTTAGAGTTTTTGTAAACTCGACAACCTCTAAGTTCACATTGAAACTTAAGAGTGTGACAACATTCAACAATGAAATCTCTTGTTTCTTCTTTGTTTACAGAAAGCAATGTTCAATTTGTCTGATACCGAAGTTTTAACCCACAAAGGCCAAACACTGAGTGAAATAGAACGCTTTGAAGACATAAGGAGTGATGATGAGGATGACGATGATGGAAATAAAACCAGTGGTGCTCTCAAAGGTAAGGATGTCAAATAACCTACGTTGATTCAATAGTCTAAGGCTTTTTGAAACAACTCCATAATAAATTTAAATTATTAACCCTTTGCGCTTGGACCGAGTATTTATTAAACTTACTGTAAAAATACATAAACCACAAAGTACAGTTAACATTTTTATACTTTAATTTTTATCAGCGTTTCAGATCCTACTCATTAACATGTGACTACATTTCTCTTAAAACACATTTTTGAAAATTATTCTCTGAAGTGCTCTTTATTAAAGGTTTTATAGCATGCTATTTTTATTTTTAAAAGACGTGGTTTTGTTAGATGAGGTATCAATTTTATTTTGTCGGCTACACTTACCTCAATTGGAGTAGAAGAGAAAGGGAAAATTTATGCGTTGTTATGTGTTTGTAAAAAATTTGAAGAAGCCAGGCAACTCTCCTGCCAAGAGAGGAATGTGTAGCTCACAAAACAATTTTGGGAAATAAATGTCCTTTTTGTTTTCAGGTAAATTTGTTGAGAATGCTCATTTTGGAGGTGGAATGTTAACGAAGAGTGTACATGATAGGGAGTCACTCATTGATGAATTGATAAAAGAATCAAAGATACGCAAAGCTGAAAGACAACGTAACAAAGAGCAAACTTTGGAGGCAACAGAACAGTTGGATGAGGAGTGGAAGACACTTGGAATGATAGTAACATCTAATAAAAACACAGAAGATGTTAATAATCAGAAGAAAGATCAGTATGATATTGTAATGCGCCAACTTAAATTTGAGCCTCATGGCCAGGTAAAATTTAAGTGTTTCAGCTTGTCTAAGATTTAGAAAATACTCTTGACAATCAAAGTGTACCTTTATTGTAATAAATATAAAAAAACTTGAATATAATGTTCATATTGAAGGAGAATTTTGCACCCGGAAACATGTTTGACTTAGCTTGAAAACAAATCAGATGACATGTTTTTTTTTTTTAATTTTAATTACTACCATTTCTAGAATTTCCATGCAAAAAGTGATCATTGCAACTAGTCTGTTTAACCAATAACTATAAACTTAAATGTTTAATTTATCAAGCTGCTATAATTTGTCACTATGAAATTTGAAGTCAAGTCAGTTGTTTAAATTAATGAACTAGGATGAAGAATCATGGTATTAGGATTAGATTTAATATAATTAGGGACCAAAATAACAAATACAAAGACTTATAAATCTTATTAAGATAAGGTTAGATTTGATACCCTTAATGTCACAGTATTTTACCAGATTACCTTACTGAACAAGGCAATATTGTTTGCTGGACCAAGTTTATTAAAGACCACTTTCCTTTTTTTTACCAAATTTAACATTTATTCTCTTATAGGCACTGGTAGCTGTGAATCCAAAACAATGAAATTATTTTGGATAGTATGATTAGGCTTGTTTACAATTTAAATAATTTTCATCCAGAAATTGGATCGCAATATTTAAGAAAGTCTTGTACCCAATTTTAATGAGTGTTCTTTAATAGGCTTCCCAGAGGCTTAAAACAGAAGAAGAAATTGCCAAAGAAGACAAAGAACAACTTGAGAAGCTAGAAAAAGAAAGACTAAAACAGCTAAGGGAAATAGAAATGAATAAATATGGTACCCACAGAAGTGCAGATGACCTTGATGATGGGTAAGTACATAAATACCCCCGTCACAGCAGACCTGCATACTCAGCGAATTCCCAAATCAATAATATAATAATTATAATATATGACAAGTTTTGTCAATATCTGTCGATAAATATGAAAGTTATTTGCCTATTCTCCATAAGATTAACATGGGAATGAGTATGCAGGTTTGCTGCTGTGAGGAGCGTTGAAAGTAGACATTTCTAACATAAACAATTTTTATTTTGAGCTTTTATACCAAGTTTCATAAACATCTGTCATAAATAAAGGAATTTGCCTTTTCTCTATATGATTAACATGGAAAAGAGTATGCAGGTTAGCTGCCACGATAAACACATAAACTATGATTTTTAAGCATAAATGGATAGATTTCAAGCACATGAAAGTAAATACCAAGTTTAATCCAAAAATAGTGATTGATATGTGAAATATAAATTTTTCCATTGGAGCCTCAAAATACAACATACTGTGTTTTTTAATATCTCGGTAACCGATGGAGATAGCGAAAAACTTATAGGAACTAAGTTGTGCAGTTTTAAAGTTGATTCTATTGGTAAAGGTAAAATTTAAACAATTTAAGTTAGATGCTTCTTCTTGTGTCCATGATGAGACCTACAATGAGTCTGAATTCTGACCTACCTTACCGTAGAAGGTCCCCTTCAATCGTTGAGGAAGGAGAACTGAGGGACAATTTTCTCACTCTCAGGGGGAGAAACTCCATCCATATTGTTACAACCCATCCTTATGAGTTCCTTTTTTTACTTTCTCCCCTTATATGGTGAAAGAATTTTTTTGTCAAAATTTTTGAATTTGAGTTGAGAGTGGATATATATCCGTTTTGGGGTCTCCTGAATTAAAAAAGTGGGTTTCGACGTGATTCTGTTTTAAAAATGTATATGTACTTTTTCTGTATATACAGCTTTTCAAAATGACTTACGTCAGCACATAAAAAAATACAAGTTTGGTCTTAATCTAATCAGTCAAAATAAATTTTATTTTATCTTTAAAAACCAAAGACTAAGGTCTTTGAGGCTCACTGGGATTCCATTATACAATGCCTGACCGAATAAGCAAACCCCTTCTTGCCAACCTCATGACTTATCCACGGGAAATGGAGAAGCCTGTCCTACCGGTTGCCACACCGAATGTCATCACTACCTATACCAGTAGAAAATTCCTAGAAGTCAATAAAAGTGACAGGTTTTTTGCAAAACATACTGTGATAAGTAAAAAGCCATTAAATAGTAGCCATTAAATAATTCAAATATGTTCACTACAAAAATTCAATTGTAACCAAGTTTTCTGTTATAGATTTTCAAAGTTTTCTTCTGATTTGACTGAAAATGATCTCGCTGTTACTGATAATGAGGATGAGTCCAGTGGTGAAGAAGAAGAAAAGGAATTTGTTAGTGATGAAAGAACAGAGACGGACAGTGATGCTAGTGAAGTAGATGAAGATGTGAAGGAACATGAAAAAGAAGAAGAGGAAGAAAGTGAATACAAAACAAAGCATATTAGTATTTCTAGTAAGGAATCTGAAGTATCCAAAGTGGATTTAGAGTTAGAAGATGGTAAAATTGAATTATCTTCAGAGCAAATAGATGAAGACTCCACTGAAGATGATAGCTCAGACGAAGAATGCGCTATGGATGACCTCACAGATCTGATGCCATCATTGATGGACGAACCTGAAACCTTAACCAAACCTGAAGCAACACCTTCCACAAAGACCACAAATACAAACAAGAAACCTAAAGTTCCAGAGGTGGAAGTTGATGTAGAATTAGACTTACCTTATGTCCTAAATAGTAAGTGCTTTGAGATTAATTTAACCATTCTTAATAGTTGATAATATGTTTAGGCTTTCTGGTTTCGCCCAAGCCTCATGTGGTTTGAACGTTTCCTCAGGTACACAATTTTGTTTGTTCACAAAAAAATGTTATATTGAAAAATTAAGTTACTTTTTAGTCTGAGTAACAAATCAATACTTTTTCCTAACATGTTAACGTCCCTAAAACAAAATAGTTTTGTTGTACAAAACTAAAGGCACACATTTGTTGCACAGATTACATTTTGATATAACACACCATAGCTTGTTATTTCAAAATGTAAATTTTAATAAAGGCTTTTCTAATCATTCTGCTTGAACTTCAGTATTAAAGCAAAGATCAAATCAAACAGAAATCCTCTGTAAGGTATAAAAGAGTATTTTAAAATTCAACTAACAGCGTAGATTCATATTTATAAAAGTTTTAATTTCATTAAAATACCTTAGATCAAGAAGTATTATAATCAAAGAATTCAATTCCTCAAGTAATTTTCAAGTAATTAGTTGAATATTTTTATTATTTAGGTAATAAATTAAGTCTGTTACTATTGCATTAATTTTTATTATTATCAGTTCCAGAAAATTATGAATCTTTTAAAGATTTACTCACAAACAAAAGCATCTCTCAACAGAACGTTATCTTTGAAAGATTAGTAAAAAGTAACCACCCATCCTTAGAACCAGGGAATAAGAAGAAAATGTTAACATTAGCTGGATACGTAATTGAACATGTCAGTAAAAGTTCTGTAAGTAATATCAATTCCAATATATCATATCATTATGCAATGTACCATATTTCATAATATTTTTGTTATATTTTGTTTGCAAAGAGTTTTTGTTGAAAAAACAGCAGACTCTTTATTTAAAAAACATATACATTTTACATACTATCTACATATAGATAGTAATTGAGAAAATGTATATATTTATGAACTTTTTGTTCCATTGTAAATGTAAATAGAATCTTACTTTTTTAGTGGGTGGCAGCATCTTACCCATATACTTTACCTGTACGCATACTTTAGTTACTTTTTAACATGAAATCTGAACCGCAATTTCGTCTCTGAATTATGAACCGGTCTAATCTTTTTTGTTTCATTCAATAGTTACGTTAGTATCGTCAGCACACAAACAGGCAGCCCCTCCCATCAGCCTGATCCCTGGCAGGCCTGGAGTTAAAGTACAGGATATAGTACTTTAAAATACAGAATAGAACTCATATAGTATAGAATAGAGCTCAATATAGAATAGAGCTCAGAATACAGTACTAGGTGGACAAAACTAATTGGCAACTTCAAGATTATTACCAGAGCTATTGGTTACCGAGGTTCAGAATCCACCATGCTACCACTCAATACTTATGTCCATTTAGATAAATGTGTAGATATTGTAATAAAAAATGTATATACATAATTATATGATATATGTTTTAATAAATATTCAGAACCATGTTTATTGCTATTTTTCAGTTAACATGGAAATGTTTGCAAGTCTTAGTTTCACAATTTAATATACTAAAAGAATTTAACAAAGAAGAATGCCTTATAATGATAGTTGAAAGTCTTTCAAGTAAACTAGAAGATCTTGCAAGGAACACGTTACTACCGCAAGGGGTTTGTATATTTTTATAATTTTTAATTCAATTTATATTTCTTATGTAAGATGTTTTGCTTAATATGTTGTTTCCTATATTTTTTTTCTGAAAGCTACAGGGTAAGATGAAAAAGAGAAAAGTCAAACCATGCTTATTAGAAAACCACTATATAGCCATGTCGGAGGAATTACATCTAAAGCCTTTACTTATGAAAAGCTTACAGGTATCAAGTAAACAATCGTATCGAAATGATTAAACCTTGGTAGTTGTAGATTTCTCACGTTAAGTAGCCACTATCCGCAAGAAAAAAATTATTAAAAATCCTGAAAACGGAAAGCTGTTCATGGATTTAGATTATTTATGTTTGACTGAAAAGATATGAAACTTATTCCTCATAACCAACAAAGGCGAGAATGTAATAGTAATAGTGTATAGTGTTTAGTTGTTTATTATATCATACTGCTCATTTTGTCTTAATTTTTAAAATACATTAGAAAATATATTATTCATGTTAATGATAATTTTTTGTTGTCGGAAGTGGCCCAGATAATGGGGCTTTGTTCTAAATTCTATCGACTTTATTCTGCGCTCTTAGAATCTTGTTGACTTTTTAAATGTGGTCCCTAAGCCCACAGGAGAGGCTTTTTGTTGTCTGTATAGGTTTTTTTGACATTTTATCTAACGTGTGAACGGTTTTAGGTGAAGTTCTTGACCTGGTACATCCTAGTGTTCCTACGACCCCAAGGTTTGGACACCTTGGTGCCGGTGAGCAAACCCGCCCTCAGTTTAGTCTGCAGTCTAGTCAACCGGACAAATAATGTCAACCTCGCCTTGCTCTGTTGCTATCTTCTGCTACAGGTACCTAGCCTAACCGGTCTAGTAAACCATAAATAACTAGCCACTATAATTGGCCACGTTGCCAATTACCAAGAAAATTAAAATTGTCTAAGTTCCCCAGTTAATTTTGTTTTACTATTAATACAGTAGAACCTCACTAACTCAACCCAGATGTTGTCGAGTTATCCAGAACATTTAAGTATTTTATGAATTTTAAATAGCTAATACATAACGGAGTCTCATAGAGTTTCATATATAAATTTATTACAGTAAAGGACAGTAATTTATTACAGTAAGTACTGTATCATTACATACTAAGTAAACAGTCTTTGAACAAATATTTAATCGCTATTTCCACCTGTCTAACCATTCATACTCGCTGTAAATCCAGACTCTCCTCTTCTTTCTCTTCCTCAAACAACATCAGTGCTTTCTCTTAAAGGATAGTCCCTGATATCGGTGTACTTTAATCGCTTTGTCTACGAAACCACAGATACACAAAGCCTTACTTACTTTTTCATATTCGGCACATTTTATTCTTTATCCCTCCTTTATAGTTTCTGTACAAGTTCTTATTAAACATGCACGATTCAATCTCTGGTTTTTGTTTTTCCAAACAAGCACTTTAGACCGCCCAAAATTTAACTCTGAAGCTATTTGATTTACGTTTTCGCCTTTTTCTAGTCTCTTCAACGCATCTAATTTCAGTTCCATTGAAACTGACACTTGCTTCCTTTTTCTCCGGCATGTTTCCAAACAATTCACTCCAAAAGTTGAAATTATAAATTCAAAACATCAACTAAATGAATAGCTAATAAATCAAACAACACAGTAACAAACTACAGCTGAACACGTTCTCCACCAACGCTAAACTGAGTAAAAGAATACAGTGAAAATTTTGGAATACGGTGTGACCTTTGTCCTTCCGGGACTAAGCAAACAATAGCGAGCTACCCCCCCCATCTCCCAGCTAGGCCTAGGACTTTGACCTTGAGACCGCTAAAAGGTGCGCAATATTGTGCGTCTCGGCTCGTCTCAGCCATCCTGCGACCTTTTAAAGTCGAACGTACTAGTACTGTAAAATTTAATAAATAACATTTTCTGTCAGCTGTAGACTGTCAAGTTACACGGACTGTCGAGTTATCGGGTGTCAATTTAGTGAGGTTCTACTGTTAATATTCATCATAAATATATTTACACTAAAAACATTACTAACATTACAGCCCTATATTTATCTTTACTTTATTAATTCTCATCAAGTTAAGTTGACTGTTGAATTCGTACACTTTTGATCACATAATTGTTTTGGTTTGATGATATTAGGAAATGGTTTGAGATGTTCCAGGTTTCAAATATTGTATCCGAAACAAAATTACCATACTGGTTGCAGTGATTATGCATCTGACCCAAAGTTCAAGTGTTTGCGGCATAAAATAGACATACACCATGAAAAATAAAGTTGATATGTACAACGTCGTAATAAATACGACTTCTCATTATTACAGTAAATACTGTTCAATGTACTGGATTTTAACCTAGATAAACTATAGTTGAAAACATACATTTCCAGTTTAATTGACAACCCTCTCATTTTAAACGACTCCATTTTTTTAGAAAGCTTTTAAGACCAAGATGACAAGTTTAAATTTAGTGCGATTGGTATCACAACTACATATGGGAGGTTGTTAAATTTCTGTTGACAGTGGGGAAGTTATATTTTTCACAGAATTGTTGATAATTTACTTATGAAAAGTGAAAGAAAAGTTCTTACCCTTTTCAATACTCAGTACAAGATACAAGGTTTAAAATTTTTTTTAATTATTTTTTTGTAATCACTGACTAACTCGTTTATACTTTCAGGATGCTAAAATATCATCAGTAGTGTATCCTGAGGCTATCTTGTTCTTAAGTGATTGTATAAGAGAACCAAATGCCAAACTGAAGACAGAGAAGGAAAATGATGGTCCCAAGGTTAATAAGAGGTACGTGATTGTACTAAACATAGTATAGTTAGTTAACATTGGGAAGCATGCTAGTTTAGGTGTATAGCGCAAGACTTCCGTCTCTGAGATTCCGGGTTCAAATTCTCTCAATTACCAATCGCTAAGTGATAATGTCACAAACCACTAGGTCTAGCCTGAAGTAATGTGTATAACGGTTCTGGGTGATAATGGCCTATACAGTATAATAAAAGTTTGTGAAAATTAATGTAACTTTGATTGACGGTGGCCCCTTATTTTATCTAAAACTAAAAGAAGATTTATAAAGGTATTAAAAACCCTATGGGTTTTTAATACCTTTTCAAAAATATTTTAAAAAATTTTAAAATATATTTCACTTCCAACTGTTGTTTGACTTTCTTTTTACAGTGTTCGTTCCATTTTTCATGCCTAACGGTAGCATTGCAAAACAACTCTAAACATTTATACTTAAAAAGTTTTTGCTTTTTGGGCATTTTAATAGTGTAAAACATTACAAAATTTAACAAACTTATCATCACAACTCAGTGGTAATATTAGTTTTGAGATGGAAAGGGTAAAAAACACAAAGACGCAAGGGTAACAACGATCACATAACCTAAACGTGCAGCTTGTGTCTGTCGTATGACCACCATCACGACTCCCGAAGATAACCGAGTACTTCCGATACTCGCCGGACCTTCCGCTGCCGCCACATGTATTCGAGCACCCCATACAGATACAAAGTTTAAATTAATACTCGTAATCATTTTTATATCCATATATTTAATTTATAAACAATCAACTTGTTCAATTATATTTGATATTATTGATTATTTTGTAGTCATAATTGTTATCCCAACACAACCAATTTCAAGTGACTATTTACTTACAACGTCTTTGTTTGCTTGGGCACTTAAAGTGTAAAGCGACGCTAACAAACCACATTATCACACAGATGTCATGTGATTTTTGAGGTAGTGGAGAGAGGGGGGTAAAGAGACGGAAGGCTCTCCTGGAACCACACGACTTCCCACACACGATTCCGGACGACCCTCCAAGATACATTGCTATATAAAAATCATTCGAAATGATAATAGCAAATTAAGTTATATGTTCATTATTATTTACATTCTATCTAGTGATGTAATATATTTTTCAATGTCATCACGTTAAACACTGTTAAAATCCGTTTTACCCCCCTTTAAAAAAATTGTTTGGAACCCCCCCCAAGAATTTCAATGACGCAGTCTGCGTCATAGACCCCCCCTGTGGGCACCCCTGGTTTATACAAAAACTATTGTTGACTTGCAATATTATTTATACCTGAACTTCAGGGTCTTGGAAGTTATAAAACATGTTTAAAGGAATTTTTTTATTCTGAAAATATTTATGCACAGTAGACGTCTGATTTTCTGAGGCAATTGGAACCTAGGTCACCTCAGATACGGGAAAACTGATAACACAGAGGTTATATACTATATGTAAAAAATGAAGAAAATACACATTTTATGTGGATTACTTATTTGTTACTAAGAAAAACTTTGAATCATTAATTTTTCATGCCTGCAAACAAACACAAAAGAGAACAAGTCGTCAAAAGGTTTAGACCAAGCTTCACATTGATTGACGGCTGATGGCTCTATAATAGCTCTAGTAATAGTTGAGGTTAAGCTTGCAGCAAAAATCTCGGAATAAGCTGCAGGGGCAGGAGCAGATGGCTCATCACCAATAACACAGTCATCTATAAAATAATTTAGTTTGATTATGTGCCTATTCTTTATGTGGTTATTTAGTTCCGGTCAGTTAATAGAAGTTTAATCACATTCAGCTTGAGTAGTTTGATGTTTAATGCAATAGTCGAGAACAATATTTTGATCGTAACTATCTGTGACTAAGCAACCGAAACAATTTATTTATAAGCTGAACATCTGGTAAGGAACATTTTGATTGTTTCGACATCGCCCAACACTAAATACAATACTGATCTAACACAGGATAAGACGCACAGGTAAACGATTTATAGAATTAGCCTCTTCTTAGAAATATAATTAAATAATGTTTCCGGAAATAAACTTCTCAACCTAACAAGCAGGAGCAATCAATTGGAAATATTGCAGGTGCTAAGAATAAAATTCACTTCTTGTCTAAATTTTTGTGATTTAGTGTTATATTTTTATCTGTAGAGGACTAGCTCGGTAAACAGGGTCTTGGATAATCCGATTTACACTGTATTTGTACACTTGATGAACTTTTAGTTTTCAATATAATTACAGAAGAAAGGGATATTTGTTTTCACTTATAAAGGCTATTTTCTTACACTTAAAGAGTATTACACAAATAACTTAATCTATCTATACCTTAGATTTTTGTTGTAAATAATTGTAATGTTTTGAGTGTTTTTCACAGGGAGGAAGAAGCGGAATATTTTAGGCTACTTTTGGACTTTGAAGACACTGCGGAAGAACATGAAATATTGTATTTCAGTGTTGTACTACTGTCAGATTTTGTTAAAGTCTACAGGAAATACCCTCAGTCCAAAATTATGTTTAGAGAAGTTACAAACTCACTTAAGAATATAAAGGTATTTGGTTTGTCTTTCAAATAGTTTTTCGCAATAACACCTTTGATGTACTGTAAAACTATTTTAGAAATAAAATAAATATAATTGAAATCACAAAATATTATCTAGTTAGAGCGTAAACTTTTGGGTTTTTAAGTTATTTTTAAATGTAGTTGTTACTTTCTCAGTCATTGTTTCTTTGAAGTTATGGTTACCAGCAGGATCTAAACTGGTATTTCTGTCAAACCATGAGCAGTCACGTCTGGCTAGTATAAGTGACTCACACCTCTTCAATTAATTCTCCCCACAGGCCCTAGACCTATGGTGAGGGGCAGTTTTTTTTTTAATTCAGTAATAAGTTTTTTATTTTTACACACCTGAGTTGCAAGTCAACCGCTTTCCCCAAACCTTCCTCCGTAATATTTGGTCATTTCCAATTAGTTGGTGCAACGTTTTCGTACGTATTAGACGCATTGTGTGAATACGGTCAGTCAGATTTACCGCGTGTTTCGCTTACAGCAATAGTCAAATATACCTTGAATTTCGGTAAAAGGTTGTGGTGAAACGCAACAAACAAAAGAACACCTGCTAGAAATAAAATAACAGCTAGATTACCCGCTATGAGACCACCAGCTCTGGCCTTGGGCAACAATCCTAAACGGATTTTTGCCCAAGGCCAGAGCTGGTCGTTTTGGAGCGTTAAGTTTGGAGTTTCATTTTTTTCTGTCACATGATTTTTGCGTGATTTGTCATTAAATGTTCTAAAACATCATTTGTTACTCATGTGATTGCCAAGTGATATATAAAAACAATAATAAACACACTAAACACCAATAACGGTCAAACACAGTAACGGTCAAATTGACCTTATGTTTCTCTTAGCGTTTTAAAAATTATGTTTCGTTATAAGTGTTAATTAACATTATGTACGTAGTACTGTATAAGTAGTGATAACGTGCTGTAGATTAAAGTGTTATAATTCAGAATAAATTGCTACATTTTTAATTGAAACTAAGTACCCATCAGGTAGTTTGGATTACTGGGACTTGGTGTATTATATTATGGAATAGACTTGTAGTCATAAATAATTTAGCATTTTACTCTTTCAGTTAAATTTTATACAGTTATATTGATTATTAAAACAAATCAATAATGCTAAAAGTTGATGTATCAATGGGCAGCCATTTAGAAATAAATGTACTTTGTATTACTTTAGAAATTTTAATTAGGTTAATAACAATAATCCAGTTATTTGCATATAACAGGAAGGTCATGCAAGAAGCAAATGAAGAAGAAGGTAATGCAGGAAGGTTGTCGTGTTGTACTAGTAGATACATTTTATTAGACTCACAATCTTGTCAAAAATAGATTATTCAAATTATTATTGTGTTTTTTAACTTTCCTTTTTAGCATTTCTTGTGTTATTTAGAAATTTCGACTTTTATTCTTATGTGTATAAAACATCCTTATCAGATAATTTTGATCTGTAATCCTTGATAAATAAATATAAAAAATCTATCTTATCTTATTGCATGATGCTTTTTGTGTTTATATTATGAAGAAACTGGAGATCTGAAAGTATTCAATTCTTAGTATTTTCAGATTTATTTGTTAAGTTTATTGTCATAGTTTAGTGTTCACTAAATGGCACCTCATGGTAAAAAGTTGCAATTTGCAATTTTTTATTTATAAAATTATATACACTAAAATATTCTATTGGTTAGAATCATTCACCACTTCATGCCTTAATTTCAATGCAAGAAGTCATGGGTTCAAAGTTCAAATGCTAAAAACCCATTTGGATTGCATTAAGAATTAGAAATTATTATGTTATTAAATGGTTTTTTACCTGGTATAAGTAAAAATATCTTGAAAGGGTTCGTAAGAAATAAACTTGGTATGAGCCTTTTAAACTTTAACTTATTGTTGGTAAATTTTTTCTTGAGTGTCATTCAATTTTTGCTCCAAACTGGTTTGGACTGCCACAAATGGTGGTGTTTTCCATGATCTTGTTTGTATTATTATGGAAGTTCTCTACTTACAGTTTGAAGGATTTACTTCAAACTTGTGTTTACGTGTTTTAATTGATTTGGATTGTACTTATTTTTATTATACACCTGTTTTAGTGTAAATATGTAGTTTGTACATTAGTCTAAGGTAGTTGCAATGAGTATCAAATTATTTTAGAGAAGAATGATATTTTTAGAAGAGGATTAGGGATTTTGATAACATTATGGCAAATGAAAATGTTTCTATAAAACCTTACTTAATGTAAAATCTTTTATTTTCAGGTCGTAACATGTTCGCCCAAATTAATTAAAGAGATAAGTGAACTTTATACACTGCTGAAGGTACTAAGTTCAGCTCAACTTCCTTCTTTGTCAAAAAGTGCTAGAAAACCAAAAGCCCTACGCCAGTACGAGCCGTCATTCCACACAGTGTAAGTGCTCAGTCTGTTGTGTTTTATAGTCTATCTAAAGAACCATCTGAAATTCAACCCCAAAAGATTTCTACCCTGAAATATATTTTAATGCAAATACAATTAATTATATAATTAATGATTTTTTTAAAGATAAGTGGAACTCAGCCAATACTCAACGTTATTGTTCCATGAGAGAAAATAATAAAAAAATAAGATGCAAATACAATGTATTTAAATTCTGTCACAGTTTTATTTTTACAGTTTCTTTATTTTAAAGAAATATCCTACAAATAATGTACATTGACTTTGTACCAGTTTGTTGTAATACTTCTGTAATCAAAAACAAATTTTATGTGCAATAAAATTTTGTATATTGTCACTATCCACTAGAGGTGTGCGGATAGTGAATTATTTTTTCGGATCGGATAGCTCAAGTTCGGATCGGATCGGATAGTTTGGGTTCGGATTCGGATACTCGCAATAACAAAGTGAAATCAGACTTTATCTAAGAATAAATTAGGAAAAAATAAATAAAATGTTATCAAAATTATTAAATGGTAAATAAAAAATCATAAATTCTTCATAGGATGAACAACAAAACTAAAATTTTTACTTCACTGCATTTAAAAGTACCAGTAACAAATTTTAATATGGCGTAATTCACAAATTAAATCAACAGAAACCTTATAATTCGCCATTAAATGACATCAAATTTCTACTAATTCATCAATTCATTCTCCTAATCATCAACTAATTCTCAATTTTATTTCACGATTCAATTATTTTATTTATTACAATGATAAAAACAAATCACCATTAACAAAGAATCAAGATTTGACAGACGACGTTGGCTCGATGCCATCGGCTATCTGCGTATCGGCAGGGGCAGTGACAGTGCAGCTACTATCAAACAAAGGCTTGTGCGCAGGCGCAGAGTTGGAATATTTGGCAGATAAAATACCCCGATCGGCTGTGTAACAATATTGAAACCCGTGAAATTATGGTACCTCGTCGTAATCTAGTTAGTTATTCATCTTAAAAATGTAAAACTAATAACGCTTAAATTCATTTAAAAAAGAGAAAATGTTGATTGAAAGCAAGTGGGAAATTTGTTGGTTATGTGAACACCGAACGACGAAATAGGCCAAATGTAAATTTGGCAACACGTTATCTTATTGCTCAAACCCGGAGTAGTTGAGAATTCGATAACTAAACAATTGATCGTCTACGTAGACGATCAGAATGAAGCAGTATTATTTTTGCTGGAAACCCCGTCGCAAAACGAGCTATTATGATGGTTTGTTACCAATAACACTAAATCAACAATTCAATTCAGTCGTGCATAGCGATGTACTACTTTAGTCATAGTAGGTACCGGTAAAAGTCGTATTATCATATTTATTTATACCGATTAAAACATTATTAAAACTCATTAAAAATAATTAGTTGATACCTCAAGGACGTATCATCCTTAAATATATCCGTGATAAATGTAAAGGAGTACTAATAAGATGTAGTCACAATAGAAGTACGATATTTAGTTATCGTGCACTAAAGGACACAGCAGCCCTGACATTTTGCCATTATTAGCGTCTACTACGCATTACAAAAACCAGGAAGCCGTAACCTTACTTTGGTTTGGTTGTTGCTACATTCGATTGTTTCATTCACTATTTCATTGTTTATTATTGATTAGTTAATTCAGAATAATGATTTGAAATTTAATTTTAATATCTAAACCAATTCAAATCATTCAAAATCCTGATCTTTCCAAACTTCTAAATATACCGTTTAGTGTAATAATTATAGATCCATTCTTCAAGAACACATATTTTCGGGATATATTTCAGTTGTCATAATGCTTAGCGATTCGAATCGCTATAAGTGTATCGCGTCTACCAGTCAACGACATTGTTTTGATGAAAGACTACGTAATATTTATTGGATATTACCGGATATCTTAAATACATTCGGATCGGTTTCGGATATCTGATCCGATCCGAATCCGAACCGAATTTTCGGATATCCGCACACCTCTACTATCCACGCCACTCAATTCCACAAAATTCTTTATTTTAACTGGCAAAGTTAGGGCCACATGGACTTTTTTTACTTTTATGAAAATTGTTAGTTATTGGTTGTCTTGTTTTATTAAAATTGTGTGGGTAAACTGTATACTTTTTGTAAAATCCATTTCAAACACTATTATTGAAAATTATATCTGTACTTAGTATTTATAATTGACTCACATGGATGTTATTGATGGCAAACATTTTCTCTTTCAGGACTATCGGAAAGTCTCAGAGAGGTCTACCGGCAGAAGTTCAAGAGGAGCAAAAACTGTTACACAAGTACAAGCATGAGATGAAGGGGGCCATGCGGGAGTTACGGAGAGATAGAATGTTCTTGGCCAACGTCAAACTGAAAGAGAAAGCACTCAGGTACTTAAGAGCTATTTTTTATCCCATCCTATAATATGGGGGCCTGGATTGGATGTTCATACGATCTAGATCGCCAGTCTACAGAGCTTGAGGTTGTGGGTTTAAATCCTACCAGTGGTAGTAAGTAATAAAAATGCACCTCAAGTCTCCCAGGGTTTACTGAGCCTCGTGAGGCAATTGGGAAGCTACGACTTCAGGAAGGCATCCTGATGTATAAAGCTAACACAGGCACGAAGAGAACTGGTAAACACGGTGAAGAATGTGCTATGCTGACCACATACGTTCATCTTACTAGAATGTACAATAAAAATAATATGGCTATTAGGCAAAATTCCTTCACAAGAATGTCAATGGCGCAGAATTATTACTATTCTATCTTTTGCTGTACTGATTGGGTGGGTACGTCAATCCGTCTGACCTACTTTTGCCGTGCTGATTGGGTGGGTACGTCAATCCGTCTGACCTACTTTTGCCGTGCTGATTGGGTGGGTACGTCAATCCGTCTGACCTACTTTTGCTGTGCTGATTGGGTGGGTACGTCAATCCGTCTGACCTACTTTTGCCGTGCTGATTGGGTGGGTACGTCAATCCGTCTGACCTACTTTTGCTGTACTGATTGGGTGGGTACGTCAATCCGTCTGACCTACTTTTGCCGTACTGATTGGGTCGGTACGTCAATCCGCCTGACCTACTTTTGCCGTACTGATTGGGTCAGTACTGATTGGACTAGCAAAGCAATTAACATGTTATTTTCACAATAAAGCCCATAGATCTATGGTAATTTACAGCAAAAAGTAAATATATGCTGCGATAGATTGTTGCAATAATGAAGGCTTATTGGCTAAATAAACTGCCCTTTCCTGAAAATTATATAATGATGTTTTAATTTTTGTTCTTTATTCTTCCAGTGATGAAGAGAGAATAAAGAAAGTGAAAGAAATATTCAGTTCTGCAGCTGTGCAACAAGGAGAGCTGAGGAGTTTAAAGCGGAAAAAATGATGAGATTATAGTGCTAGGTTTGAAAATAACAAGTGTTTGATGGATTACTTCTATAGTTTTGTAAAAAGGATTTTGTGAGCATGGAAACTTTTAATGTGAAATGATATCACATGTTTACAAATAATATATTTATTTGTTTTAAAACTGTTCTTAAGGATAGGACTGTATATATGTATAGATACCCAGTTTTTTGTTTCCTTGGAAAATGGAAATGGAATCTTTCTTTCCTGCCTTAGTGTTTTTTAAAGTGAAAGAGTAGTCTATTTAATACTGAAGCTCAGGTGTTCTAATTTTTTTGTCATCATTTATAATTATCATCTCATGAAATACAGATACATTTTTTACATTATAATTGTAAATATGTTTTGAATAATTTTAGAACTTTTGGACTATTTTACTAAGTTACTTTACAGTTTATATAATGTATACCCTTTATCATGTGTACAATTGTTTTTTTATAAAATTGACATGAGTCAAAATAAAATGTTATGTTATACTCTTGGTTAAAATATTTAATGAAAAGTTCTATCTTCATAGAATTAGGTAATTTAAATGCACAGCCAAAAAGTCGGATAGCGGAAGGAGTCAGCTTATGTTTAGGAAACTTTTAAGAGGAAAATCAAACTAGTAACATTGTAAAATCTTTATTGGTCCCTTATTTTATCAATTAATAACAAAATAAAACTTTGAAATATTCAACCATGAAACAATACATTTACAGAACATTAATTTTGATTATAATTCATTTAGTACAAAAATAACACAACAACGTGGAAAAATATATAACTCTTTGTTAAAAACAACATGCTTCAGTTCTTTACGTCAATATTCGTTGATTCCAAGGGCATCCCCGACTTGGACAAGGTATTGACTTTTTAAAGGTAAAAAGTACTTCTTTTGACTATCTACGGACTCGCACTAAAAATATACAAAGTTATGTCACATTTCAATTTTTTATGGCATTTCATAAATGTGATGATGATTGATAAGCAATAATTACAGTAAAGTTTTTTTTAGTAAATCTTTATTGTTGAATTTAACACATTATGTTGTTTGAGGTATTATTTAAGAATATTTGGACAGATTTATTGCATTAAAAAGAAACCTAAGGCATTAATAAAGATTAATTCACGTAGAAATAAGGCTAAACATGTATAAACCTAAAAAAACATGGTTCATTTTACAATTAAACAAGAAGTTTTTCAACTTTCACTGATGCTATTAACATGTTAGGAGAATCGTGCACCATTAACCCTTCAAGCCCGGAATTTTAAGAGCCCTTCCAACACGCCCGGACGACATTATATTGGGATTTGGCTCACCTAGGCCTACTACCAGCAAACCTGAGCTGTAACTGATGACTGTTAATCTAACCACAATGTGATGTTATCGTTTAAGTCTATTTCAAACTAATATTTTATTGAAAACGTTCAAAAATAAATTAGTTCTAGACCTTACTCACAATGTCAGTTTACCATAAAATGTCTTCTTGAAACTAATTTCAATTTAAAATATGCTATTAAGACACTAAACTTGACTAAAAAAACATATAAAACACTTGTAGAGATGATAACTAATCTATTTTAGTTCAAAACACTGTCAAACTAACACAAAAACATTGCCTTCCCACATTACATGAGACAACAGCAAACAAACAACAAACCAAGTGGTTATCATCTGCTCTTCCAGCTGAGTTTTTTTTAGTTTTCCTCCTTTCAAAGACAGCCGAATGGCAAAAACCATTATGCTAGAAAGGCAGTGTTCTCCAATATTGAGAAGCTCCAAATAGTTCTAAAAAATATCCCGTAAGGTAGCAGCAAAATGCAGTAGTGACAAATATGTAAAGAGCATGGCAACCAACGGCCGGCGCGTCATTGGCAGCGTGTACGTAGTACGTCAACCGGGGTTGAAGGGCTAATAAGTATGTACCCAATTGGGTACACATCCATTTGAGCTATGGATGGTGTACCCCATCGTGTACACCTATTAAAAATATAAAAAAGTAATAATTTTGGGAAAATACATGTATCAAAGTACTTTTTTACTATCAAAACAAAGAGATTTTTATTTTAAATAGTACAGTTATTCTATTTAGTATGTGTTCTATTTAAATTGGTCCGCAAAAAGTAGGCTACACAAATTGGTATTTTCACCACCGTCTCAAACATGTTAAGGCCTTAGATCTTTGGCTTGTCTGCTGAAAGAATAGAATATGTTGGGTCACGGTAAAATTCTGCCCACTATTGTTTTACAAAACAGGAATTTCAGATTTAGTATGCTTGGAATATGTTAAAAACCCAAGGTAAGAAATTTAAAGCAATAAGAGACAAACTACATCATTAAAGTAGTGATTAAGGTTGTAGATTTATACAACCTTACCAAATACAATAAACCCTCATGATTGTAGATTTATACTTACGGTTGGCTCTGTAATATTGAAGAATGAGAGAGGCACTGTCGGTTTATTCTCACTGAACCATAATTTTTCTCTAAATCTCCTTTCTACAGGAAATATATGGCCTTCCGTGCTAAATATATACTTGTCAAAATTTTTATTTACATGGTTATCCTTATCAAATAGCTGAAACAAGTCATAAGTTACAGTTTTCTGTTTTTATTGCTAAACCAGTTTTACCTCTGACAATTTTTGACAGGTCTAAAGTTGTGAAATGGATCAAATATCATTAAACATGTATGGAATTTTAATGCAAAAATAGATGTAACATCTGCTCAACATTTTATAACAAAGTTTAATAACATAATTCTTTCATCACTATCAATGAATTTTAGCAAAGAAACATTATGTTCGACATCATGTTATACAGAATAAATGGGTTGGTTATTAATTATTCAATATCCTTTATTGGACTTTTCCAACACGTCTGTGTTTTTAACCACATAACGTTTCTGGAGGTGGAGAAACTCCTCCCGTTTTCAAGAGATTCTTTAATAATTTACATTAAAAGTTGAAAGTTTAAGTTCAGATATTATTATATCATGTTGTCAAAAATACCATGCTTAACTATCATACACAATACAACAAACTATATTGATAACGCAACAAAAAACCACAACACTCCGCCTCCGAGCTAGCAGGGTGACACAAGATAGCATGCGCTCAGGACGAGAGTTGTAGCACTACTCTCAAAAAAACTATCATGGAACTCTTTGCTCTCTATTGAATAATCATGGAATACATTAATCAAAAAAGTAACAAGACTTTTAGATGACTAACGTATTAGAAATATAAGACTTACAAGGTACAGATATTTGGCGGTTTCACTGAGGAAGAAGCTCTCCATTCTGTCCTCCAGGCTCATGTCGGAAACACTGTGGACAGTGGCGTAACCACAATCAGTCCTTGTGTATTGGTTTAAGTTCTCCAAGATTTCTCGACCTACATGAAGGTAAAATGGGCTTTTTGTAGCCTAGAATGAAAGCATATTTGTTAGTATAAAACTGTGCAATACCATAAATTATACAACAGAAATATTGTCACTGTCAGGACAGGGTGAGGAGGCTCGAGCAAAGCTGCCCAGGCACTTAAACCTTAGTTGATCTTTTGTACAGCCACTGGAAAGAAAGGTTTTATCAGGAGAGGACAGCCTAGGTCAGCCAGGGAGGAAGAGGCAACGACCCCAAAGCCCATCCCGCTCCCAAGAATCGGTGTCATGCCCGAGTGTTACTCTACCATCATGAAGTGAACCATTTACACCATTATTCAAACTAAATATCCAAGGGTGACTAAGTTCAAAGGGTGATGTGCTCCAAAGATTCCAGCAGAAACCATAGGTGTGGTGCAAAGGAAGCTGGTTGCTTTGGATAGCTAAAATACTTACCAACATTGTGAGATATCCTTTTTTTAACCTAATATTACTTCTGAAGAGTAATAAATCAGTTTGAAAGCCATTTTGTCTAAATTAGAAATAATTTGTAAAAAAGCGTGAAGTAATAAACAGACCTTTCCTATTCCAATTGTGCGAAAAAACTTGCCGTCACCGGTGAAGAGGATTTTAATTAACATTAGTTATTCTTGAGTACGAGCTGATAGTGCAAAATATCAATCTTATCCATTCATTCAGTTTTTAATCTATTATTAAACTTTGACCTTAGGCACCAACCATCAATTATCTCTCCATTCAATATATTTTTGTAGGCCAATAATTGTGGACTGATTTTTTGATGTTCTCTGACAAAATCTGATCAGTAGTAAGGACTGATGTTTGTATATACCTGGTAGAGAAGATAGGTAGATTCAATGAGTTCAGGCCGCAGGGGGTAGAATGCCACATCAGGAGTTAGGCTCTTCCAATTCCAACGTTCAGGTAACACTCCAAAACGCTTCCAAATCAAATAATAAAGTGCGTGAGTGCAAATTGCCTCATCAATGTCACCATGAAGAACCTGTAAAAAACATACAATTGAGATTTGAACATGGTAGACGATGATTGCATAAAATGACCGCACACCCGTATGTTGCGTATTTCGCCAAGGAAAGCTCTACTGACAAGAGTATTGCAGCTGATATTATCTGGACAAAATTACATTAAAGGTGTAAATAAAAGAAATTAAAACACGATTAAATACTTTTTTACTAAATGATTAATGAACTATTAAATGGTCCTTGAATTTCTTGTATCTAGAAATTTTCTAGATTCAAGAAATGAATACAAAAAAATAGGTTTTCCTTTTGAATTGGAGTGTTTTATTCCTTACCTAAAAGTAATAAAAGATCAAATTAAAAACAGCTTTTTAACACCTGCGATTTTTGACAGGCATACTGTGTTACAGTAGTTATATAGAGTTTGCAGCACTAATATAGCAGGCGCTGGTCACGATAATTCACACAACGTTGACATCATATTTATTTCAGATTGATTGTATGTAATATTTTCAGATTAACCGAATTTCCAGCTATCCAGATTGGGTCCCTGCCATATTAATCCGGATAAAGCTGTAGTTAGTTTTATCTTACTGAGAACAATGAATTGCATTTTAAATATTTTCTCTCTCATAAAATATTTTCTAATAAAAAAAATGACTCAGTAGATGAGGGGTAATAATACTAACCTGTATTCCTGCAAATGCAGCTTGCAGAGAATCTATCCATGTGGTGTGGATTGAACCTGTGTTCATGTCAACATTAACAAATAAAGGATGGTCACCGATGCCTTTATTACAATGAGGGCGCCTGAAATAGAGCAAGGATAAAGACCTTTATTGTAATTGGCCTTTTACAGAGAGTGCACAGAGTCAAAACAGGTGTATCAATATTATATCAAAGTCGGTATTCTTAATCTAATCTAAAATTCTATATTTACGTATCTGCAAAATTAAAATTCATTAAAATTATTGTAATGTATGTCATTTTATGTATGACTGTTACTATCTTCTATGTGTTCTATTGTTGCTTACTCTGTGCATTGGATATTTACTATACAATTTTTGGAGTTGGCTCGCAATCCGTTAACATCTTAATTTTATCCTGGTTCAATATGATTTTTAAGGTTTAACAAGGTCCGTATCACAAGATATTATATTTTGGCGACAAAGAGCCTACAAGTAAAGTAAATAAATACCAAGAAAATGTTTATTGCAGCCACTCTTTGCAGAAATATGATGAGAGGAAAGATGCAGTTTAGGACCGCATTTTGAGAGGTTAAGATGCCCGATCCTAAACAGCAATCTAAAAAAATCAATTCAAAATCGAATGCTTCATCATCTCAATCAAAGTCTAAAGTAACCATGGAATTAACCTGAAAAATGTATACTTCTTTTCCAATGAATTTACATCCTGTCATAATTGCTTTACTTTGATCAAATAAAGACCTCTGAAATTTTTGGCTGAAAATGTATAAATGATTTAATACAAAATTCTTCTCGATTTAATAGCTCTGTTTAGTTGTTAGAGAATACAATGATATTATAATCACCCTCTACGCATATGTTCGTGGATGCTTTGGTACATGTGGGCGAACATATGGTAATCTTCCGTCTCTCCAAACATTATATAAGATTTTAATAGATATTCATAGAATGAGTCCAAACCAGCACCAAGACCACTGAGACGTCCCACCCACTGCCCTGAGGTCGCATCTATGGCGTTACCTGAAAATAGATTGGTTACATGAAATCCAGTGAACCAAACAAAGAAGGATAGGTACCTGGTCTTTTAACTGACATGAAGAAGTAATTAATTTTTAACTAAAATAATATTGAAACACTAATACAGTGGAACGTGGATAATTCGAACTTCTGTAATTCGAAAACTTCCTTAATTCGAAATTTTGTCTTGGTCCCTAGAATTTTATATGAAAACCATGTTAAAATATCCTGGTTAATTTGAATAATATTTTGGATAATTCGAAGTTTTTACAGCATAAATCTATAAAGTGAACAAGTCATTGTGTGCGATTTTCCAGGAAACGATGTCCGGGCTTCCTGTCCTCAGACTATTTTTAGTTAGATCAACACGCCCACCCCCCGCCAATCCTTCTCATTGCACGTACACCTGCTCATAAATCACAACATTGACATCTCTAGTCTCACTACACGGCGCCGACGCAGTTCAGTAGCGTGTGTATCATTAATGGTGGTTTTATTCCGATATTTGTCGTCTTTGTTTCGTGTTGGCATTTGTGACTTCGTCTGCGTTCATAACACGTCGTTTGGATGATGGCTTCGTCAAAGCGAACCTACAAATCTCTTACGTTGCAAGAATAAATAGCGGCGATCAAGGAGGTAGAGAAGGGAAAAGTTTGAAATAGCTAGTTTCGGGATCCCCCAAACACATTATCGACATTTAACAAAAATTAGGATTTTTAATCAATAATATCTTCATTAACCTAACTTTTATAATATACAATGTAAAAACATGATGTTTAGTTGTTTATTTCAACCACATACATAAAACTTTTCTAATTCGAATTTTTGGATAATTCGAATTTTTTTCTGGTCCCTTGAGGTTCGAATTATCCAAGTTATACTGTATCTATAAATATTTCCTTCAATCTGTAATGGTTCTGCTATTTCTACCTTATAGCAGATAATCAGCTTACTTATAAATATAAATTAAAATATAGATTATAGTTTGTTTCCGAAACCGAATATGTACATCAGATTTAACCCTTTAAAGATTAATGACATTTTAAAACGTCACTATCTCAGAGCTGGTTAGGAGTAAGGGGAAAATGTAATATCACACCTTGAAGGAGTAAAATATATTTTTTCACTAAATCTTATTACAGCATACTGTAAATATAGCAGAAAATGAGTATTAGTTTCAAAATACCCAAAAATGAACATTTTATAACTTTTTTCGTGTGAGTCTTCAAAACATGGACACACGCATAACGCCCATTTTACACTCTTTGCGCTGAAAGGTTATGCCTTTTCACTTTGTGAAGAATGCTCTCACACTTCACACTGAGAAAAAGTTATTCGCACGCTTGTATTTCCCGCCGCAGCCACCATCGTATGATACACCCTCCCCAGCAGATTACCTATCATAATGAATACACCAGTAAACACGTGCCGCATAACTACATGTCTTTAATTATTGATTTATGACATAAGAATCAATCTGTATCATGTTATGAATTTGCACAAATTTTGTCAAATTACGTTTTAAAAGTCACTACTCCTTTTCACATATACATAAAAAGACGTTTAAAAATGTCATTACTATTTTGATGCAACATACACTACACCTTGAAAGGTTAAAATTGTATAGTTATAAAATTAGTCTTATTATGTATCGTGTGATATTATTCAAGATATACATGTCAATTAAATAATTATTTACATCGTTTATCTCGACAAAAAATAAATTTAAAAAATCAGATAAACTTATGAATATTAGTAAAAGTGAAGTATCACTGTAAGAGGTTCCTTATCATATCTTGAAATATTTTATCAGCTTCAAACAGCTCTCCTACAAATAGGTACTATTAGATAAATTCCCTTTCAACTTATGCTAGACTAAAAATGACAACAAAGTCATTCTATTCATTATTCCTTTTTAAAGGAAATAAGAGAAATTAAGCGAAAAAACACATACATAATTTGTACTAAAAATGCACAGACAACCAAACAAAGTTTCAATTCAATTCTGGAGGCAAGAATGTTTAATATGTTTAAAAAAATCAAATAAACAAACCAAATTAATCCAGATGATAGATGTGTTACAGGTAATCTCACTTCAACATATACTATTTTATTTTCTCTTCTAACTCCAAGCAGAGCAACCAAATAAAAAGTTCTATGATTTCATCCATTAACCCTTCAGGCAAAATCACAATTAGACATATATTAACCTGGAACTACCCATCGGTCACATTATGGCCTATGTGCGGCATTTGAGAAAGCAGTATTTTTAATATATATAAACATGTGCTCAACAGACCGAATTATTTTTTTGCATGACTGTAAAGCCAATGAGGTTGGCTGCCTGCTCGTACTAAATTTAATCCGATATATTGTGTTGGCAGCCTGCTAAAACTGTAAGTTAGTGTCGTTGCATTGCTTAAAAATATTTCGAATAGTACTGTATATATTTAGTTGTTTTTGTAAATTATTGTATTTTTCAGTAAACTATCTAAATTTACTATATAAAAGTAAGTAAAATTTGCTACAAAATTTATATTTTGGAAATCCTGTGCCATTGATTTTTGTAATATGCACCTGACCCATCAATTTTTTATATCATCATATATAGTTTGTGCCAATATATATGTAATTATTTAACAAAATATGTGTTACCATAGTATTCATTGTTATTTCCTGAAAAAGTTATACATAAAACATTACTGTTAACACAGTTCGCTGCGGGCGGCAACGATCGTTGTCGCGCCAGCCTCTCCCCAGGTGTGCACGGCAACAACCGATGCCACCATTCCTTTGTTGCTTAAATATGTCAGTGAGCTGCTAGTACTTCTCCAGTGCCTATCTTTATTATTGCACTTATGGTACATTTCTTTCATTTTTGGCGAAGTCAGTTTTTGATCCACACGTTTCTATGGAAACATATGTTTGTGTAAATATTGTGTATTTGTAAATGGTAAATACTGTTTTTTTGAGTCACCGAAAAGGCAAGTTACGGCAAAAGGGTAAAAAATAAAGGTGCCGCAAATGCAGCAAGAGAAAGAATCGCTAGGTATTGCACCGAGTGTGAGGACCAGCCGGGATTGAACATAATGTGTAACTGTTTTTATGACTGGCACAAGAGAACGTAACACATCAGGGTGGGCTGGCAGGGTTGTAAATAGTATATTTTTATGTTTGCGTAGTTTTTTTTATTTAAAAAATAAATGTTTTTTGACTAATAATAGTGAAGTAAAAAACATTAGAACAAAAAAAGTGTGTGTATCGGTAAAAGAATGTCCCCAGGTGCAGGCAGCAACTCCCCAGGTGGCAACGATCGTTGCCACAGAAAAAAAGTGGCCGTTAATGATTCCACACTGTTTCTTGACTATTTTCCATCAAAAGACATCAGATGGTGAGTAAAATCAAACAATTTTTTTAGCATATACAACTCTATATTAAATGCATTTTAGCAGCGAACGTGTTAACACATTTTTTAAGAATTTTCTAAAACATACATGCAAATTTCATCAAAACACACTGGCATTTGAAGGAATTTAATGGGCAGTTCCAGGGTTAAAGAGTAAAAAATGAAGCCTAGCTGCAAAGCAAATGTTTACCTAACAATCCTGTATTCTTGGCTCGGTAGTTCCATAGAGCTTTGTTGGCACGGCGAGCATAACCTTCATAAACGGGATCATTTAGAAGTCGACTTAAAACTCCCATTTCAAGCAAGAGAGACCCAGCACCCGCTGGACAAGTCTCACTTGTGATTGGTCGTTCTGGTATCCCATGGCGCAGATTCACCTGTAATTACTGCCTCACGTCATGCATACTTGTTCCTGACCATACAAAAGTGACTATTCTATTCTTTTTAGATTGTTAATGTAGACATTTTTTATCATGATTAGTGCAAAGTAAAACTAAGTTTCACAAAGTTTTTGGATTTGGGATCTGATCCCACCCTCCAGTGAGCTGGATGCTTGAACATGACAAGATTAGTACATAATCTGGACTGAGCCGGTATGAAGCTGCAAACATAAAATTTGGAAAGCAGTAAAAACACTTACTAAAATTACCAAGAACAAAAGTCACGCACACAATGTCAGAACCAAAAAAACATAGTTCGTCCACACATCACAAGAGCTCAAAAAACAATACTTGAACATGTTATAAACAACAATGATGAATATTGCTATGACGTGTGGGCGTACTTAGTTTTTTGTGTGTGACTTACGTTAAGTGGTATTTTTTCAAGTTGTTTGACTGTTTTGAAATTTGTTGGTCTTCAGCTTTAAACCAGCTTAGTCCATATTTTGTACTAGTCGAGTCATGTGCTAGGTCCCAGCTCACCTGAGGACGGGATCAGATTCCAGATCCCAAAATGACGTGAAACTTTGTTTTGCTAAACGTGATGGAAAATGTCCGCAATAACAATCTAAATAACATAAACTCACCGTCACCAATAATAAATTTCAAATAGAGAGTAGAATATCCAAAAAAGGCATTATTTTGTTCATGACACTTTATTTAAATGTTTTGTAACCCGTACTTTTGTTTTCCCTTTTTCACCTAATCTCTGCTCTCCCACATAGACTGCAGATCTGAGCATAGATCTGACCAAGATTCGGAGTCAGTTACTGTATATAGCGTAAATAGTATGTAGAAAATATCAATGGATATTTCAAAACATAAATGTGGTACAACAAAACTGTTAATATAAGTATTAAAACTTCTCTACGCAATTACTAAGATTTTTCAGGTAAATCATATAAAACTCAGTCCCAGTGTGTAATTTCATGGATTAAAACTCAGTCTCCGATGGGTTAAAGACACCCACTGAAGTACCATAGCGACTAGAGTCACTTAGGCCAACGAATTACCCCTGAGCCAGCTTTTTTCATTTCATTTTATTAGTTCTTAAAAAATCTAATAGAGAACCCATTACAGAACCTAATAGAGAATCCCAACAATCACAGCCACTCTTTCACCAGACAGCAAGGTACCGTCGCAGCAACATGAGCGACATAGGATCAAACAAGAGTCGCCGGCCACTTCAATCCAGCAACCTTTCACTTACTAGGCCAATGTATCACCTCTGAGCCGGTTTTGTTTGACCCCTTAACCGCGGTGTGAGTTGGTGCGTAAGTTTCAGTGGCGTGTAGTTTAATTAAGCTTGCCGTTGGCCCCCCGCTGGGATTTAGCAGCTTTGCTTGGTTGCAACAACGCAACGTAAACAAATAACAAGTGGGCCATTTGATACTGCAGAACATGTGGCATGGACGTAGTTTTATAAAAATTCATTGGAACGCAGCACCAAAGTGTCTATCACTTATCATGGTCAATGTAACTGTGACAACTTAAGAAAAAACTAGCGGACGACTTGTATTCATAAGAAAATCAACTGAGAACTTCAAATCTGTCTAAACACGGGTGTCACGGTTACCACGGCCAGGGCACGTTTTATTCCGTGCATCTTGGTAGCGAGCCCAGAATAATATCACGGATAAATATGTGTGTCACGGTTAATGGGTTAAAGACTTTTTTTGGTTAACCAACACTTTGTGAGTAGTTACAACTGCATATTGCCCCAGACGACTGGGGTTGACCTTAGATGACTCCCTGAATCAATGTTTTACTCACCCTGGGTTGAGGAAGGCCAGTGGGACTGTTTTCGAAGGCAGGGATCAGTCTTGCTGCCAAATCATGAGCCAGGTGTAGCAGTTGGTCGTCGTACCAGTCAGGGGCCAGCTTACCGAATGGTTCTTCTTCATCTGTCATCAACAAATGTGTTGACAACAGCGCTCCAATTATTCTGTGATAAAATGTCATGGTTTAGAATGTAAGGTGAGTGAGTCTACACCTTACAATAACATTGTTCTTAACTCTCTTTACCAAGTTTAACTTTTACACTTTAAATGAATTAATGAATGAGTAATTTATTTCCAAACATTTTTACATGTCATAAAATAAATATAAGGAAATTTTCCCCACAAAGATTTCATCCATTAGTGTTTTCACAGAGAAATTGATAAGTTTTCAAATCATTAAACATTAGTTGCCATTATCATTAGTTGTGATATCTTCCGACATGGACATGATGAGCTAGTGATTAAGTGGAAGGTTTAAACCAATTCCAATACTACGTTGTAATGTTAATATTCAGAATACAACCATTAATTAAATAAAATTTTCTTCATGGCTACCCTCATAAGTACAATATTTATTCATAAAGGCTTAAACAATATTTCTGAATCACCTACATTAACTTAGAGATATTATTCTGTAAACCAATAACTTCTTAATTAGCATTATATGTGTTGGTTTTACAATAGGATGAAGTAAAAACTCACGTCTTCCAACACTACTTTAACATATTTACACTTAAATTGTAATGATATACAAATGGTAAATATAAAAAAAGTTGTTAAATTGGCAATCAATTTTGTCCAGTCACATTGAACATCATCAGGCCCAAAAGGAGACTGAAAGAAACAAGATGGCGTCTCTTCTTAAATACTATTGGCTACCGGATGTTCCTGTCTGTTTCCGGAACTCAGCCAGCCAATAAATGCTACATCCGACGACATGACAGGAACTTCCACTAGGAAATAAAGCACTATTTATCATTATTATTAATATTAACAGTATAAATATTCACACTTCTGTCACAATTTGTTTTAAACGTACCTTATGTTGACTTCAAACACTTGAACCACGCTATCCTTATCAAAATCCACATGCTCTAAGACTAGAGACACAGCTCTCTGGAACTGGGTAACATTTCCCATAACAGCTAATGTATCTAAGGCATCGATTAGTGTCAGGCAGTAGTCACCAAGGATGTCATTTATGTTTATATTTGACCTACAACCAAAACATATTTAAAACATCCTTAAATTAAAAAACTCAGGACTTAGATACCAAGACATAAGACATTTATTGCTCCTTAAGATAATTACATGATTAGATACATGCAATAGATCTTGTCCATAATACTATCAAGTCACAAAGGGTAAACTAGCAAATAAGTCAACATGAAACAGCAAATAAATACAAGCAAGGACTAATAGAATAGAATTTTTAAGTAGAGAAACAAATTATTACATAGCTTAATTTAAAATTAAGAGAATCAAAAAGCTATATTAATATAGAACATTTGTGTGAAGCAAAATTTTGATTCCTCACTGATATAAATTTATGATTTTGTAAGCAAAATATTTGTACAAAGTCTTGTAAACTTATAATAAAATTGAAGCTTCACTTCCTTTAAAAAAAACAACACCAAAAGTAATAATTTTTTAATTATTAAATTGAAATGCTTCTCAATTATATTCCTTGTTTCAATGAAACATAAGTTCAATTTATATTAATATCTATTTAATTATTTAATTCTATTACTATTATAAGCGCAATTGGAATAATTTAACTTATGATCGTTGAATGATCGGCCCAATTGTTTGGCCACGGAATCAATGTGAAAGGAAAACTTAAGATTCCTAACAATGAAAAGGCCCAGAAACTTAATAAGCGATCTAGGCACAACCAAATCATCATCTCTGAGGAAACCGACCTCCTCGACCATCTGAGAAGATATTTGGAAGTCAGTTAGACTAGTTTTATAGGTATTTACAAGAAGTATTTACATCTCTAAACCACTGAAGAATTTGGATGGATTGAACGAAAGCATTGACCTCCATGGCCTTCTAACAGCCACCCTTAACAAATAGAGAGGTATCATCTGCGAACCAATACAACTCAGAATGTGATATAGAGGATGATATCATTAAGAATATGATGAATAACGAAGGCCCTAATATAGTACTCGGTGACACACTAGCTCTTACCACTCCACCATCAGAGGAGACTTTCGTACTATACTGCCTTCGTTGTAACAAATTTCAAAAGCTTGCCTGCATCCAACCAAATATGAGCAAAACCCTCACCCTTTGCCACACCTCAGACACCAATGGATTCTAGCTTATTTAGAAACCTATAGTGTGACACCATACCAAAGGGCTTTCCGAGGATCAAAAATATCCCTGGGCTAAAGCACCCCCATCCAACGCTTGAAAAATGTTGTTGGTTAGTGCAAACATCGTACTGAGAGATGACCTATTCTTAACAAATCCAAACTGATTCTCCAGTAGTATATGATGGTGATGAAGAAATGACCACAACCTGTTCGTTATTGTTTTATCTAATACTTTAGAGAAAGTAGAAGTAATTGAAATGGGCCTGAAGTTATCAAGAACCTAGCCTCTTTAGTGTGATGGTTTCACCGTTTACATATTAAGGAGATCAGGAAACTCGCCTCTCCCAAAGGAATAATTTACCAAATGCACAAGTGGACGGAGTAATATAGGAAGACTAGCCTTAAGAAGTTTCGTAGATACATTATCGTTACCCGCAGAGGATTTTGGCCTCAGAGAACTAATTATTTCAGTAATTCTGCCTCAGAGGCTGGATTAAGAAAAAACGAAGCCTTTACAGGTGTACAGGATGTTGGGTGAGAACCGCAACATCCCCCCCACCTTATGGTTTCCACTCCTATTCAAATGTCTCCCATCACAGCAAGATGGTGACATAAAGATTTAAACACTTTGTAAAACTACTTACGGATTTTCATAATCTGGTCCTCTACCACTGCACAGTATTGGATTCAACTCATCCATGGGAAAGGCATGTTCTAAATAGTTATTATACCCGAAATAGAACATTTCTCGGGCTTTGGCAACCATGTCTAACCTCAAAGACTCTGGGAACGAACCATATCTCTTCTCTAGGTAGTCCAGTGGATCATTTTGTAAGACATTATAGTTTTCAAGGCTTAGTGAATATATTTTTAGAATTAGAATGATAAAAAAATGTCGGAAAATGAAAACTGAAATCATACTTTTGGAACATTAACATAATTATAACCTCACTTTAGCGTCTATATTTTCATTCTTTCTAATTTTTTGTATTCTGTTTTGTGAGTAGCAGGCTTAGCATAAGCTATGCAGCTTCAAAGAACGCTGTTTTTTTATGGAAGTCCCATCTAAATTTTGTGTCCATCTCGGGAATCGAAATCAAACCCGTTCCAATTTTCAATTACAGGTTTTTTGGTTTTGTCCACTCCCAAAACTGGATATGACAATGAATCAGCAATTTTATACTTATAATGCTCCGAGATTATTTAACATCATCTACTGGAATATTGTAATAGATAAAAATATATATCTAAGTATTGACAAGAGAGTTAAAGAACCGGATACGTGAATTGGAAAACTCTGAATACGTTTTAAGACCTCAAGTGTAATTGTTTCAAATAAGCCCTGTTTTATTAACAGAAGAACAAATATTTTATTTTATTTTGTTATTCTAATCTATGTCAGGTGTCAGGTGTAAAATTGGGAAATAAATTGGTAAGGCTGTTTCCATGATTTGTTTTGCAATTTAACTTTGCATTCATCAGCACCATGTTTATTTTTATCAAGCTATTAAATCATTATAATAGGATATGTTTATTGTTATCAGTCAGGCGTATTTTTATCTTCAATTAAAATGTGTAATCTGTGTGGGAACAACAGACGGGCTTTAGCCTAAGGGCAACCCGTATATTTGCTAAAATTTTATATAGACTGTATTTTATGCTAAATTTATAGTGCTTTGTGTTAAGCATACATGTATGAATGATAATGTAGCAATGTGATTATATATGTTTTTGGCAAAAAATATTGTATTATTATTATTATTATTACAATATCTTAGAGAACTGGTAAAATTGAAATTTATCTAAGTACATTATTTTGGTAGATTGATATTCCCCATCTAGTGAATAGGGACAACATATTAGCGGTCTTAAGGACGGAGGTAAAATTCCTTCTTGTATACAAGAATGTATACGCAATGTAAGAGGTAAAACAAATACAATCAATGTTATTCGTAACTAGAATAAACTGAAAAAAACTAAACTAAAAATGAAATATTCAAAATATCTCTTTTATTTTGATCTTTTAATGTCATATACAACACGCAAAACATTATCCTGAGAAATTGGATTAATAGAAAATGATCACACAAGAGCAGGAGCTTAACAGCTTTAATCTACTACCATCCGAGATAAGGGACCCGAATTCTCAACCATCCTGAGGGACTGGTTGTCAGAAAATACCTCCTATAGTCTCCAAGAATATGAAGAAGCCATCCATAATAACACCATCACTAACAAGTTCAACCGATACTAATCAAACCAATCGATAAATCTACACCATCAACTAACAGGTAATTCCTCCTTTTGTTTTCAGTTTTACAAGAGATAAGAGAAGGGAGACCCCT
The DNA here is from genome assembly GCA_023375725.1 of Nephotettix cincticeps. Classification (NCBI taxonomy): domain Eukaryota; kingdom Metazoa; phylum Arthropoda; class Insecta; order Hemiptera; family Cicadellidae; genus Nephotettix; species Nephotettix cincticeps. Next base: position 57,691,220 of record CM041784.1, read on the forward strand.
TCTCTTATCAGTAGATTGTTTTTTGTTTTACTGACTATTGTTAACACCTGAAACTGTTGGTACCTAGTTGTGCTGGTTGTATTTTAATTGTTGACTTTGCCAATTGTATTGTGATATATAACGGCAATAAAATCTTTGAAACAATAGGTCATAGCTGGGACTGGTGGAATACCAATGGCGCATTGGGTTTGCTGATCTGAATCCACAAAAAATTATTTTGGGCCTCGGCTGAGAGAGAGCTGTGGTGGTGTCAGTACCTTGCTGGGGTTAGAGTTAGCTACATACTGGAGGTCTGCGAGAGGCCAACAGGACCTTCAAAAGAATCACTAATGTCTAAGATACAGATATTTTAATTAAAATAAGGAATTGCTATTAAAACTTTACAGTGTAGAATAACTACGATTTCACAAGTACAATTACTTGAAAATTCTACAAATAAATGAGGAGAAATAATCAGCACAAATTAACTTTAAAATATGAAAGTTGAAGTTATAGATAAAGATTGAGTTATAGAAACAACTTTGATTAAAACAAATAATGAGAGCAAAGGTAATGGGAGAGTATTTATTCAAAACACAAGACTTAGGAAAAATACTTAGCTTAATTTGAACTAAAGTAATTTGAACAAAATTAACGTGTTAGATAAAGTTAAATCTTAAGTTATTAATTTTCTAATCTATTACCCCTGATGAAACGTCCAGACCATCATTAAATCAAATGGACATGAATTTATAGTAGTACATTTATATTATATATTTCTTAGACTGGATACTACACAAATTTAATCATGCCTTCTAAGGGGCAACAGGCCATGGAAAAAACACTCACGGCTCACAGCACTATCGGACGAACTGGAAACATCCGAATCGCGACCGTTACCGTAAGGCGACCAAAACTGTATCCGAAGGAGACAGCCATCAGAAGGTGTTGTACAAGTCCCTTTGTTCTGATTGGCGAAGGGAATCCACATATGGACTTGATGGGTGTGCATCGAAAGATGTTAACGTTGCAGATTCCCTCCTGTACCACTTCGATGAGAGGTGTAGAGTTATAGCAAACGGATCAACACCGTGAGACAGGATGTTGTTGAAGAGTGTCTCACCAGACACTGTCTGGCGTTACCCCAGACAGTGGATATAGAATTTAGCCTCGTGGTTACAGAGGTAAAATACTTTGCAGAGACACCCTCACGATGAATAACGGTCCATGCAGCTACACAAAGGGGTAACAGCGTTTTCAATAATATCTGCATTTTGATTCAATTTTGACTCCTTCAAACACTGTTGGTACGGTATTCCTATTTATTTCTAAATAACGTAATTAGATTCAGGGGTTCTGAAAATGTCATAGGAAAGGAGCATTCATTTACGCAGTCAGAACTGCGTCTGTCACCCATAGTCAACCATTGAAAGCTTTGCAGTAATAAATTAATATTTACCTGTAGAATATACTAGGATCTACTATTTTACCAGTTGTACGAGAATAACAAATAGAATATACTAATGAACTAACTAATTTGTGGGTGGGATATTAAATATTATCTATTTCAATAAATTGCATCTGATTTAAAAATTAATTCTAAATCATTAAACCAAACAAGCTTTTATTTAATTTATTCTTAATTTTAGGTAAATATTTTGTCATTTTGATAGGTATCTTTCTTCCCAGAATCAAGTCATACAAAAGAAAGACAAAACAAATATCCTTTTCGATATCTTTGGTCATACTATCCGAGCAAAGGACGGTTTACTGCTTTTCTATAATAATCTAACAATAATTACTTATTCAATTTTGATTAAAACAAAACATAATAATAATCATATTCTAAGCAGTGCATTTACTTAAAATACAGTGGAACTTGGATAATTCGAACTTCTGTAATTCGAAAACTTCTTTATTTCGAAATTTTGTCTTGGTCCCTAGAATTTTATATAAAAACAATGTTAAAATATCTTGGTTAATTCGAATAATATTTTGGATAATTCGAAGTTTTTACAGCGGAAATCTATAGTGTGTGTATAAGTGAACAAGCCATTGTGTGCGATTTTCCAGGAAACGACGTTCGGGCTTCCTGTCCTCAGACTATTTTTAGCTACTGCTCATAAATCACAACATTGACATCTGTGTGTATCATAGGTGGTGGTTTGTTCCGATATTCGTCGTCTGCTTTCATGTTAACACGTCGTGTGTATGATGGCTTCGTCAAAGCGAACCTACAAATCTCTGACGTTGCAAGAATAAATAGCGGCGATCAAGGAGGTAGAGAAGGGATTTGAAAAAGTTTGTAATAGCTAGTTTCGGGATCCCTCCAAACACATTATTGACATTTAACAAAAATTAGGATTTTTAATCAATAATATCTTCATTAACCTTACTTTTTTTAATATACAATGTTAAAACATGATGTTTGATTGTTTATTTCAACCACTTGCATAAACTTTTCTAATTCGAATCTTTGGATAATTCGAATTTTTTTCTGGTCCCTTGAGGTTCGAATTATCCAAGTTCTACCGTATTTAAAAGTTTAAGGTAAGAAAAATAGGAAAGTATAGGACTAGGCATTTAATGCTTGGTATACTGCAAGTAGAGCTCGCAGTCGCAGCCAGTCAGCTCGTGAGTCACTGAGTCGGGGTGAGTTTAACCGGGAAAGCAGATGCAGTCAATGTAGTGACTTGTAGTGTATTCCTGTTCCAATGGTTGTTGAACGAGCAGTCTGACAGTAGTTGCCTGAGTAGCTTTATATTATGTCCACCGGAGGCAGCACAAACTGGAGCATAGTTTATCGATAGATGCCACAAGAGCTCGTCCCAATTCTAAGTCACAAAATTTCCGTAGGCTATTATAAATTTAATACTATATATAAACAATGGTACTATGACGTTGTTAAATTGGGGATCGCGCTAGGCTAGGGGTTGAGCGTGGGACTTTAGTGCCCAAGGCCCCGGGTTCAAATCCCGCAAATCACCACAGGCTTTTCGCTGAGTCATAATGTCGCAACCCACTATAGGTCTAGCCTGAAGTAATATGCAAAACTGTTCCGGGCGATGGCCTAGGCCATTTTTTATAAATTCCTTCTATCATCTATGCCTAGACTGAATCCTGGGATGTAAAGGGGGACAGTAAGAAAAAAACAATTCAAGGATCAACCTGGGCCCCTATATTGTTCTTACTATACGTCAATGACCTACCTGGTCCCATAACGTCCGGAAATGTATGGCTTTTTGCCGATGATGTTTGTTATTTGATCTGTAACCCCGATCATAACAATCTATTGAGAATACCTAATCTAGTTTAATTGATATGCAAAACTGGTGTACCAAAAACTGTTGATTTTGAACTCTGATAAAACTAATTTTTTGGAATTCCATAACAAGAAAAAAACGGAACCACCTCCTCAACTGATGCTTAATGGGGTCACTCTGACTTCTTGTGAAAAAGTGAAGTACCTTGGCATGCACATTACAGAAAATCTTTAAGTTGGACAAGCATGTTATCTCCCTACGTCAAGACTAACATCAGTAATTTATTCACTTACTAGGCTCCAGAAATTGGTCCAGACTGATATCTTGTTGAAAGTCTATTATGGATGTGTCCATAGTATAATGTCTTATGAAAAAGTGTTCTGGGGTGGTATTACCACTGCAAACAGGATTTTCCTCCTCTAAAACGAATTATTTGGAGGATATGTGTGTAGTTCTCAACGCCTTACCCATTGCATGTAGGTCCCTGTTTAAAGACCTGGGAATATTACCCCTTCCATCACATCCTTTTTCAAACAATGTGGTTCAACCAGTAAAACACAAGAAGTGCGAACAAAGTACACGTACCTCAGGTGAATTCGGCTTTGGCCAGCAGGAGCTGACATCTCAGGTGTAATTTAGCAGTGTAAAGTAATATAACAAACTGCCAAAATATATTACTGAAGAGCACAACTTTAAAAAATTTAAGATCATTTTGAAAGAATATTTATGTGGAGCGGCCTACTATAAATTGGATGAATTGATGACTCCGGCCTAAAATGTCTACAAACCACTCTGACGACCACGTCGCAGGAGCGATACTGGTGGGACAATATTAAATATCAAGGATTTTAAAATCATTAATATACATAAAGTAATAAAAATAAAATAAAAAATAAATTTCAATAAATTTGTTTTTTTTATATAAACAAGTAAAATTTAATTTATTTTTGTTGCGTGCTGTACGGCAGGTTTAATTGTATTGAGGTTTGAAAGGATAAACCAGCGTGACGTAATATTATGTAATATATGAAAGCGTGACCCCAACTTATTATAAATAAGTTACTAACTAGTTACTAACGAAATTAAATTTTTTATGAAAAGTCGAAAACGTATATACTCATATCTACAATAAATTAATTCGTTCCTTGTCCAATGTTGGTATTGTATTTGAGCTAAACTTATCATATCATAAGAAAAAATAAGACGGACTAGGGATTTTCAGTGCACAGTTAAGAACGTAATTCGAAATTCTTAAATAAAAAAGATTTAGATTTGAAATCGATTTAATTCGTGTTGTAAATTGTTTTAATTTTTTCAATTGAGATAGATTTGTATAGTAATATGGGCCATCTAAAGTATAAGTGGAACAAATTGTTTCACTTTGTACTAAAAAAGTTTTTATAAAGTGTAATTTTCAAGATGGCCCCATGGCCACAGGACGGCGAACCGAAGGCACCAGATAAAAAGACAGAAACAGTGAATGTTGATGGTAATTCGAGAGGTGATAACGAAGAAGTTGAACAAATAACAGCTACCAAACTTGATCAGGTATTCATAGATTTAATTCTAAAATCTTGGCATAAATTACAAATGGTCTGTACCCTGTACGCCAAGGAATAGGGATTGGCTGATTCAAATTCTTCTTCTTCCCCCCTCATTTCTTGTGAGGATTTTACTCACATGAATTCCTTTCCTGTTGTTTAATTTAACAAGTCAGTGCATTATCTGCCCTAATAATCTTTCCCTAATGTGGCTTGTCACCCATTTACTACATTTTATTTAGAAATAAATTAGGCCAGTGAAACTTTTGTGATTGAAAATTGAGATCTTCCACTGAATGGTAAGCTTAGCTTTGATTTTGACCAACCACATGTTAAACCTAGGCTTGAAGATCAGGTAGTAGGGTATTCAGTAAATATTAGTTTGAATAAGTAATTAGCCTTACCACTAAGGTTTGTTTATTGTTCAGTATAAAAATTATATCTAACCTTTAGGCTAGTCTTATCACCAAAGGCCTACCAGCCTAGGAATGGCCCATGGCTAATCTAGTTTAAGTCCTTATTGTTCTTGATTAAATTTCTAAGGAACTTTGTTGTCATTGGATGGGTGATAGCTTATCCAAAGTGCTCTCAACCACTTTACTTTGGTTTTTTAAATGAAGCGATGTAATTTTAGTGTACTCACCCAAAAATCATGGCATTACTATCCCACACTAAGTTTTTAGTTTCCACAGAATTATTTTAATGACTGGATGAATTAGCATTTATTGGAATGTTTAAACAATTTTATTGATGGTTGATAAATGATCTTTGAATACATTTATTTATCAGCAGTTATTATTCTAAGAGGTAAACACAGTATTCTACTATTTTATATCAAATCGATGTCAGACTTACTTTTTGCACTTTCTCACAACCTTTTAACAAAGATTCTTTCTGCGGAAGAACCCAATTTTGACGTTTCCGCTTGATTTTAGGCTGAAATACCACACTCAACCGTCTAGCTAGGGGATCGGCAAGAATCTGGGTTCTGGGCGGGGATAAAATCACTCAAATATACTTATTTCACTCTCTAATAACAAAATTAAGAATAAAAACATTGTGGAATACCTTTTTTCCGAAGTTTTCTAATGTTTTTTGGACCAAAATACGACACTCTGTAAAACCCAGTCAACATTGACGTCTGCAGGGATCTGGTTTCTGGGTGAGGAGATACGGGATATTTTTACGGAACCAGGGATATTTTGTCCACGGATCTGGGTTTTAGGCAGGGAGAAACAGGATATTTTAAGAGAATCCCGGGTATAAAGGGCTTATTTTAGCACAGGTTTTTACAACATTGGAAACAGCTGACCAGAGTATAATGAAAAAATTTTCCACAGAGCACCAATCCTCATAATGTCATTTCACTATGCTGATGCAATTATGGGAATTATTATTTAGAAATACTAATTTTTTTGCAAATAATGTGTACTCTGATTGCGTGTATTATATTATGAATATATATAATAATAATAACTACAATTATTATTTTCTTATTATTAAATTATCATTACAGTAGAACCTCGATTAACCGTCACCCTTTTAACCGCCAGTCTCTATTAACCGCCACCCCACTAGCGCAAAAAGAATTATGTGTCAGGACCGAGCCAGATCATCTGTTGAGGCTCTATGATGAGCTGAGACAACTGTACTGCATACCTGTACTGTGCGTGGAACCATTGGCGACAAGGGTAGTGACCCAGCTGGTTAATCCCTTACATTGTCTTCTGCATTCCAATGCTACTGTTTCATTTCAGTTCAGTGTGGTGCGTGGCTTACTACAGTGAACTGAAGTTATTGCCGATTTCGAGTGCAATGCCTACTAGCGTTTTACATGCTTTATTGTTTATTGTTGACAGTGCTGTTTTTACGTAGTGCATGCTCTTCTGTTATGGCTGAGAAACGGAAACGTGTAGTTTTGGGACTCGACAATAAACAATTAATTATTAAACGCTGGTGCTTATTCTCCGGAAAATTAGAAACATGACCGCCTGAAAATCTAGACGGGTAAAGAAACAAAAGAAAATGACAGATTATTTTAAAAACGAAATACCGGTAACGGAAGTTTTGAGAGTTAAAGTACGTACATGTGCTTTTGATATTTCATTGTTTTCTTAATAAAGTATTTGTCACTTGAACTGGCGTAGTTTTGTTTTTTCTCATTTAACAAATTCACATTAAGTACTGCGCAGCAATCATGAAAATTAATTAGGACTTACAATAGCGTCGTTATAAAATGCAAGACAGTAAATTGCGAAGTTGCCACGCCAAACACTGTCTAGGTGCTAAGTTGTATCGGCGCTATTATTATTTCTGTTATCCGTCTATTCGGTTATCCGTCATGGTCCCGGTCCCGAGGGTGACGGTTAATCGAGGTTCTACTGTATTATGATTATTATAATATTTTGTCATCATTATATTGTATTGATTATGCATGTATCACACGATGATATAGGCGATATTGCCGACATACAGTACTTTACTCTACCGAGTAAAGTTAGGTTTTTTTGTTGTTAATAATATTTTATACTATCAAAAAACCTAACTTAACTCCGCAGAGCTCTGTAAGTCAGCTACTAATACAAGTTGCGTTTCACCTGAATATACAAGATATTGCCGACATACAGCGCTCTACAGAGTTAACACATTCGCTACGGCGCCCAAAACCCTGTTCCTCGCGAGGAGCGGCCTGTGTATTTTTTAATCAACCAAAAGGAAAATTCCAAGTGATCCATACAGTTATTGATACTGCATTATAACAAAGCTGGTCGTAGTTCTCTTAGATGACAACAGGTGGCAGCATCTTGATTTTAACCTGAATGTCGGATCCGAGTGGCCTGCAGCGAACGTGTTAACTTAGGTTTTTTATATTTAATGTTTTATACTATAAAAAAACTAACTTAACTCCGTAGAGGACTGTATGTCGGCTACTAACACATGTTGCGTTCCATGGTAATATACGAGATATTGGTAACATAGGCTAAGCGCTATGAGATATTACACTCTGCAGAGTTACGTTAGGTTTTTTGTTGATAGTATAAAATATTATTTATGACAAAAACCTAACTTAACTTCGCAAAGCGCTGTATGTAGGCAATATCCCGGTGCTTACGATGTAACGCAACGTGTATTGGTCGCCGACATACTTTTACAATTAGTTATATTTTTTAACGATACGGCAGAAACCCCATTTATTTTAATTGACAGTCCAACACATAACAAATAGGCATTTTACAACATCTAAACGCAATTAATTACAGAAAAGTATAATTTTCATTTCTTAGAAAGTAAACCAATTATAAAAATAAACATTCTTCAATTTCAATTATTTGTGTAAATAAACAATTATGTCCTTGTCAGAAATAGTTTCTGTACTTTTTGTACCTCTTTGTGATTTATAAGTTACCTTGGGCTGAAGGACTAACGGATTTGTTATCAGTTGATTGACAATAAAATGAACTAATATTAAAGATAGTAGAATTTAGTTGATGATTTATTGCCCAATTTTCTTTGCTTGAGAACATTTCCAACTAATTTATTTTTAATTAAGTTTGATAAAATTAAGTTTAATAGTTAAAATTGAATAACAAATCTTTGACATAAACTTAACCTTACGCCTAACATCTTCCATCAAACAAGTTTTTCAGATTAATCAGGAGAATCTTCCGTTTTCCTTAAAATTAACTTTTTATTTCCCATATTCCCCAAAAATATCCCTGATTCCCAAATATATCCTGTTTCTCCCTGTTCAGAATCTTGAGTAGACAACAAGGTTGACTAGATGTTTGAAGGGTGGCTTATTTTGGCCAAAAAACATTTGAAAATGTCAGAAAACGGTGTTCCGAGGTGTTTTATTCTTAATTATATTATTCGAGAGTTAAATAAGTTTATTTAAGTGATTTTTTCCCCGCCCAGAACCCTAATTCCCGCCGATCCTTAGAAAGACAGTAAGGTTTGAGAGTGTCATATTTCAGCCTAAATTTGTATGAAACGTCAAAATTGGGTTCTTTTGCGGACAGAATCTTTGTTAAAAGGTTGTTAGAAAGTGCAAAATGTAAGTATGACATAGTTTTGATATAAAATAGTAGAATACTGTGTTCTAATTATTTACCTTCTAAGATGATGGGTATACTCAATGTCATCAAAATCGCAAGGTCCTATACGTAAGTTGTGGAGGAGACAGGTATGGCTTGTAAATAAGTAAAAGTAGCATAAATTTATTGTTGGGGCCTACAGAAATGAGTTTGTGATTCTACTGGTATATAAGGAGTGGTTTTCTTGATACAAATTTAAAATGCAAAAAGTGCAGTTTTTCTAGCAGCCGTGATACAGTGTAATTCCTTAAATCCGAACACTTAGGACTGATGTTTGTTCCAATTTCCCGGGAAATAATATTACGCTCTTATTTTGTTACTGTATTCACGGTAAGCGACAAGAGACGTGGCGATTGGGGTTATACAGGCTGGGTGAATAAGTGTTTGAAAGGGCAGTAACTTTGGCGGGTGGAGATAAGTCTCATGACATGTCATTGTTGCTACGCAAGCGTGTGCTAAAAATAAATAACTCTCTCCCTACCTCCACCCCCATCTGTGCGCCTGTCTACTGTCTAGTGAGCGTTTACCTGCTTTTTGGTGTGTATCGCTAATAGCCGAACGACGTGATATCTATGCGACGCTGGCTTGGAATTGCGTCTGCGTGAAGATTTTCTTTACTTCTACAGTTAAGATAAGATAAGATAACAGTTAAGATAACAGGCATTAGGTATTGTATTTTTTTGTGTTCAACCTTGAAAAATAAATTTGTGTGATTAAATAAATTTTTTAAATTTAAAGCTGTTTAATTTTTTTGGTTTTCCTAAGAACGTGTTCGGATTTGCTGGGATTTGGGATTTCTGGTGTTTGGATTTGAGGTTTTCCACTGTGATAAGTATGAGCTTACGAAGGCGGCAACAGAATGTACGCTTACCAATTTTCTTGTTTGTCATGCAGTTCTCTGATAGTTTATTTTTGAAATCCATTTTTTTGGATTCTGGATCAAACTTGCATCACTTTGGATTGATAACTAAGTCATTCTCCTGTATATAATTCATCCTTAGTACATTATAATCCCGATAACTGCATTAGCTAAAACATATGTGTAGTATTTTAAAATTCCTCAGAAGTAAAATAAATAGGTGATTACCTAACTACACAAAGGGGCGGAACAAAGTTGCTGTAGCACATCAGCGATGTGGCTTTTTGCGCACCCCTGTTGATTGAATGTCTCATGGACCTTCCAAGCTTAAAAACCTGATGAACTGCCTAGTCTCCGGACCAGCTCCTCCCGGGGAAAATGACAACCCCTCTCCATAACGCCGAGAGTGGCCGCCCTTACCTTGGCAAGCCCGGTGCAGTCATACAGCAGATGATCATCAGTCTCCTCGGACTGCCCAGTTTTTACTGGGTTGACACCTCTTCCTGCAGATTGGGTCCCGAGAAAAGGATCCCATGAGAGCAAGATGTTTCCTCATATGTCCGTGACCCGTGATGAGACCTACATTATGCCTGAGTTCGGACCTACCTAACTGTAAAAGGTCCTCTGCGAAGAGGGAGAACTGAGAGACAGTTTACAGTAGAACTCCAATTATCCGAATTAATGGGGACTGGGACCCATTCGGATAATCAAATATTCGGATAATCGGAGGTTTTTTTTTTAAATTGCCATTAGAGAGAAAAAAGCTACGTTTTGTTATTGCACTATTTTTTATTGAATTAAATGTAAGAAATATGATATTTTCATATTTTTTAAACATAAATAAAATGTACTTACATTTTACACGCAAACACTGGCTTCGCGGGGGGAAGAATAATAACACACTTAGACTTTTTTTGGACAAATTTTTTTCTGAAAGTGATTCGGATAGTCGGCGATTCGGATAGTCGGAGTTCGGATAATTGGAGTTCTACTGTACTTACTCTCAGGAGGGGAAGCTCCGCCCATCTTCTGCTGTAACACTCATGTGCCCACGTGTTGATCTCTCGATCCACATGCGCCCTGGAGATGGCATAGAAGGTTTATGGGCCCACAAATGGGATCAAAGCGCCATTGTTCGCCAGACAATCAGCTATTTCATCACCCATAAAACATGAGTGTCCTGGGACCCAGCAAAGGGTAACATTGTTATGACTGCCAAGAGAAGACAACACGTTGTGGCATTCCCACACTATCTTGGAGTCGAAGGTACAGGAGTCCAGAGCCTTGAGAGCGGCTTGACTTTCTGAGAAAATGGTAATGTTCCTGTTCCTGACACCTCTGTTGAGATTGAACAGAGCACATTCCATGATGGCTGCCACTTCTGCCTGGAACACTGTGGGGAAATCCCCTATGGGAACGCAGAGCTTTACCTTATCTTGCATCCCCAGTATCCCAGCACCAGTTCCCATACCTCCCTTAGAGCCATCCGTGTACCATTCTGACTCACAGGGATGAAGAGGTATGCCGCCATCTTGCCAGTCAATCCATGGTGGAATCACCACTTAAAAAGACTTACCGAAGGCGTATCTAGAGTGAAAGTGGTCAGAAGGCATGTCTAGGACCTCACATCTGACTACCTGCTCAATTCTGGTGTGACCTTCCGAGGGTACATTGAAAGTCATCCAGAGATTCTCACATCGGAGGCGATATGCACATTTCCTAGCGACCGTTCTGATGCAAACATCTATGGGCAGGATATTGACCATACAGTCCAAGGATGCTCCAGGGCAGGAACTCACGGCCCCAGAAATCATGAGGCAAGCCAACCTCTGGACAACCGCAAGCCCCCGCACTGCTGCACCGAAGTTCGTCTTTGGCCACCAAAAACGAGAACCGTAGGTCATGGCCGGCTTCACCACAGCAACATACAGCCAGTGCAAAATCTGGGGTGCAGTCCCCATGTATTACCAACAATTGGTCTGTAAGTCATGAGTGACCACTTACCTCGGTCAATCACCCTTTGCAGCTGGGGCTCCCACCTCAGTGTCTTATCAATCTTATGACTGGGATGGTGGCGTCATCCTGTAATCCAGCTACTTGGAGGTCACGAATTGTGGATAGTTGTGAGCGATGGCGGTGGGTGTAGTGTTCTCTTGTGTGGATTAACGTCCGCACTATTGAAAGCTACGTTAATCCGCAAAGATCATCCTCATAATTAGACCAATTCGTAATTCAGAGGTCGTGGTTCGGATTCCACGTTAAACTGTAGGTCCCTTAGTTGCCATAGGCTGTTGGGCTATTAATTAACAGTCCTGTCTAAGGAGCATGTCAGCCTTAGTCAGTAACAAGACTACAAGATCGCGCCACAATCATCTTACAATCAACTCTCATTCATACTTGGCTTAAAATACCTACCTTGTGGTATGGTCGCCATTTCAATAATCTAATCTAATCTAATCTAATCAAGTACCACACCCAAGTACTTGACCTCGTCCTGCAGATTTACCTCTGTGCCCTGCAGGTTCAAAGGTCCCAGCCCAAGCAGGTTCCTCCTTCTTGTGAATGGTACCGCCACAACCTTACAGGGGTTGATGGCAAGACCCACCTCCTTGCACCAGTCTTCCACCAGGTGCAGTGCTCCGTTCATAAGTTCTCTGATTCTGTTGGTGAACTTACCAATAAACAGAATTGCAATGTCATCAGCGTAGCCCAGAGCTAGGACACTAGAGTCATTGGGACGCCTGATGAGATCATCATCTACCAGATTCCACAGCAGGGGGGAGAGAACTCCCCCCTGAGGGCAACCTCTTGTGGTCAGAGCGACTAATTCCTCACCTTGGCATGAGAGAACGACTTTCCTGTTGCTTTTCCAGCCGCAAATGAGCCCATGGGCCCTAGCGGTATTCACCACCGCAGTCGTGGAAGTGTTCTCGAAGGCCCCTTGGATGTCCAGAAAAGCACCCAGTGCTATCTCTCCATCCTCCAGTGTCTTCTCTATCCTGCCTACAAGGTGATGGAGGGCAGACTTACATGACTTACCAGGAATGTAGGCATGCTGGTTCCTATGTAGTGGGTGATGCCTGAGAGCACCATCCCATGCGTACCTTAGGATCAACTTCTCTAGGGTCTTCAACAAGAATGAAGACAGAGAGATGGGACGGAATGACTTTGGGACGGCGGCAGCAGAATGTACGCTTACCAATTTTCTTGTTTGTCATGCAGTTGTCTGATAGTTTATTCTTGAAATCCATTTTTTGGATCCTGGATCAAACTTACACCACTTGGACCACTTACACCACGGATTGATAACTAAGTCATTCTCCTGTATAACATCCATCCTTGGTACATTATAATCCCGATAACTGCATTAGCTAAAACATATGTGTAGTATTTTGAAAATTCCTCAGAAGTAAAATAAATAAGTGATAGGGAAATGTTTAAGGTAAAAATAAATGAAATGGTAAAAATGTGTATTTAATATATACCTAATAAAAACATTATCTTTGTAAACTTCAACATAAATGCAATCTCAACATCAGACTCATGTTATTTAGATTTTTACTGCGCACATTTTCCATCACAATTTTAAGTAAATCAAAGTTTTTACGACGTTTTGGGATCTGGAATCTGATGCCATCCTCAGGCAAACTCATGTCTAAAACATAACACAATTAATACATAATCCGGACTAAGCCGGTATAAAGATGAAAACAAAAAATTTTATAGCAGTCAAAAAACCTTACAAACAAACCATTTACTAACCATTACACACATAAGAAACATTTGTTTCAATTTGTGTTCAACATAGAACGGGTAGTTTGGGAGGATTTGTACCCCGAAATTGGGTATTTTGTGTTTTTCATATGTAATTATAAAATAATTTACATTATATTTCTTTTACCATTAAAATCAGCTCAAAAAGCTACTCAATTTATTGTCTTTAAGTTTTGCTCTATCTTCAATGGTTACCGAGATATTTACATGATAAAACAGTAAGATAGCCATTTAGGGACAAGATTCGTCTATAATAATCATGTTGAAACCATCTAATTTTTTTGTTGTGAGGAGCCTAGAGACCAATAAGTATGTATGTGTCTATGAACACAATAACTCGTAAAAATGGTCTGATAGAGACAAAATTGGTAGAAATGTGTATTCCTACATTTACTCGGACTAGTTCATAAACCAGAGTTATTTGTCAATCGTAATGGGTAGTTTGAGGTTTTGTAGCCCAAAAGTGGGCGTTTTGCATTTTTCATGAGTCATTTTTTTATTTTTATCTTTTACCATTATAATCAGCAATAAAACTATACATTGTAATTTTTTAAAGGTTTGCTTTATCACCAACGGTCACCGAGATATTAAAAAGTCTAAACAGTACATTGTATTTTGAGGCTCCAATGTTAGTTTTATGGAGGATAAAAAAAATTAATATTCCACTTACTAAGCTATATTGCTTATGGATGAAACATGGTATTTAGCTTCATGTGGTTAATACCCATCCATTCATGCTTAAAAATCATATTTTATGTGTTTATCGTGGCAGCTAACCTGCAAGCTCTTTTCCCATGTTAATCATATAGCGAATAAGCGAATTTCTTTATTTTTTGGACAGATGTTGATGAAACATGGTCAAAATAAAAATTGCTATAAATGCCTACTTTCAGTGTTCCCCACAGATGGTGGCGTCATCCTGTAATCCAGCTACTTGGAGGTCACGAATTGTGGATTGTTGTGAGCGATGGTCGGTGGGTGTAGTTTTCTATTGTGTGTATTAACGTCCGCACTATTGAAAGCTACGTTAATCCGCAAAGACCATCCTCATAATTAGACCAATTCGTAATTCAGAGGTCGTGGTTCGGATTCCACGTTAAACTGTAGGTCCCTTAGTTGTCATCGGCTGTTGGGCTATTAATTAACAGTCCTCTCTAAGGATCATGTCAGCTTTAGTCAGTAACAAGACTACAAGATCGCGCCACAATCATCTTACAATCAAATCTCATTCATACTTGGCTTAAAATACCTACCTTGTGGTATGGTCGCCATTTCAATAATCTAATCTAATCTAATCAGCAAACCTGCATACTCTTTATCATGTTTATCTCATGGAGAATAGGAAAATTCTTTTATTTGTTATAGATATTGATCAAACCTGTTATATATTATTATTGATTAGCGAGTTTGCTGAGTACGCAGGTCTGCTGTAGCAGGTGTATTTTTGTTTTGGAAGCTTGTTTTCACCATTTTAATAAAAAGTTATCCTAGGACAATTAAAATGTTCTAACTTACTTCTCTGAGGCAGTTCAATGTTATGGAAGACATGGTTGGTGAACTTATGTTGGTGGTAGGTTGGAAAACATTATAACATACATTGCCAACATACCTTGTTCTGCAGAGTTGACCCTTACCGGGCGGCTGACGACATTTCTCGCAGCACAGTAGAGTCGCACGGCGCGGTAAAAGAGTTTATTCGCGATCAACCACTATACCACATTTACTGCGCTGTAGTTGATGATACAACCGGTGTAATGCATGGTTATGTTGCTTTAGCCTCTATGCACTCACAAAACTAATATGGCGGGTTTGTTAAAATATTTAGTGACTGAAATTAGTTGCTTGGCGAATTTGGCCTATATTTGTGCGTTCCCATACTGCTTTTTTCATTGTGTTTTAGCAGTAAATAGTGTATACTGTGTGAATGTTTTTATTAAAAGGATTTATTAACTGATTATTATTAACTGAAATGGCTCATACAGACGAAAAAATACTTTTCTTAATAGCTAAAAATAGTCTTAAATTCTTCAATAATTAAAAGTGAAGCGAATTTCTGTTTTATACTTTATTCAAGCTACCTAAATCCAAAAAGAACATTGGGAAATTAATATTTTGATTTTTATACACTAAATTAGCAGGGACCGTGATTTTCAGTTGCGCTTTTAGGGTTAAGTTAGGGTCTGCCGCTACGTGTGTATAGCGCAGCTCATCTGGAGTTAAGTGCCGCTAGTGTTGCCGCCGTGGGTGGACATGTTCATCTGCAGTGAGTTTTTAGTCAACACTGTTTCGCCAGTTCTTCGTTTTTTCGTTTTGGCGGACGTAAATGAACAGCACGCAGCTTTGTAGTTTTGTTTCTTGTTAGGGAAGAGTGCTGCAGATACCTTTGTTATGTTGAAAACTGCTACAAAGATGAAGCTTTGGGTAAAAATCAAGTACGAGTGGTTTTCACGTTTTAAAACTGGGGAAATGTCAATTGTTGAAAAACCCTATGAAGGATGTCTGTCGACTGCCGAAACTGACGAAAATGTTGAGAAGATTCGTGAGCTTGTGCATGAAGACCGATGACGGACCATTAACAAACTATCAGAGACATCTGGAATTAGTTGGAGCTCTGTCCAGCGAATTTTGAGTAAAGATTTGAAAATTACAGTAGTGGCTGCCAAGTTTGTGCTGTCGAGTTTTGACTGACCATCAAAAGGAACGTTGTGTGGAATCTTGTCGAGCAATGAAAGAACACCTGCAAATTGATCCAAATTTTTTTCTAAGATTATTACTGGTCACGAGTTATGGTATTATGGTTATGATCCTGGAACCAAGCAACAGTCCAGCCAATGGAAAACGTCATCCAAAAAAAAGGTTATCGGCCAAAAAGGATTTTGTCAGTTTTGGTAGTCGTACCAAGCTAGTCGTTTTGATTAGTAGTGTTTGTAATTGAGGAGGTATAGCTTAGTGGAGAAATTAGCAAATGGATAGTACTGGACAATTTAACTTGAGAAATGGCGCGCTATAGGCGTCATTGAGAGAGAGAGAGAGAGAGAGAGGGAGTCACGCGGACACACACTGATGTGAACTCTCAAATTAAAGATGTTGTGACTCACCATTGTTCCAGAGGGTTTAGGGGTTGACATAGAGAATCCCAGCGTAGACCATGGACTGGGATAGATGTGGGCTGCCAGCAACGGAGGTCTCAGGATGTCTATGGGTTGGCGGCTGGACCGGATGTTGGCAGTGATGAGGGACGCTGGGGGAGGTGTGCGCACACCAGGGGGTGTCACTGACCACAAGGGGGTGAAGGGTCACCAGGGGGATTGTTGGACATGATGCAGCACTGAAGAGGAATCGGTGGCGGCACTTGAGAGTCGACACGCACGAGTAACACACTGTTCGCGACGAGACAGTTATGAGAGTAGGGGCAATTAAAAGCACTGTTAATTGATTATTGAGTTACTTTGAGACAAATAACTTGAGAGAGGGATTGCACTGTTACGCGAGATAAGTGAGAGAGGTTAAGAGTGTAAAAGTAATATATTACGAGCGATGGCTTAGTTGCACGTCACACGGAGCGCGTTCGAAGGCTACTAACGTGGGCTGGTAGACGGGATAGCGTCGGTAACTGACCATTGGTGCCTACAGGGGTACATTAAATTGAAGATAGAAATAGTCACGCCATATTTTATGGCCAATCAGATCGAAGCGTCAACCCCTCCACTTGCCATGTATGGGTGTTTGTGTAAACATTTTGTTAAGAATATCTGAATTGATTTGAATCTCAGATTATTCTATTTTGACTCTGTACATACAAAGGGTATTTGATATTTAATTATTATTCCTTTGAAAAATACATGATAAATTTGGAATGTCTCTTATTGTTGAAAAATGATTATTAAACTAAAATTATGCTTAAATACTAAACAACGGGGTTTTCAACAATTGAGATTTTGCCATTTTTTTAAACGTGAAAACCACTTGTACCTGAGTTTTACCCAAAGCTTCATCTCTGTCAGCAGTTTTCAACATAACAATGGCATCTGCAGCACTTTTCCCTAACAAGAAACAAAACTTCAGAGCGTGCTGTTCATTTACATCCTTCCAAAACGAAAAAACGAGGAAATGGCGAAACAGTGTTCACTAAAAAGCTCACTGCAGACGAACACGTACACCCACGGTGACGGCACTAGCGGCGCGAATTCTGGATGAGCTGCGCTACATACATGTAGCGGTAGACATACATACTACATAGGCCACTCCTTCGGCAGCACACGGTTACTTTTGGGTACCCCCTCGCACATGGACTTTAGGACGTTCGCAATGTAGCGTGCCCGGTTGAGTACACGGGTGCTTCTTTAAATGGCAGCAGTATATCCGGGGTACACACAGTGTATTACTAAAGCATGTGGTGCGCCTGATCGGGTACACTCGCTTTATGTTCACTTGATCGGTGTGAACTTTTTAGTTTTTACTTTGCATGATAATTTAAAATGGCTTGGAAACATCCAAATTATTTTACCAACAATAGTCTTGGCACTCAAAGGTACTAGAAATGGAGACACTCTGCGGTACCCCAAACATAGATTGTCTTTGTTGGAAAAGGGCCCATATTACATGGCCATAAAACTATAATCAACTGCCTAGAGATTTGAAGAATGAAGACAAAATAAACAAATTTTTGAAAAGAACTGGAGATTACTTGGTGGAATTATGTCCACCAAGTTAATGTATGCACAACTGTTTCAACCAGGGGTGATGTATTAAATATTTCTCTTACTTATAAATCCATATATTTTTAAACATACAATATTGTAACTACGTATGGATATGGCATACCATCTGTTACAAGAGCTACGCTCAACATTGTAATGTTTATGGTGAATAAAGAGTTTTAGTTTAATAATTATTGTGCTAAGTTATTCTGCTAGGGGTGCAAACACATTTCAGCTATATTACGTGTGAATAAGCGACCTTTGCCTACTGCTTTTGAAACAGCTGCGCAATTCAACTCCCCGCCCCATCATGAAATGAGCGATCTGATTGGTTGGCCGCGCTGCCGCTTGATCAATCAGGGCTTGTCATTTTATGAAATATTTAGCTTTTGCGTAGTTAAAATTCGAACAATGGAAATAATTTTGGAATCCCTCAGAAATGCGCCATAGAAATAAAGACTGTATAGTTTTTTGTGGACTCCTCCAGGTGCATATTATTTTTAAAATAATTATTATTTATTATTAACTATTAATTTATTAATTATTGGTTAGTCAATTTTTATTAGTTTGCCTGAGGACAGGATCAGATTCCAGATCTTGAAACGTTGTGAAACTTTGTGTTAATTAAAATCGTGATGGGAAATGTTCACAGTAAAAGTCTAAATAAAATAAATCCATCACCAATAATGAATTTCGAACAAAGAAATATTGTGAGTTTGAAAGTAAAATGGCTGAATATAAGTTATTCAATTCCCATTCAGTTTTCACCATCCTCGGAAAAATCGGTCCATCAGATGTCTTGCACATTGTCCTGAGAGTTCAAAATTTATTATGTATGACAACACTTTTGATTAATTTATATATGCAGTGAGTATGATCATAGACTTATGGTAAACCTTTTTGCGTGATAATACACAGTTAACCGAATTAAACTATTTAGTGTTATTCAAAGTGATCTTGTGGCTTTGTTTTAAAATTTATTTTTTCTGACTGAAAGTTGTCACGGAGAAAGTCAGTTTTCTACAATTACCTTGGATGTAATCACAATTATACAGGGTGTTCATTAAAGTTGGGGACAAACTTCAAGGGGTGATAGTACTCATCAAAATAAACAAAAAATTTTGTATAAAGATATGTCGAAAAATCCTTAGTTTAGCCGCTAGCCGCCATTTTGTATTTTATAAAAAAAACTTGATATATAAAGAACTATTTAAGATACAGAAACCAAACTTTGCACACACATTTATTGGCCAAAGCAACAAATATTCTTAAAGTATCATTGAGTTTGTTTTTATATTTTCAAAATGGCGGAGGTTCTTAAAGTTAATGTTTTTTTGTTATTTTTATTAAAATATTTTTAACCGCCGTAATTTTGAAAATATAAAAGCAAACTTAATGAAAATTTGAGAATATTTTTTTCTTTAGCCATTAAATATGTGTGCGAAGTTTGGTTTATGTATCTTAAATTATTATATATAACTTTTTTGTATAAAATACAAAATGGCGGCTAGCGGCTAAACGAAGGATTTTTCGACATATGTTTATTAGAAATTTTTTGTTTATTTTGATGAGTACTATCACCCCTCGAAGTTTGTCCCCAACTTTAATGAACACCCTGTATATTTTCTAATGGTAAACAATTTTGATTTAGTATATGTTGGTTGTTACCAAAAATTTGGGAAAAGTAATAATGGTGATATAAAAGCTATTTAAAAAACCTTCTTTGTATTCTTACAATATAATAAATATGAGTAAAAAATAAGTTAGTTTATTATAAAATAATCATTTAAACTTCCTGATTTTGAGTGGAAGTAAAATTAGGTGTAGTCACAAAGTTAAAAATATAATTACAAACTCAAATAATTTTGTTTATATCAAGTGTTATATATCACTGTATTCAGAAAAGAACTGAGTACATGATTCGGCTAAAATCTCAAAATTGGTTTTTCTGAAGTTTTTTCTTACCTTCTCCCCTTTTAAATGCATTATTTATGCCGTAAGACTTTTAGTACACGATTGAATGACCAATTAAAAATCTTGATAAGGTAATAATGAAAACACAGCTGTTTACTTACAATGTGTAATAAGTTTAATAACTAACTAAAATCATTTAAATGTAAAATAGCCTTGTATGTTAATTTTTAAATATTCTCAGTACAGCAATTCTCTTTGAGATTATCTGTATCTACAGTTCTGACATTATCATTACTGCATGTGCAACAAAGTAAGTCTACATTTGTGCATAGTTAGCATTGTTGTTGTTGATAGTGGTTTTGCAAGCTAAACTTAGGCATTAATTTCTATGATTTTGGTGTAAGTTATTAAATGAGCAGGGAGTTTTTCCTGAAAAACTAAAGTTAGCAGAAGTTAAACCTATTTTTAAGAAAGGAAATGTAAATAACCCCTCTGATTATCGACCGATCGCATTGCTACCGAGCTTCTCAAAAATTTTTGAAAAAATAGTAACAATTCAGTTTACAGAATTTTTGGAAACTAATTTTAGGCATGAATGTGTCAAAGACACAAATTATAGAATTTTCAGCCTCTTTTTTTGATAATAAAATTACTATTAATTCAAACTCATCCTCAATAAATTCTCAAAATTCTGTTGATTATCTTGGAATAAAAATAGATTCACATCTAAATTGGAAGTTACACATAGAAACAATTTTAAAGCGCTTAGTTTCAGCCACCTTTGTCATTCGGTTTATTAGAGATTCAACAAATTTTGATACTCAAATAGCAATCTACCATGCATATTTTTCATCAATCATGAATTATGGTCTGATTGCATGGGGTACAGCTAGCCAATCCAAAAAAATCTTCATTCTTCAAAAGAGAGTAATCAGAATTATAGCCAAAGTTCCTCAATTAACAAATTGTAAACCACTTTTTATAAAATTTAAAATTCTTACTCTTTATAGTTCATACATTTATCAAGCCGCTTTAATGGTTAAAGAAAGTTTTGACACATTCATGCTGAGCCAGAAAGAGCATAATTACCACACTAGAAATAAAAATTTGTTGAAACTGTCACAGCATAGACTGAAGTTATTCCACTTGTCACCACAATATATGGGGCCTAAAATATATTATAAATTACCGATATCCCTAAAAAATATTGAATCATTCGCTAAATTCAATATTGGGTTAAAAGAGTGGTTACTGGAGAAGGCTTTTTATTCGGTTGAAGAATTTTTAGAATCTCAAATGTCATGATTATAAAACAGCACCTTTTTCTTTATATTTAGTAAAACTTTATTTAGTTGTAGGTTTAAGATTATTGACTAATCACCAGTCATTGTATGATGTAATGTGATGGTTTGAATAAATAAATAAAAAATGAAAAAGGTTTCATGACCGATTCGTAATCTATAATGATAATAAAAATCACATTTTGAAACGTTTCTTTTAAACATAATAACTGCAATGTAATTGTAGCATATGAGTGATAAACTCCATATTGGTCAATGATATTTATTGTAATTTTTATCACCTGTATGGTATTAGGCTTTAATATTGTTGCACACAATATACACACATGATCGATATTTACAATGTAATTTAATTTTATTTATTATTACTTTCTTCCCAAACATAGTATCTAGAGTAAAATATTGTTTTGTCAAATTTTAGGATTTGAGCTGAGAATGGAAATACAATCTGTTTTGAGACTCCCTGAATTCAAAATAGTTGTTTTCGAACTAGTGGTGTCTGTTTGTTGGTCGGTTAGTCTGTGTAATGGGCCCGATACTGGTGTGGTTTTAACCAATGGTGTAATAGTCAGCCTGGAGTTTTGTATTTTTTTCTAATTATCCATTTTTAAGTGTACTTTACCCCTAAAACCCCTCAAAAACTTTAAAACCCCCAATTTCTCAACAATGGCTCAAATTATTTTTGTAGAAATTTTATAGTTTATAGTGATTAGGGTCCTAAATAATATGACAAATGTGGCATGTCTGGAAAAATTGACATTTATAATGTATGGAGTTTTAAATGGCCAATAAATAAATTTTTTTAAATATTTGTCGGCAATCTAATCTTAAAATTCTGGTGGTATTTTACCTTGTTGTAAAAGGGCGTGTCTGAAAGAAGTTTGATATTTATTAAATGTTTTTAATAAACATTAAATTAAGTGATAGTTTTATTAAAGGTACCAAAGTTTATTAAATGTTTTATTAAGTTACTATTCATCATTTATGGAAGAATAATTGTGTCAGTTCATTGATACCGTTTATTTTTTTTATGTAAAACAACATATTTTGGAATCAAACTATAACCTATGAAATGGAAAAGTTTTTTAAGCCTGACATTTTATAAAATTATTTTTGATTTACATTTATTGTACAAATAATTGCATCGTACTACTTTTAGGGGATGGTCAAAATGTACTAGATAAAATGGTTCTCTTATTTTAGGAAATAATTTAGGACATTAAACTTGAAATGAATTTAAATTAGTAACTGTCCATAATTTAGAGTAAAATGAAGGAAGTTTAATTTATCCATTAAAAGTTCATTATTAAAAAAAGGCAAAATAATTTATGGAATTTGAGTCGGTTAAGTGTTACATCACATAAATATTTGGTCATAACATAAATAACTTGAATCACCCTGGTATACAATAATTATTATTTATAATTACAGTAGAATCTCAATTAATCGAATTCCAAAGAGAAGGGGAAAACTTAAAATCATCGAGTATTTTTAATTAAATAGGTTCGATTTATCAAGGTTGGTTTTCCCTAAGATTTATTTATAGTGGTTCAATGAATACATTTATTTATAGTGGTTTATGGTGAGCAATGAATACAGTCAGGAGTTTCAGTAGCTTCATAATAAGGTGTTTTGTACATTTTTTATTAATATCAATTACAGATTTTAATGGTTATTAAAGTAATAAACAATTACAGAATAATACTTTGTAATGTGCGTACTTAGAATAAGTATTTCATTTAATTTATGTTACTTTTTTATTGAACTAATTTTACTTTTAATGGCCATTTTCCAGTGGGCAGGTTTTAGTGTGGGATATATGTAAAGAAACGAAATAGCGACCCTTTCCTCTGCTACTTCCTGTCTTTTGTTAGGCTGGTCTATTTTTAGACATTTCCGGTCCAAACGGAAATCTGTAAAATATCAATGTTTTCAATCATAACCAATTCAATTCAATAATCTAGGCGTTTAGCTTTTACTTTGAATTGTAGAGGTGAAGGGTTATTTTAATGGCAAAACATACGGTTAAAATTAATTAGAATTATCGTAAGCATTCCTTGTGAACGATTTGCGGTCAAATTAACATTGCAAAGATAAGGAAGTTAACGGAGGCTCCACTGTATAATTTTCAAGGTAACATTTTGAAATTTAGTTCCAAGTCCTTAAAATTAGGTAGCTTTCTTTTAAATGTCTTCTACCTAAACAATCAATATAACTTTGTTCCCAATTTCATCTGAGCTCTATTAAGTGGTTTATTTTTGTTTTATTTTTTGTACTTGAAATATTATAAATGAATAGTAAGATAATTTGGTCTGTAAGAATGAAAGTTTTCATTATTAAAATTCGTCTTTTCCTCTTCTGTTGAGGGACGATTGATATAATTATTTCCTAATAGTTTCCATCATATTTTTATGACTCCACCTGAGCCTACGCACAGGCATTATTGCCCATGTAGGCTTATTCCATAGTTATTTTTGTTAAATATTTATTTCATCATGTGTAAGTTAAGATTGTGTCAATTGTGTCTAAATAATTGTATTATCTATAGTGATGTAAAATACCCGGGTATTTAAAACTCAGGGTAAATACCCTGGGTATTTACCCGGGTAAATACCCAAAATTCATAAATACCCGGGTATTTTGGGTATTTATGAAATCGACTGAAATTAATTTATATTTATCCCTAAATATGTTATTTTTATCATTACATGATAAGTTAGGATAGTCTATAACACCTTTTACAGTAACTAGAAGCTTTGCTTGTTCCTTTCATTTAATGATTTAGCACTTTTCGTAAAATAATACATTAAGTTTGTAAATAACCATAGGGTTTCGTGTTTTAAACCTACCGTTATTAAGTTATCATAGTTACAATTTTTATTGTATAAATGGCTTGGAAGGCTAGACAGACCTAAGACCTGATTGACATAGGCAGAATGGCAGAGTACTAAAAGTTATTGAACTTTTCTGTGTTACCGCTTAGTTGAAATCAATAATATATTTGGATAAACCTACTAAAAAAATGTATCTCCTGTTTTTTGGTCTAAATTAATATAAGTTTGAAAGATTTATTGTGCTATAGATTCAAATGTTTTGTATCACAAGTTTATGAAATTAGTTTTTTTTATTTTGATACCAACAAAAGTTCTAGAACAAAAATAATAATTAAATCCTGCCCCCCACATATTGAATTTTAATTATTTTCTCAAGTTGTTTACACATAGGCCACTACTAGGTTAAATTTTCCTTTCTTTCTAAATAATAATTATTACTATACAAATTATTTTTCTTCACTTTCAATAAAATAGATTCATATATCTATCATAGAAATAAAAAATCATAAGTAGTCAGGACCAGTGCAACCAGGTTATTTATGCCGACTATGCTTTATGCTCAGAAGAAAATGCTAAAAGGGACTATATCAAATTTAGTTTACACATTTTATTAAGATGTTATCATCCATACTGTCCCTACAGTTTAGTAATTGCAAAAAATCTCAATCTTCTTTAAATTAAATAAAAATTATAAATACCCAGGACGTGGATATTTATGGCGATTAATCCCAGAAGTAAAATGCTGTTAGTGACATATGAAATTTTGTTTAACACATTTTATCATCATTTTACTATCCTTAGAGGGTAATAGTTGCAAAAAACATCTCAATCTTCTCTAACTTTAATAAAAATTATAAATACCCAGTTTTTGGGTATTTACCCGGGGCTAGGGTAAATACCCTATTTATATTTACCTACCCACTGGGTATATACCCGACCCACATCACTAATTATCTATATTGTTAAGGAATAAATTTCTATTTCATTTCATAAACGACCACACAGATGTCCCGAATGGTCACAAAAAATATGCCTTGTGATCATATAGCCTATCTCGCTCTGTTTTCTGTTTGTCAGTGTGTATGTGTCTTTACAGTACTTGCTATAACTTTGGAGCCACTTAACGTACCAATTTCAAACTTGGTATATGTATTAGTACTAAAAGGACCTATTTTTGTTCATAGTATCAAGTTTCTACTTTGTACCATTTACAAATGGTGGTCATTTCAATGTATAACTCAAAATCATGTGGTGTACAGAAACCAAAACACAACAAAAAATTGCCAAATTTAAAAAATAAATAAATACAAAAAATGCCAAATTTAATCTTCTTTAAGAGGATGTAAACTTTAGATTGAATTAGATTATTGAAATAGCGACCATACTACAAGGTAGGTATTTTAAGCCAAGTATGAATGAGGATTGAGTGTAAGATGATTCTGGCGCGATCTTGTAGTCTTGTTACTAAGGTTGACATGTTCCTTAGACAGGACTGTTAGTTAAAAGCCCAAAAGCCGATGGCAACAACTAAGGGACCAAGAGTGGGGAGCGCGCTGGTCTAGGGGTAGAGCGCGGGGCTTTGGTGCCCAAGGTCCCGGGTTCAAATCCCGCCAATCACCAATGGCTTTTCGCTATGTGATAATGCCGCAACCCACACAGGGGTGCGCAAAAAGCCGCTACGGCTGAAGTGCCTTGGGAGAATTCCGCCCCTTTCAGTAAAAAAAAAAAGGGACCAAGAGTTTAACGTGGAGTCCGAACCACGGCCTCTGAATTACGTATTGGTCTAATTATGAGGATGGTCTTTGCGGATTAACGTAGTATTCAATAGTGCGGACGTTAATCCACACAAGATAACACTACGTCCACCGACCATCGCTCACAACTATCCACAATTCGTGACTTCCAAGTTGCTGGATTACAGGACGATGCCAGCGTCCCAGTCAAATAGGGTCATAACACAAACAACGGAGAAAATTTTGTTTTTCTGAAGTTACAACTGTCAATTTGGGCTATAAATAACTAACTAGCAAGTAACTAATTTAGTAGTAACTTTACTAAAATAGAATTTTCTCCGTTATTTGTGTAAATACCCAATTAAAGTTTTTAATTTTCTTAAAGGAAATTAAATTTTGCTACGTTTTTGTTTTTAGTTTATTTTTTTGTAAATCACATGATTTTTAGTTATTGAAAAATTGAAATAGCCACCATTTCGAAATTGTGAAAAATATAAATGTGATACTGTGCACAAAAATAGGTGTTATTATTACTCATATATCGACCCTCCAAACACGAAATGACGTAACTGCAAAAATCCAACTTTTCAGGAGAGCGAAAAGAAATAAAATAGTAGTTGGTTAAACCTTAGTAATTACCAACAGGTTGTTATAAATGAACTTTAACATTATCAATACTTTAGCTAAAGAGGCTTTCTTTAAAGGGTATATTCATATTATAATAAAGTACAAGATTATTGCGTGGCTTAAACAATTTTTTTTCTTCGGTCAGTTACGCCACTACGTGTTTTGTGTTCTTGGTCAATTTTGTCAGTTACATCAATAATAAAATAAGGAAAAAAGTTATAAACTGAACATAACCTTTAATTATACAGGTTATATGATTATAATTTATATAAAAAACCCTTATTGAGTATAAGAAAATTTAAAAAAGCGAGTTTCATTTAGTAAATCTAAATTTTTCAGTCTTTTCAATGTCTTCTCTTATAATTTTTTTAATAGTAAAGAAAATGTAAAAATGTTAATTATAATAATAATAACTTCTATAAATTCACATAAGTAATAAAACTATTAAGAAAAAATTTAAAAATATGATTACTCAGCGAATTTCCAAATAATGTATAAAATTATAATATTTGACAAGTTTGGTCAAAATCTTGAGATAAACATGCAATAATTGCCTATTCTTAAGATTAAAATGGAAAGAGTGAGTATTTGCTGCTGTGAGGAACACTGGTATACCTCAAAAAATTTTTATTTAACATTTAACCAATTTTATCACACTGTCCAAAATAAAGGGTTTGCCTAACTCCATGTTAACATGGAAAAAGTATGCAGGTTTGCTGCTGTAACACATAAACTGTTTTTTTACAAAGTATGGATTCAACCACATGAAGCTAAATATCAAGTTTCTTCCAAAAATATCAGATAATAAGTGAAAAATTAATTTTTCCTAATCCTCCATAAGATTAACATTGGAGCCTCAAAATACAACGTGCTGTGTTTAGATTTTTTTATATCTCGGTAACCGTTTGAGATAGAGAAAAACTTTAAGGAACTTAATTGTGTAGTTTTTTAAGCTGATTCCAATGGTGAAACATAAAATTTGAAATTTTTAAAAATTACATGTGAAAAACGCAAAAAACCCCATTTTTACAAAAAACTATTATTGACCGATATTTTGGTTTACGAACTCGTCGAGCATTTGTAGGAATAAGTCTCTAAAAATTTGGTTCGATCGGATTTTTTTCAGTTATGTGTTCACAGACACATTATATAAAATATTTTTATATAACAATTTATAATATACATATATATTATATATATATATATAAAAATTTTAACGACTATTGTTTTGGTCTCTCACCTAAAGAGAAAAATCATGGTCTGGGCTATCTTGCCATATACGAATAGCTAGAAATTCGCTAAAAGTATCATTATGATAAATTTATAAAAGTAAAAATTAAGTTAAAAAGTGGAGTTCAGTGAAAAATTCACTCTTTTCAACTTAATGTCTTATGTAAAAATGTATTTATAATAATAATATACTTCTATAAATTCACATAAGTTAAATATAAAGTTAACTATTAAGATAAAATTAAAAGTAAAACATTATGATAAATTTATAAAAGTAAAAATTAAGTTAAAAAGTGGAGTTAAACAGTGAAAAATTCACTCTTTTCGGAACTTAATGTCTTTTTTGTTGTCAGTCATTCCTAAATTAATCCTGGTATGGCAAGGATTTGTAGTAGTTCACGTACTCTGCATTTCTTATCACAGGTGCAGGTCCCCCACAAAGTGATAGCAGGTCTGCGAACTTGTTCGAAATTTTTCTCGAATCACTGATGTTGAGTCGTACCACAGGTTTTTTTAGACGCTTGTCTCTCTTCAAAGTTGGGGATTTGTATGTGTTTTCCAAATGACTAGTTTTTTAAAAACACGGTTAAATTATGTTCCTTCTTGACCGCATACTCAACCATGTTTAGCCAGTTGATCAGGCTGGATGTTTCATTGTCTTTCCGGAAGTTGAGGATGCGACCTTCTGAACCGATGCGACCTTTCTTACTGCCGGCTGCGCGTGGGACGAGGTGTACCATTTGGCAATGTTAGATCGTAATAATTTGAAGACCTGGTTCGATTATAATACCCTTACTGTTAATGTAGAAAAAACAAAGTGTCTTCCTATCTTCCTTAAGAATAGTTCTGACCCGGGAGAACGATCTTTAAAGTTACATTGCTGTGGAGATGCAAGGGCGTTAGAATGTAAGTGTGAGAAAATTGAACGGGTGGAGCAATACAAATATTTAGGAGTTGTAATCGACAGCAAATTGAATTGGGCTCCACACATTTTCTGACCCGGGAGAACGATCTTTAAAGTTACATTGCTGTGGAGATGCAAGGGCGTTAGAATGTCAGTGTGAGAAAATTGAACGGGTGGAGCAATACAAATATTTAGGAGTTGTAATCGACAGCAAATTGAATTGGGCTCCACACATTAAATATGTCAAAAGTAGACTTAGGAGGCTCACTTACGCATTTATTCAACTAAGAGAAATTTTATCCCTTCAACAGTTGCGCAATGTGTACTTTGCCTACGTGCAGTCGGTGGCGCAATATGGTATCCTGGCTTGGGGTGGGGCACTCCCGACAATTTTAGAACCTCTAGCAGTATCACAGAGGTCTATTATTAAAATCATTCTTAAAAAAAGTCCTAGATATTCTACGTTTCAACTGTTTAGTGATTTTTCAGTGTTAAATATACGACAAATTTTCATAAAAACTATCCTAGTCTTCATAAAGAAAAATAAAAACTCAATTTTTTCTCCGGTTTATCATCAGTATCCAACCCGAATTAGTAGAAACCTCGGTATTAAAATTCCCATTTTGTCTCATTCTTCATTAAAAACAATTCCTTTTTATTTATGCCACATTATATACAGAAATTTACCAATAGAGATCAGGATGGCTGAAAGTGACAGTTTGGCTGTGTACAAGAGGAAGGTTGGTGTCTGGCTTATGGATTTGGGACCCGAGCGATCAGAGGCCCTCCTCCAATCGCTCTATTCTTAAGTCAAGTTAATCATTACTTTACTAACGAACTTATTCTTCAAACTATTTTACAACAGCACCGGAATTCCCCAGATTATCACCAACTATCATTTTTATTTCCTTTGATTTAATTTTTTCTATTGATTCAATGAAAAATGTAAATAAATAGTTCATGTGTCAGGTTGTATTATTCATTATGTTTTGATGCACGACAAAACACGTGGTATAAGCTATGCAAACAAAAATGTTATGTTTTGTTATAATTTACCTTTTATACGTTTAAGTAGACTTTTTATTTAATTTTATTCATTGTTATTATTTATATTTAAGTTTTCCTTAGAAATGTAAATATTACTTTAGATTTGCTTTTTATTCCAGCACAAGAATTTTTTTTAATAACTTTTTTTCTGGTGAGTGGACTGTTTTTGAGTGGACTGACTCATTCCCATACACGGACGTATAGTCCTTTTGGGAATTATTTTTTCCTGGACTAATTATGTTTATTTTTTGTAAATTGTCTTTTTCAGGAATAAAAAGCATTTTGATTTGATTTGATTTGACCTTCTGAAAGCTGTGTAGAGTTCAAAAAGTCTCTAGATTCCATTTGGTGCACTATATACGGCTGCTTTCCCCTTGCCAGTTTCATTATGGAGTACCTGGTGACCGAGCTTTTCTCGTTTAGAAAAAGACATGTATTATAAGAATTAATTAGAAAAATTAAAACACATGTACTCGTATTACTCAATGAAAACATTTATGTGGTTTAAATAAAACCGATTTAATACACCATAATTAATATAGCACTGAACAAAAAATATCGCGCCTAGTGGTGGGGATGGAACTCGCGGCTTTAGTTCTTGAAGCCGACACGCTACCACTCGGCTACGGCGTCTGTCAAATGAGCCATGCCGTTTAACGTATTTTAGCCAACCTCAATTTTGTTTTAGCAGATCATTTACTGTTTAATTATCCTTACAGTTATTATTAGCCTGTGATCAACTGATTTTGTTAGAAACGGAGGATTGAAAAGCAAAAGAGAAATTTAATTTACACCAATTATTTGGTTTGTTACAGTGGCTTCAAGCAATACAACGAATACGTTTTCTATCAAAACACGAAAGATTTTGGAAATACTCTTTCCTGCTTTTATTTCGCACAGTTATGTTACCCTTAAGTTTTTACAAATTGTTTAGTAACCTGATAATTTTACATTTATTACATACATAAAATAAATATTTATGAAAAACCTCTATTCACATATTGTTCTTTGCTGTCTTCAATCAATAACTGTCAAACGGTTATAAACAGCTGTTTTGGTTTGTATTGTTTACATTTTATTCTCCATAAGCGTAATGTTAAATTTTTAGATTTTTAAACTTAATATTTCAAGAAAACACGAATTTTCCTGGACATTAGACCTATCTAGAACTTATTTTCTACTCGGAAATTAGTTATTTCCAAAATTTAAAGAAATTCCTTAGTGACGTTTTCGAGATCCGTGTGCAAATATATATATATATACAAACCTTGCTCGTATTATAGTATTGGATTTAGTTGGGATGGTACGAACAAGTCTCCTGCCTGAGAGATTGCATGAACTATTGCACTATGTGCAGCGCCCCCCTCATTCTGGCCATGGTAAGGTTCAAAGAATCTTAGACTTATTTTTGAAACATGAGTACTTTGAGCCAGAAAGTACAGAAACATAACTGGAAGAATGACAAAATGTGCCGTTACAACAAGGTTTAATAATCTTAGCGGCTACTAAATTAAAAGATTTTGCCTGTATACATTTTTCGGGTGTTTCTCATTAGTTTTTTTTTTACTTTCTGTTGGCTTTCTTTTTTCTTTTTTTCAATTTTTAACTCTTGACAAGAGCCCTCCAATACAAACTCTTCAGGGTGTCTCTGGTCTTCATTATTTCCTGTTATCATTATCGTCTATATCCACATAAGTATCATTATGATTCTTACAGTCATCATCTTCGTCAAAATATTTAAAACACAGCAGTTCTAAGCATTTAGTTTTTTTATTTATTAGGATTTTAGAGTACTTTACTGTCTTCCTTCTCTTAGCCGAGTCCTCCATCCTTGTCTCCATTTTGACAGCTTTTATTTTACTTTTTGTTTTCTTGTTTGTCATCCATACTTCTGCACCATAAGTCACCATAAGCATTTAGTACACTCTGCAAATATTTCAAGGCCACAGTTTTTTGAAGTACATTTAGCATATTGTATTGCTTCTGATTCTTCATCTTTCTTTTGTATTCCCTCCTTTTCCTTGTCAATTTTAATATGGTTGGCTTCTGATTTTTCATTTGTCTTTCCTTTTATCTCTTTTCCTTTTCCCCCTTATTTTTATAATTTTCTTTTTTTTCTTCTTTTCATGCTTTGCTACAACGCTGTCATCACCGCTGCTATCAGCAGGGATGTGATAACAATTCTCTTTTGACCAATGAGTTTTACAAATGAGAAGACCAAAAATACATGAAAGGTCTTTCGCATGGTTCTTGAAAATCATAATCCAAATCAGAATCACCAAATTCACATGTAGAATCTAAGATAATATCCTTAACTTCAATTTTAATATGTCGAGTCAGAGACATTAAAACAGCTAAATGTTGCTCATCATCTGAAGATAAAGTCCCTGTATCACTAGCATCATCCACTAAAAGTATCGTCCCTGCATACCACTTATTTTTAAAGAACATTTTAACTTTATCCCCTTTTTTAAAGAGACGATCTTTATCAACCCCAACTAGCTCATTCACACTAACTACATTTTTAGTTGTGTCTGCCCATTTCACTAACACATCCATTTTAGTGTATTAATGTATTTTCAGGCATTAATAATCAATCGGAAACAAAAAATAACAATCACAGTTAAACAATATGGCTGGCTTACGCCGTTTCGTGTCGTATTAAAAAATATAGCGGTGGCTGCAAATGACACAACACGAATCGGCTTAAGTTAATACGTGTTTTGTTGAAAACCTTTATAAACACTTACGACTAAATTAAAAGTCATCATATCTCAGCAACGAGTAGGAATTCAGTTACGACACTTCGTGGTGTGATAGAGCACATCAAAATGTGCCTGTGGCCGGCGTATCTCAAAATCGGCATTTTTGCAGTTACGCCACTTCGTGTTTGGAGGGTAGATATGTACTAAGTTTGAAGTTATTACTTTAAGTGGTTCCAAAGTTATAGCAAATTATGCAAAAACCACATGCACACCGATATTTGGAAAATGGGGTAGATATCTTCACAGCACATTTTTTGTTTGTTTTTACCACAGGAATAATTAAGTCTTAGAAGGACTCTATAACTTACAAACGAAAAGAGATATCACAAAAATAATTGTGTATCATTACTGGTTGTAGTAAGATTCTTTTTTGTGTACGCCTACGGGGGAGTAGGCCATAGGGGGAAGATGAAAGTGGTAATGGTAAGCTCAGGTTGATATGGGTATCAAAATTAACGTTCTTAATTAGCAGAGGACGAATTCCGTAACTTTATCTCAAAATTACGCGTAAGTGCATGCCACCGTGCAACCTTTCTCAGTCATCTCCTGAATACGCGCAACACGTAGTCACAGGACAGGACCGGATGTGAGGTCTGTGGGCTGCGGCTCTTATAGGACTTGAAGACGCCCAACACATGATGGGCGAAACGTCGTGGACCACCGCGCAACACGTAGTCACAGGACAGGTCTCAGTGGGCTGCGGCTCTTGTAGGACTTGAAGACGCCCAACACATGATGGGCGAAACGTCGTGGACCACCGCGCAACACGTAGTCACAGGACAGGACCGGATGTGAGGTCTGTGGGCTGCGGCTCTTATAGGACTTGAAGACGCCCAACACATGATGGGCGAAACGTCGTGGACCACCGCGCAACACGTAGTCACAGGACAGGACCGGATGTGAGGTCTGTGGGCTGCGGCTCTTATAGGACTTGAAGACGCCCAACACATGATGGGCGAAACGTCGTGGACCACCGCGCAACACGTAGTCACAGGACAGGACCGGATGTGAGGTCTCAGTGGGCTGCGGCTCTTGTAGGACTTGAAGACGCCCAACACATGATGGGCGAAACGTCGTGGACCACCGCGCAACACGTAGTCACAGGACAGGACCGGATGTGAGGTCTGTGGGCTGCGGCTCTTATAGGACTTGAAGACGCCCAACACATGATGGGCGAAACGTCGTGGACCACCGCGCAACACGTAGTCACAGGACAGGACCGGATGTGAGGTCTGTGGGCTGCGGCTCTTATAGGACTTGAAGACGCCCAACACATGATGGGCGAAACGTCGTGGACCACCGCGCAACACGTAGTCACAGGACAGGACCGGATGTGAGGTCTGTGGGCTGCGGCTCTTATAGGACTTGAAGACGCCCAACACATGATGGGCGAAACGTCGTGGACCACCGCGCAACACGTAGTCACAGGACAGGACCGGATGTGAGGTCTCAGTGGGCTGCGGCTCTTGTAGGACTTGAAGACGCCCAACACATGATGGGCGAAACGTCGTGGACCACCGCGCAACACGTAGTCACAGGACAGGACCGGATGTGAGGTCTGTGGGCTGCGGCTCTTGTAGGGCTTGAAGACGCCAAACTCATGATGGGCGAAACGTCGTGAACCACCGCGCAACGTGCGTCAAAAACTACGCGGAACTTTTCTGAAAAACAAGTAAGTGTTTGAGATGATCATTGTCGCGTTAGCCTACGTTTGTATAAAATATGGCGGTGGTTTGAAAATTAAAGGCTATGAATTTTAAATTACCGCCATTTTGATTTGGACCAACCTCTGAGATCCAGATCCGGGCATTACTTGTGAATTCAAAAGACCTACAATGTATACCAAATGTCACCCATACTTTATTTTACGTTACTAGATCGACCCACAAGGAAATACAGGAATTTTTAAAAGCAGCTCAGATAACTTTTGTTGATATTTTTAACTATACATCGCCTGAAACCGGATCTCAAGAGGTCGATCTAAGTAAAAATTCCGGCGGTTTTAAGTTAATAGCCATTTTCAAACCACTGCCATTTTTTGCATCAAATTTCAATCCTTTTAAGGTCGGGTTCAAGACCTTTATTTGGTTACCCTATGCTTAGATTTTCAGATTACTTCCCATGGGCCGTTCTCCATCGCTGACATCTAGGGATCTCAATCTCGGTAAATTTCAATCCCGGGATTTTGGGATCTAATAAAGCCGATCCCGGGATCAGTCCCGGGTTTACAGTTTTTATATATCTAGGATGTTTTGTTTGGTGAAGACACAATCGTAAAATCTGGCAGCTTTAGGCATTTTTAACAGATCACGAATGGTTATTATTAAAATAAAAATAATAATGGCACGTACTATTCACTCTCACAACACTAATCTCTCCCGACTCGCTCAGTTGTTTGCTAAACGAAAGCCCGATAGCAACCAAAAATGATGATCGGTAGTTGGACATCATGAACAAAATAAATATCAAAATAAAGCCACCTGTGTGGCCGTGGAATGCCTCGATTCGAATTCTGCAAGGGAAGGGAATTTCGTAGCGATAAGAAACCTACAGTGCTGTATCAGTATTTAAAAATAAGTTGTCATTGTTGAATTGCGTTTGGGCTTTAAAGAAAAATTAAACTTTTAGAAAGGTAAATTGGGAAATAACAGTATAAAGTGACATAAAACAAATAATAACTATTATTTATATTATATTCAAACATTAATGACGACATTTAAAATGTTTTCAAATGTCTGTAAAGACGGCTTTTGTAGTAGTTTAAACATTCAAAACACGAAAAAAATTGTAAAATAATACATTTTTTAATCCCGTCAATCCCGGGATTCATAGGTACCAAAAGTGACCGGGATCCCGGGATTGAGAACCCTACTAACATCCGATCACCATGTAGACAAAAATGTAGTTCACTTCTACTAGTAATTATTTGCCAAAAGTGGTTGAGATATCTCTTTTCGTTTTAAAGTAGATCTAAGGCTCAATTGCCTTCCTGTATGTATACATTATCATATCATTGCAGAAATTCAAATGTTTACTTATATCATTAGTGGTCCTTTGAGTGCCACTGAAGCACTAGTGGGACTCTAACTGTTCATTCATTGAGTGCCGAAAACTCCGTTACAGACTTATTATTAATCTGCGTAAATAGCCAAAAGCCCGTTGCAAGTCTCTTTGTATTTTTTTTATTATAAATTTATTTTTTCCATGTATCAAGCTACTCCTTATTCTAAAGACTTCTCTAATAGACAGTTATTGGTTTAATAATTACAGACAAATGTGCTAAGTAATTAAACGATTAAGTCTTAAAAAGTATTGCTTAGCAACAGTGAGTGCAAACAAGCACACAAAAATTGTAATATTTTTTAAGGACAAATTTTGCCCAATATGCTATGTCTTATGTATGATTTTATAGTTATTTTTATTTAATAAAATATTACCCCTTTAAAGAGTAATGACGTTTTAAAACGTCACTATCTCAGAGCTGGTAAGGAGTAAGGAAAAGATATCAAATCACACCTCAAAGGAGTAAAATATTTTTTCACTACATTTTATTGCAGCTTACTGTAAATATAGGGGGAAATGTGTATTAGTTTCAAAATACCCGAAAATTAACATTTTTTACCTTTTTGGTGTGAAAGTCTTCGAAACATGGACTCACGCAAACGCCATATTACACTCTTTGCGCTGAAAGGTTATGTCTTTTCTCTCTGTGAAGAATGCTCTCACACTTCACGCTGGGAAAAAGTTATTCACGCGCTTTTATTTCCCGCCGAAACATCACGCCACATCCGCCACCTTTCCCGCCGAAACTTCACGCCGCGGTCGGCACCTTCCCCGCTGCAGCCACAATCGTGTGATGTCCCTCCCCCGCTGATTACCTACCCTACCGTATTCACCAATACACACGCATAACTACATGTCTTTAATTATTGATTTATGACTTAAGAGTCAATCTGCATCATGTTATAAATATATATCAATTATTTGCACAAATATCATCGAATGACGTTTTAAAACGTCACTACTCCTTTTTCCGTAAATATAAAAAGACGTTTTGAAACTTCTTTACTATTTTGATGCAAAATACGGTACTCCATAATGGTTTTTAATTTCAATAAGATACAAAATTGTTTATGTTATTTTGGTTGTAACAAATAAAAAGTTTTTACATTTTAAATCAATTTTTAATTTTTTCATTAAATTCTTATGTATTTTATGTAGAGAATATTCCTATTAATAACGCAAAAAATCATTGAAATATATTAACAAATAGCTTTGTTATGAATTTATTTCTGAGACTTGCATTTCTGACCTTGGGGCTATTAAAACCTCAGGCAATTTTCGTATATACTGCTAAATTTCACTCGGCAATTTTCGACCCATAAATAATGTTTATTTGCGCCACTCAGAGGGTTAAATCACATATTTTGAGTGGTCATCACCTTTAATAGCCTTGTAATAACCTTGTCTGAAGGCCAAAGTTATTTGTTTATATCTACATTCCAGCAATATATTTGAATTTAAAAAAATGATTGTTTTAGTAATAAGCTCCGTGGCTATGGCGGTCCGAGCGCCGGAAAGTTCAACGGTTATTCGCAGAATCGCAGAGCGATGCTAGTGTTGCTTATTCGTTACGTCACGTGATACGGTGTGAAAGGGGGGGAATGAGAGGACGCGTATTCCCCGTTTACCCCTCCCCCTGACGCCATCATGGGTTCCCTCTCTGAGTATGTATAAGCCCGCGCACTGTTGCGTCTCCGATTACATGTCATCCAGGGCTATGTTAAGAAGTTGCACGTTTGAAAATAATGGGTAGCGATTCATGCGTATTTTTTTATCACTTACAAAAGTCCCGAGTGATTTAGTTAACATAACAATAATTGTGTTTTTGTACATTAGTAGACCATTGACATACTTATAAGCCGATCTGATTGAAAATGTACATTAAAAATCATTTTCTGTACTATATCTTTATAAATACATCACGAGTAATATCTTCATTAGTCATGGCAATGCAAAAATGCCACCTTAATAGCAATCAGTTTTCCTTAACTTGAACCAATACTGCGAAATTTCAGAACTAATTAAAAATTTCAGAGCTTGAGTATTATTCACTTAAAACTTAAAATACACGTTTATGATACAATCAAAAGATAAACCTAGAAACTTGGTTAAGAAAAAATAAATGGTAGCCTATATTTTACCACCCGAACCATAGTAATAAACACTAATTCTTTCTCGTGAACACATTATGAAAATAAAAGGTTCAAATCCAGGACTTGGGCAGTTTTAATTATTTATAAGAACTGTTACAAACTTATCTCTCAGTTTTTATTGAACTGTCACACGTTAAAAATTCTAACTAACAAAAGTTAGATAACTCGAACTGTTTCGTCAAAACTTAGAAACGGAAATCGTATTGTCGGGCCTGAAATTCCCAGAAACGACGTAGCCTTAGCAATTCGGCTTTTCCTTTGTCGGCGCGGCGCAGGGTTGGAGAGAAGCTTGAAGGTCATTAGCCAATACATCCCCTAGCTTCAAGGTCAATCACCTTTCCCCCCCTACACTACTACCACCTCCCCACCACTGCCGCCATACTTGATTTTGGACTAGTATAGTATAGTATTTGGTTATCTTGCCATGAGGCGAGACTGGTGCGGCCACTCCGATAACACACTGAAGGTAACATCATTATTAGTATTTTTGGATTTTAACTTATATTATTTTACTCAAATGCAGCTTTATTAACATTTAGTTAAGTTCCACACATGTAGCTTTGCATAACTCTATTGCATAGTTGTTGTCTTGGACTTCCGGTGTGTTCCTCCTTCCCGTCCTTCCTCAATAGGTTATTGTATTGGATGCACATCCTGTTTCCTTATCCACTTTAATCTTGTTTTGGAGATAACGCTCAGTTTCAGGGTTTATGTCGTGGAACTGTGTGGTTTAACTTAAATGTTAGCAGTTAGTTGTTCACACATATATCAGTTAGTATTACTTAAGAGTGCTATGTTAGTTATTATCAGTTTTCATATAATTTTCTAGAGATTAATTGTGCCATGAACAAATGTTTGGGAACAAAATGTTTGGGCTTAGTAGGCCTATTAGCTATAATGTTTAACTTAAATAATATTAATAGGCCTTACAATAATAATATTTGTTTGTTGTCATTTGTAGGCCTATAATAGGCTATTTCATGTATTTGTTTTCACATTTGCATTTAGGCTTACTTTGTTATATGTAATTTCTTAGGTAATCACTTGAAAGTAGGAGGAGTTTCACCACCTCCATTAATATGTATCTAAAAACACACATTTGAAAATTCCAACAAAGTAGTTGAATAACTTAGATTTTATTTTTATATTAGGTGTTGTTGTTTAATTGGGATTTGAAAGCCGCTTATTGCATGGAGTGAAGCTTATTGCTGCTAGCTACTGGACAGAAAGTGAGCACATGGCTGGGGGAGTATTACAATGCCTTAGCCTACACTATCACTATGCGTTTTGTCCAAAATATTAGTGTGATAAAGAGTTTATATCACTTGAAACCACTATTTACAAAAAAATTTAAAACATTCAGTATATATATATGTGAATACATAGAAAATAGTGCCTTCTTGCAATAGTTACCAGTTTTATGCCACTTATGTTTCTTTTTGACTTTTCCAATCATCCACATTACTTTACTCACTTTATAATAATTCGCTAATATGGTTAGAATGCAAATCATCGCACAATTTAGGGATATGAACAAACAACAACGTAAACAAAGTTTTATGACGTCATTTACAACAATTTTACTGTTGCAAATTGTTTATTGTAGCTGCTTAGGTAAATAAATACTCAAAGACTTACGAAATAGGTGTGAAATAGCAAAAATTTAGTTTAAACATGAAGCCTAGAAGTTCCTCAACAAGACAGTATTCATTATAACTCCGTTTAATTGATCGTAGAGCTTTAAATAAGTGGTAAAGTAGAGCCTGCGGAATGGCCTGGATTCGAATGATTGACACTTGGAAGGTCAAGACTAAGAGACGATAGATTTAGAGTCTCGGAAACTGATATTTTGAATGATTTAATGAAAAAAACTAACTTAATTGCTGTTCTTAAGTCCAATTTATTTGAACACAACGATGTGATCTTGTTCAGTCGACAGGCGTTCTGCGGAGTTAAGTTAGGTTGGTTATTGATGCTATAAATATTTAAATATTGGGCAACTTCATATTTCCTCCCATATCAAATCCATTCGTAAAAATGTCATTACTAAATTGAAATTGCTAAAGTTTGGAACAATTTTGTCACAGTCATCTAAATTAGAAATCATTAAATCAATAAAAGTCCCTGTAATAAACTATGCTCTTCCATCTTTTCCACCATGTCTAACTAGTCTTTTAATTCTCACACAAGTTTCTTACACAAAACTCTGCTTGCTGTTGGGGCGTGTTGTTTTGGGGATATCTCAAAACCATATCTACAACTTTCTGATGAGTAAAAAATTTAGCCTTGCAGAGCATTGTCGTATATACTGAAGTTGGCTTTTTCTCATACTGTATGGACGTGATTTGGCGTACTTATTTTGCTGTAAGTTGTACTTAATAATTTATCGTTAACAGCCTGCTTAATCTGAAATATTTGTAACCCGAGATGAGTCTGGTCCCAATTATTTAGAATTAGTGGGGCTCCACTGTATCTACCTGTAAGAGTAGACCTGCATTCCGTGATTGCACCTCTCCCCATTTTGAGCAAAATGAAGTAGCTTTTTAACTGGCCCTTTTCTCAATTTTACCTTAGGCAACAAAAATTTCTAGGGCTCGTTCTGCTTCCGGACACGGATTGTTTTTTTTAAACAATAGTTAAGTGGCCATTGTAGATTAAGAATTATTTTGGATTGTAGGTGTTTAGTGCTGGTTTCATCTCTTGTTCTAAATAAAGTAAATAAGACATAAGGTTTGTGAATAACAATATATTTCATCACTAGGACTAGGACTAAAAACGAGCGGTTCTGATACGAGGACAAGTTCAACAGCAGAAGCGTGCTGAGGCTGTTAAATGTGCGAGTATATATCAAAAAGCCATTTTTGGCCCATGTAATAAATTATATTTTTCATCATACTGCAAATGAAATGAAACAAACTCGTAAAAATTATTACCTGATTTAGTATCAATAGTTGTGAACCATTTTTATCGCTTCAAACTAATTAGCTACTTACAATACTTTAGTATTTAATATTACTTACATACAGTAGTGGTTCTTTCATGATTCCTGATTGGTTGTTTAGGTTATGTCAGTGTTAGTTATTATTATCGAGAGTTCGATCACAATCATTCGATAGTTTGATTTATAGTCGAATTGAATATTTCCAGTTTCACAATCGATATCGGGAACTTTTGAAATACACAACAAACCGATAGTGATTGTTGCTGTTACTTTATCAATTATTTACAATCGAATGCTGTCCGCGAATCCTCATAATGATAGGTCTTAGGGAGAAAAAGAACAACTTTTTCTTAAGATACACACATACTGTATCTAAAACAGCTGTTTTTGATGGAGTATCACTAAAATAGTTTTTTCAGCATACATTTTTACGGTTTAAAATCTACAAACAGTGCCATTAGTCTGTCCGCGCGGCACAGACGCTACTAGCGGTTCTATAAAAGTTGGGCTCGCTCTCTCCATTATACTTGTGGACAAGATTTTCAGCTGAAATAAATTAATTAAGTTACCCGACTGAGAAAGTAAATATTTATATTCCTTAAAGTCAAATAATTAATAAATAACTATGTTTCACGAGCACAGACAAATGACACCATCTATACACATTGAGTGGTTGAGTAAACAAATGTTGTCCTCAAGATTAATCAAAGGTTAAATTGCAGTGGCATCAAGATTTGTATGTTCAGTATTATTTTTCGTTCTTGACTTCAGCTTAGACCAATTTTTTCTCTAAGATAATATATCAATTTTATTTCAGAAGTCAGATGAAAAGGAAGTTTTAACCCTAGACGAGGGTCAATTGAAAGCATTGCTAGACGAAGCAATCACTTATAAAAATCCTAAGGACAGAGAAGGGAAAAGCGAGTTGTTTAAGGTGAGTGACTGCTCATTATCACTATATATATATTTGATTATGTAGTTCACAAGTAAGGGCAGCTAATATAGTTATTATTAAATTAAAAGAACTTGAACTCCCTTTAAACATTTTATTTTCATGATACACTGTGAAAATGAACTAAGATTCGAAACACGTGTCGTGTATCATGAAAATAAAATGTTTAAAGGGAGTTCAAGTTCTTTTAATTTAATAATAATAAATATATATATATTGTGACCCAATGTTAAGGGTAATAATGAGTGTAGTGATTTTTATAACTTGTAACTGTAACATTATAACAGTAACTGATAATGAAGGATTAAATCATTTTTTCATTATTGATTTTGAAATTTGCTGAGTAAGCAACTCAGCTGTGACAGGGGTATTGATAGTTATATTGAGGTTTGATGATTTGTTGGTTAGTTGATTTGAGGTTACACCAACGTCATATCTAATTGATTTACTAAGAAGAACACTATTACCAAATTCTTCAGATCAAGTTAGGTTTAGAAATGTTATAACTATTAACATTTTTGACTTAGTATATTTTTTGTTGCTAAACGCTTTAAATTTATTTGAAAGTGAAGAGTTGAGAGTGTTTGTGTTCACCAGTAACACAATGATTACAGGAGCTCCTTCAGGAGGCAGAAGCTGATGAGAGTGAGAGTAAAGGCCTTGGAAATTCACTGGGAGCTAAATTTCCGAGGGGATACTATAACAATCTGCCCGTACGTAGAAGACAATCTCGCCATGGTGGTCAGAGCCGGGAGGGCGGTGTAGGTGTTTCTAGCACTCGTGGAGGGTCATTGCAAAACCTGCACGCTTTGGGAATGGAGGGCGGACGCCGTAGTCGCAAGAGGGAGACACTGGTCTCAGCCCGCCAGCGGGAGGGTGGCTCTTTGCCAACAAATGTCAATGTGGATAACGACACGGACTTGGACATAATTTGTCCCAATTACACGTCACGCGCAACGCTGGAGGTGTCAAATCACACAAAAGAGGAACAAGTGAGCAAAGAAGAGCCTAGCGCCCCAACGTTTTTGAAAACCCAAGTAAGTTTATGCTCAACTGCAATATAGCATAATTTTGAAATTATTTTAAAATAAATTATCATGTTAACGAATTAATACTGAATTTATCCACTTGACAACTGAACATTTCTTTCTATTAATTCATTTTACTAGATCACATGTTCAGTAGACCTTATAAGTTCAGTTGAACAATATTTTAACTGTTTATCGTCCTGCATTTTTGAGAGGTTGTTACTTTAGTTCGTTAAAACCAAAAGGAGGTATAGAATAATTTTAAGAAGGTTACAATTTTAAAAAGTCATCATAATGGGGGCTCTCGTTTACGTGGAGAAGACAAATACAATTGCCTTCTTTACCTATGTGGCCACTCAAACCTCAGTAGGTTTTTGGCCTACAAGTCTCCGACTTTCCCTGTCTTCCATCCAACCCACCACTGCTCTCAGCTTTCTTACATCTCCTCGCACCTGGTCCTGCCATCTTAGCCTGGGTCTGCCTTCTTTATCATTACATAAAGACAGATTGACAGCTAGACAAAAATTGAGGTACCCGTTTGGTTTTTTAGTATATAAAACATACAAATAATCTAAAATATCATATTTAAAGCAATATGCAGACAAGACTAATTCTACACTGCTCGTCTTCCAGTTACAGTAGAGTATCGGTTATCCGATATAAACTGGCCAGCGGAATGACGGTTAAACTGAAATGAATTGATACGGACACTGAATTTTTCATATGATAACATCATGGGTTAAATTTATTTGGAAATTAAGTGTTCGTTTGACAACAAATCAATAAAAATTGTCTTACATAACACATCTTTAAACTGTAAAAAATAAAAATGAAGATATTTCAGTTCATGATGAGTGAAAAAGTTAGTTATTTTTTACTGATTGCTCGATGTTTTTTTCTTCCTTGCTGCTAAATCTTCTCAATCTCTGAAGCATTAAAATGTCAACACCCCTGGTTTCCTCTTGCTGCTTCACATATTAAATAGCAGCTTCAAGCACTTAATCACGTTCGCTGCAGACCAATCGGATTGACATTTAGGTTAATAAAAATCAAGATGGTGGATCTGGCGATGTAGATTGTGCTGCCACCTGTTGGGATCTGAGAGAACTACAACCAGCTTTGTTATAACGCAGTATCTATTTCTGTATGGGTCACTTAAAATTTTCCTATTAGTTGATTTTAAACAACACTGGCCGCTCCACACGAGGAATGGGGGTTTCGGGCACCGCAGCGAATGTTTCAACTCCCTCTTGTGTGAAATCTTTTGGGGGTTTGCTACTTTCAGATTCATTAAGATAATCGGTATCTCCAACATCTTCGCTATTGACAAGGGTGAAAATTTCTTCAGTTATTTCATATTGGTCATCTCCTGAAAGTCAATGCCCCTTCATCCAATGATGCATCTTCACATCCTCTAACCTTCATAAGTTGCACTAAGGGTAAAATACTTTCTTGAAGTTCATCTGGCGTGCTTTTTTCATCAGTTGAATCTTCCTCGCCTAAAAACATATGCCATGAAATTGCAATTTTTTGTGCACCAACATCAGCAATTGCAACCCAGTAAGCTTGTTTACCAAGTCTTGGCCATCTTCTATTTCTTGGATCAATGCTGACAGAAGCCTCCTTCTTTAATTTTCAATCGTAGGATTTCGCGGTCGGTGTCAACAATGAGTCAATAGAGTCTCAGCCTAGCCACTGAGGCTGCCACTTCAGAGCAAGGGCGAAACATTTGGCAATACTAACAACATGACAATGCGGTTGACGCCGAAAAATCACATTGTTAACTCCTTCTGTAGTTTCGCTTTAATGTTCCAA
Source organism: Nephotettix cincticeps (assembly GCA_023375725.1). Taxonomy (NCBI): domain Eukaryota; kingdom Metazoa; phylum Arthropoda; class Insecta; order Hemiptera; family Cicadellidae; genus Nephotettix; species Nephotettix cincticeps. Next base: position 57,735,737 of record CM041784.1, read on the forward strand.
TACACCCTGGTCCATCGGATGACAAATGGCGGTCATATTTGGTGGCAGAAACTTAGTCTTTATATCACCAACTCTTGAGTTCCTGCACAGGGTGAGTTGGAGCATAACAGTAAAACTGTTTTTCAATGCAAGTTGTTTTCTTTTAAAACTTTTCTGTTGAAGGGACAAACTCCTTAAAAATTTCAGTGCTCATCCAAGCACTTTTTGATTAAAATACTTAAATGAAAGGTCATGTTTCCCAATGGACTTGAAAGCCCTAGGGTTGTTGGACTCATTGCTAGGCTCATTTTATGATTTGCTGTTGCGTTACTACAGGCTAAAATTGTTGCTGTCTCCTTACTTCGTTTATACCCAGGAGCTGTAGCTTTTGTTTTAGAGGCAAGGCTCTTAATCGGTAACATTTTTCTTTTATGGAGCTAAGTTAGGTCGGTTATTGATATTTTCATACTTTGAACAACCAATATTTATAACTTAACTCCGCAGAGTGCTTAAGTTAGAAAATACAATACAATGTGTTGGTGTGGTCAGAATAATGGGAAATTTCCCAATCTGTTGTAATGCTTAACATTAATTTAATTGACCTTCTATATTTCAAATACAGTATGATATATTTCCTCAAAAACAAAAAGTAGCTTAAAAACAACCAAATAATTAATTTTCACAGGGTCACAGTCAGTTACCAAACGGGACAGAAGCCAAAGACGATGAAACTAAGACTACAGAGACTGTTTATGCCAGCTCCATTAGTAAGTACCACCATAGCTTAGTAGTACACGTACAAAACCAAGCTTAGTGGGGTATAGGCATATTATGTGTTTTTAGAATGAAACTTTGTGATAGAATCAATGATTACCTTTTAAAAGAAAAAAAATTGGTTTAGCTCTTTGAACTACTCATAGCACAAGGTACCATTATTTTGCTTTTTATTACTCGTTGATATTTTTGTCAAGTCTTATCCTTTAATCCATTAATTCTAACTCTTGAAAATTAAACTTAGATATTATCAAGGAGTAGCCAATCAGGAATCTCTTTATATTCCACTGACATATTACGTCAGCCCAGTCTTGTGCTGTGATAGTATTATGCACGCACGTAAAAATAAAGTTTGCTTGGATGTACTACGATTCTCAAAGGGTTGCAACTAGTGATGTAAATTACCCGGGTTTTTAAAACTCGGGGTAAGTACATAAAATGTGTAAATACACGGTTATTTATCAAAAGTAACTGAATAATTAGTATTCACTACTGACAATGTTATTTATACTATTGTGTAATATTTTAAGATAGTTTACAACATTTCGTTAGTTCTTAAATCAATATACAATATAATAAAATATATATTTTTTACGCTTAAGTTCATAACTTCTCAGGTATTTTTAACACTTAAAACAAACTTAACATTCACTGTAAATTGATAACATTACCACCATGATTGCAATTATTATTAATTAATATCACAACCAAATTATCAATTTTCTCATAAACAAATTACATTATTTTGTGAATGTTAAAAATAGGTTATCAAAAATGAGAAAGATTTAATTAGGTTTTTTAAATTTTCACTCATGTAGTTTGTAAATAATACAGTGGAACTTGAATAATTCGAACCTCTATAATTCGAAATCGCCGATAATTAGAATATTTCTCTTGTTCCTCTTGATTGGAATTATATTTGGGATAATTCAGTTTTGATGAACAAATTCCAAATTTTTTAGTAATCGTCGTTTTTATGTGATTTATTTAGCAATCTTTGTTATAAAAGTGCATGAAACTCGTAAGCGGTTAAGAGGCGTTCAGGTTTTATTTAGCTACCGTACGGCGCATATTGAGCCGTGTCGCACAGTACAGTCAGGGATGGTCACATAATCAAAAAGGCCCACTCTAGCGCAGAACATTGACAATGGACAAGTCAACACGCTCTACTCAGAGAGGGAAAGTGCAGAGGCAGTGTGTACGGGAGACCGTGCACGCTCTCTTTCTCTCCCCCTCTAGCCCTCTCACCGATGTCCACACCTTTCGGCACAAACAATACAGACGGATTCCGAGATTTTCACCGAACTGTCGATCTCACAACTGTATAAGTGTACACACAGTTCAGTTCAGTGACAGTTGTTACTCAACCGTTAAGTTAAACATTGCTCCCTTCAACTTCGAATTATCCAAGTTCCACTGTAGTTAGCTAATTATATACATTCAGAATGAAAGATTTAGATAAGGTTAAAATACTTTAAGGGTTCTCAATAAAAAAATTCCTTCTCAAATACACAACTTTGAACCCTTTATCGCCCTTAGTGCATGGTATTTGAAAAAAAACAACTACATATCCCCTAAATTTGACTGCATTCATCTATTTTCAGGTTTAAGGTATTTTTACCGACTATTTTTCAGAAATGAAATGCTTGCGGAGACCACAATAAAGACTTTTTAACACTTCTACTCTTTGTTGTATCATACTTAGATCATATAGAGTACAAAAAAATTCTTTATCCTATAAATAAAAAAAAATACCTGGGGTCTCCGGTAAATATAGTACCCATTTAATATTTAACTGACCCACATCACTAGTTGTAACCTGAAATGAGCAATTTCTCTCTTTATTTTAGTGCAATTTTCAATGCTTTCTGTTATGTCTGACTTTTTAAAATTACTTAAACTCATAGACATTGAAATAACTACTCCTGTCTCTAACTAATTCTCTACAATACTCAGTTTTGGTGGAGGGTTATCATTTTAAATTATTAACTTAATTTTTATTTATGTCCCTTGTAGTTCACTGAAACAGCAGGACCTATATCCAAACTCTTCAGCTAATGGGTTTTTCATAAATAACAGTGTTTTAGGTTTTCTCCAGCTGGACTCCAGTTGCTGAAGAAGATTTCATCTGCTTTAAATATTTGTTTCCGATTTTAAAATTTGTTTTGTTGTTTTCAATCTTATTTAGAAATAACTCTCGTATTACTTAGGTAAATTTCGAGTTGATGTAGAGGATTTGAACTTTTTGTCAAGGTAGAACACACAGAGGATATAACGTGTATACCCAATGGTACTACTGACTCCAACAATCGGGTTTCACGGTGTGGAATTGTTTTTCAGCTGGAAAAAAGTTAACAATAATATTGATATGTTGCTGAAATTAATTTGCAGCAAGCAGTCATGGTCTGTCTTGCTTGGTTATTGTGCTCTTGTTAATACAATTTTGATTCTTCTAGGCGTAGTGCATAATTCCAAATTAGTTGATTAATAATTTCCTAGTTTTCAAGTTCTAGAAAAGCTCAGATTTGCTAACATAGACCGTGAAATGTTTTATTGTTGAATATATATTCATATGCACAGAACATTTAACGTCAGTTAACCATTTTTAAAACTTGTTGAAAATTATTTGCGACCTAGTTGCTCAATTTGAAAAAGTTTAACTTTGTTATAAAATACAAACATTTGATTGAAGTTTCTCTAGTGTTCAAGTTAAACTCAAGTTCTGTGTTGTTGAGGCATCTATTATTTATGAATATATATTTTTTTTAAATTAAAGCAGGAACTATTACGTACATACATTTGTATGAATGAATTTTTAGGTAAATGTATACATCTGTGTTTATGCTTAATTTGACAAAGTTAGCTTACATAAGAAACCGGATACTTTCATTTTTAAACCAAACACTACAAATCATTTATGTTTATTTTCAAAAGCTCTAGCCTATGAAGAATTGGTAGTAAAGAAATGGATGGGTAGCCATATGACATGGAGGGGAAAAAGTCAGAGTAACCTTATAAAATATACTACTATTGAACTGATATTTGGTTTCTCTAGGTGTTTCCTCTGTTAAAACCTTTCAGAGGGATTAAATATTAGTTCTAAAATTATTATTAGTGTTTTAATAAAATATGTTTCTCTTTAGTGCAGTTGAAGTGTTTCGTCTGACTTTTTCTTCCCAATGAGCTAGTTTTCTATCTGTTACCTCCTATCAAAGTCATTTACTCAGTTATTTAGGGTAATATGACTTTTATTACCACATAGATGTGTTGTTGATTAACGTTTTTAGATTTTATTCTATATGTTTAGCTAAGAAAAATCTCATTTCAAATTTTTGATTCGGCATGTTACAGTAGTGCTACTTACAGCTAGTAGCGATTAGATAACTATTTTTGTTCTCCCAATGCTGGAGGAACGTTCTTAGAGAAAGAAAGTTATTGACCAAAACTATGTGAGGAAGCAGTCTAAATCTTGCCTCAGATTGGCATACTCAGGTCTGAAGATGTGAATGGTTATACTGGTATGCTCTAGTGAATTGGACGATCGTGTTCCATAGCTCCAGCAAGGTGCGCCACCTGTTGTGAGTGATGCCCGTGATTCCAGCTACACATTTTTGCTTGCTTATTGTTGATTAACTGTCTAGAATAGTTAAGAGGAGGTTAACATCAGATTTTTCATCTGGGCCTGTGACTCAAGCGGCAGCGAGAACTATGTGTGCATTGCGGCAATGCTATCGACTCGCAATTGCTCTTATGCGGGAGCATAATATGGTTTTTTGGGATGACCTACAAAAACATATCAGATGCAATTTTAAAGTTTGTTTAATTTTAAGTCAGGTTTTCTTTTATTTGTTTGATGCAAGACTGTAATGAGCATTTCTTCTTCTTAAATTTGGTATATTTTATTTTGATCTGCATTTAAAACGTCTGCTTATGATTCTGCATCGAGGGCTTTTAGCAAAAATGTTTACTGGGGGTTCGATACCCTCTTTTAACTTATCTAAAAATTTAGTTAATGATTTGAAGGAGCAGATTTCTCGAAAGGCACTTCAGCTACAGCGGCTTTTGCACACTCGTATTTTCCTCCTGAAGATTCAGGACTTCCAAGTGAAATGACCTGGAAAACCGCAAAATCTCGTCAACAAGCTCATCTGGAGGCAAAACCTTCCCATTTTCCATATCGCCTACTACTGGCGATAAGGAGAGTGAGGGAGGAGTTTGTTCTTATACATAAGCAATTTCAAATGAATTTTTATTGTTTATTTGTACAAATTTTGCTCTCCTTTGTTATATAAAAATTTAAACTGCAACATGCCGAATTAAATTTTTGCTGTTTGGTTTTAGGTAATTAATAAGTGTTTTTAATGATAAATTTAATTCTTTAAACTGTAATATTCTGAGCCACATCACCGAGTCAATGTCATCCAGGAAGTTACTTGCTGTATTTAAAAACTGCATGAAAATTTTGTTCATAAAAGCAAAGCAGAAACGTAAAAGGCTCATAAAAATTGCTTGTTTTTTAATAAAAACATTTGCAATTTATATGTTGGAGGAGACGAATGAAGAATGATTTTATATGAAAATAACTTCATTTTTGGAGTGGAAATGGTATGACAACATGTCCAGGTGGTTGACCCCCACGGATAAATACTGAAGTGATGTAGTGGGGTGAAATGCTAAGTAAAGAAGGTCAATTGATGTTAAAATCTTCTTGTGAATATTCCGGACTGCTATTGCATGACTTCAGGAACACTATAACTGGGGTTTTCAGTTTTTAAATGACTAGGCCTAATGTTGATAAATATATCTGAACCAGTTTGGTTTGTTTTTGAAAAAGGTAAATAAAGATTGAATCTATATTCCCTGGACCTAAAGAGCTGTGATTGTAAGATACAAGCAGTAATGAACACCATTAAGTCAGGATTTTCCACTGAATTCTATATTGTGATAATTAGTTGTGTTTAAGAAGTTTTAAATCCAATAGAATGATATATTTTTTTATAAAAGATGTGAAGGGAGCTTTTAGGAGCTAATTTTTATTTTAACAGCCCTTTAAGTCCTGTTATTGCAATGGAGATGATTCTCCGAGACAGAATTTCAGTTTCATGTTGGGAGTCCGAAATGTTTTCAACTCTATGCTATTATGCAGCTGTTATGCGGCATCACAATAAATAAGTGAGTAAACTTGACTAGCTGCGTATAACAATGCAGCTTAAGCATATTTGGCTTAATCAAGGGTGGTGTTACTAATTTTGATAGATATACGGTGATTACGATAGATTCTTGAAAGATTTCAAGTTGTCCGAAAATGTAAAAACATTTCAGTGAAACCATTTTTATTACCGTAATAAATGCATTTATTATTGTAAACAAATTGAATAACTTTAATAAGATTAGGAACCAAGGTGGAGTGGTTAGCTGAGGAATTATGTCACAGAAAATCAGAAAAAAATTAAAAAAAATACTCAAACAATTTAACTTAAAAATTGGCCTAAGATTTTGAAGATTTTACTGCAAAAACAAGGTCTAAGACATTTATACCAAAGAATTTTTAAGTTAAAGGATTTTTTTTAATACTTAAGCCATTTTCCAAATCTAAACTAAATTCATGTTATGATAAAACTTAAATGATTTGTATGACGTAATTCACACCCTTACTTTAACTATTGTACATTTAACGAAATATAAAAAAAGCTCTTTCTGAATTCTTTTATTTTTACTTAGAATCGGGGCTTATTCATTTTATTTCTTATAAATTTTCCCATTTTTAAAATTACTAACATACTTTATGATCTCAAGAATCTATCGTATTTTGTTTGGATAGTATTACTTGCGCCTGCTTTTTTCACTGGTGTCGGCATGGTTTAGCACTGCAGCAGCTGTCATTAAAATAACGAATTAGTCATGTATGCTGCGCTTTTTACTGATGAGAGTTGAATTGTTTATTTCAGAAACCCATCAACTGCTATTTTTGAAATTGCATTGTGTCATGAGAGTAGTTGTCTTTTTCTTTCTAGGGATGAGCATATTTAATATACTCATCCCTGAGTCTTCACTACTAGGCACTAGGTCTTCAGATGAAGTTTTCATTTGAAGACCTACGAGTGTTAGTGAATAGTAAAATAACTCGCTATCCTGCAACATGACCAACAGTCAAGCCTCTAAATGGTTGTATTCCAATTTAAAAGTTTCACTATAATACAGAAAACCATCACTTAAAATGGTGTTTCTAATTTTCCAAAAATTGAGATGAATGCACTTGATGAGTTACTGAGGTGAACAATTATTTCAATTAAGCCAATAAAAACATATCTATTTTAGTATAATTTAAGGCACATCTACAATAGCATACCTATAGCACTATTTACCTTTTAGGAAAAGTTATAGTTTTTAGATTTTATTTTAAAACACACAGATATTTTCCGTAAGTCTTCCGAAACTTCCTTAATCTTCCTATATTATTTAGATAGTGTTGTAATGTTTATCTGTTTCAGGAAGATACACACTTGTTTATTTCCTTTTCAATTCTCTTATTTCTCACTTTCTTCCTTTCTCTCTAAATATATTTAGTAAATATGCGAACAAATTTCTTCAAGGTATTGATTTTGTTGTGTAAAATGATCCAAATTGAATCTACATAAATTTGAAATCATGATTATGTTTATTTTGTTCACTTTTGTAATTTCCCCCAGAAGTTTTGTATTTGTGTGTACTCATTGCATGTTTTCTCCAACAATTTGCATGTTTGGGTTAGTTTGGACTTTTTAGACTTAAAACCATGATTAAAAATATTGTAAGTATCATATATTTTAAGATATGTTTTTTGTAGCTTTTACATCCACAAATCATTTTAATTTTTGGTAAGTGTTTATGTATGCATATCGCACAACCTTCTATACATTCCCAGTGAAATAACCAAATATATTACAAATCTACACCGAGTTCCTGATCGTCTGTCTGATTTCTCTTCTCTTATTCTCTCTCCTGTGTATTTCCCTTCTTCCTGTTTGCACTATCCCGAGTCTTTTATTACTTATTGATCTTTCATTTGGTTTTTAGCTGTTAGTTCTAATACAGTAGATTCTCAAAAATCTGGGATTATTTTGTAGTTTGGATAGTTTTAAAAATATTGTCGTAATATTTACAGTTGACGTTACCTTAATTTTGAGAAAGATTTACAGATGTTATTCACCAAACATAGTCACTGTTTGAAGATTTTTCCCAGTCCTAGTTATCATCCATAAAAATATTTTACCTTTTGTATCACCTTTACTCATGGAGTGGCATTTTTGGGTAATTGGCAATTTTGGCAAAAATAACATTTCATAAGTTCTTAACTGTGTATTATTTTGTTTTATACCCAATCAAAGTATTCTGAATTATTTCTGGATCATCTGGAGTTAGGACTCTTGACCTGGATTTTTGAGAGTTTTACGCGGTTTCATCGATGTGTAGTTAAAGAAAAACAACATGGACCTATTCATGTGTAATATTATATGTTGATGAGTAATCTTTGGTAGAATTGTATAATTTTATGGTAATGTAAAAATAACAGTAGAGTGTTGATTGTCTGGATGTCGATAAACTAAACTGTTAATTATTTGAATGCTTGAAAGGCCTATAAAACGAGTATGAAACTGGAAACTGTTTATTCAGTAGCCCATCCAGCAGGCAATTTAGTGCTGTATTACTTATTCACATTTTCGGCAAGGGAATTTTGAAATACATTCGCAGTATTTTTAGTTAATTATTAGTTTACGACACAATATTGTTTTTAAACTACCCGAACTCACCACTAACTTTGTTCTGCCATTGTAAAACAGTTTTATCATACTTTTGATTACTTAAGTTAAAAATTAAGAATTTTTATGATATACAGAAGTTTTTCTAGGTACAGAACAGCTATACCCGGTTCAACTAATATCTCTTAAAAGAATTGATTTGGGATTTTTAATAGTAAACAGTTTTTCGGGTTTGATCATCCAAACTGTCAGATGACTAATCAGCCGGCCCCAATTAGTTCTGACAATCTTCTCTCTACTGTATATAAAAAATTCCAGCTTGGTGGAATGAAGTTTAAAAGATGGTGTACTGGTTTTTTTAATTATTGGACAGTATTGAAAATTTTTCCTAACTCATTAGTTTGCAATGATGTATGTAAAATGATTTTGAATTGCACTTGTTTCTTAGTCCGAATTCAGTAAAAACTTTTAACCCCGATGATTCGAGGGCTTGTCTGGATGTACCATACTGTGGAATATATTGCAAGCTTGTACACGTTCCAATATATTTTTAATGAAGAGAAAATTATGCACACGAGTTTTCAACTTTAATCTGGTATTTTTCAATACTTTTTCACTACAATAGACTCTCGATTCACCGTGTCTCGGTTTATCCGCAATCGGCAAAAAACATTAGCCAAGTGCGGCAAGCAATGTTCAGCACATAAATGTCTATCCTTATGCCTGCATATTATAGCTACTGCCTGCGACACACTTGTTCTAAAGACAAAGGTATCGTATGCAACTGTCCGCCATTATTAAGAAGGACTATTGGACTTCTTTGGAATCCCTTCGCTGTTTATTGTATTCTCATGGTATTGAGAAAATATTCTGTCAACCATTGTTGAACAGGAAGCAAATGCCAAGATACAAATCAAATCAAAAATTTATTTATTTCGCAAAAAAATATACAGTATAGTTTTTACAAAAAGTAAGTAATCTTAACCTATTGTACAAAAAGAAAAGAAAAATAAACCACAAAAATTGCATAAAAAATAGTAGGTTAAAAAAAACAAAAACTTAGTGTAACAAAAACAAAAGTCAATAGTGTACGTTTTTCCTCAAAGCTATTAAAGACAGCAACTTCAACAGTAAGCCTGTAATGAAGTGCACTTGTCTCACTTATTGGGCTGGTTTTTTACCAATATGAAAATTACAGAGTTGTATGATTTAACTTTCACATTATAAAACTTGACTCTGTAAAGAATAATAAGGACTTATTTTGCTTTCACAGTCGTTTTTAAACTATTTCCAGTTTATTTTATGTTAGGTTTGTTTTTCCGCGATTTTGATTGTACTCAGCCTTATTACATTAATTTAATTTCTTGGACATTTATTATAAATTCATAGAGCTAATGAATAGTGAAATTTTTGTGTCCTTGTCAGGCCACACCTTGTGACATAAAACTTATTTCTAAACCTGGACATGTGTACATTTATCACAGTTGAAATACCCGTTACAATGAACAAAGTTCTGCAGTGCTCTAATGTATTTGAGTCGGTCGGAATGCTTGAAGATTTTTTCTTTTAAGATTTTTAATTCAATACCATTACTCCACACAACTAACACTTATCACAAAGTGCTCTCAAAGAAAGCAGGATAAACTATTTGTAAATATGTATCAGGTACAATTTTCCTGAGACTTACATTACCTTACCTATGTGGCCACTCAAACCGTAAAAGGTTTTTGACCTCGCCAACAGCCCCACGCCATCCGTCTTTGTCCTGCATGAGGTCTGGTGCAACATCAAGCTTTGCAACATCAAGCTTCTGCATGTCCTTCTGCACCTGATCCCACCACGTTAGTCTTGGGCGCCCCAGTGGTCGTTTGCCTCGTGGAAGATGCTCTAAAGCTATTCTTAATGTGGAGTCCAGCTCCCTTCTATTAACGTGACCTGCCCATCTCAGTCTTCTGCTTTTGATTAGAGCAATGATGTCAGGATCTTAATAGAGAGTTCTTAATTCCCTGTTGGTCCTTATCCTCCATGTATCTTGATCATAAATTGGTCCAAATATTGAACGAAGAACTCTGTTCTCAAACACTCTAAGTTTCTTTTCCGATTTCTTGGTTTTAAGTTTTTTTGGGTTTTAAGTTTTTAAGTTTTTTTATGCACTTGTTGTGTGCATAAGTTTTTTTGGGCGTAAGGTCGACAACCTTATCCTGGAAAAAATATCTGTCTAGCATCAGTCAGCCTCGGAATCGGTTAGAAATAATTTTCCTAAGACTACAAAGTAAAAATATAACCCTTGATATTTTTTACAAACAAAATCTATTTGGTACATCCAGCTCAACTTATCATCAATAAAAATACTGAATAAATTTACATTCTCAGAAAATCCATCTTTGATATGTACATTATTTAAAGATAACAACATGTCTTGTTTTTTTTTCATCATTCCAAAACAGACCAATAACTATATATACTAGGATATTTCTATGGCTAACAATGAGAGATGTATCATGAGAGTACACAGTAGTAATTCAATCCACATTTAAACTAATATAGTTTAAAAACAATAGTCATAACAATTCAAAACAATTTAGGTCCAAGTATTGGTTGACTCTTGTGGTACTCCCTGCCTAACATTCACAACTGATGAACATTTGCCATTTACATAAACTAGTTGTTTTGTTTTTGTATCTGTCAGGTAAGAATTAAAAAATTTCAGCTCATAATCTCTTGATAGCACAACATTCAAGTTTCTTTTATTGCCCCTTAATTAATTGTTCCTTGTTGTTGTTTGTTGTTGTTGTTTAATTGTTCCTTTAGTTTCTTTGATCATCTAAGACATTCATCCTTGATTTGCGACTAATGCCGAGGAAAACTAATGCTGTCTTGCATCATTAAAACCCGTACATCATACTTTTAAGAAGGAATTTAAGTTTTGTTTATTTAAATCTTCTATAGTAATCTTTTTATACTGAAATTGTTCAGAATAGGAAAGTTTCATAACTATAGTAAGGGTGTGTGATGAGAAATTTATCTGAAAACTGGTAATGATAAAATTGTTGATCAAATTGATATGATTATTCAATATGATGCAATTATATTATATAAAATTTTCTAATTATCTGAAATTTAAACGGCAAAAAAGTTTAGCTGTTGTTTTTGTAATGTAAATAACAATAAAATGTGTAGACATTGCGAGTGAACAAACCCGTCTAGCGAGCGCACTTAATCAGTCGCAAGTTTCTGGGTTTTCTCATACTATTGTTATGTGGGAGCAACCAGTAAGCTGTTACTTTTACCGACAATAAATATTGGGCTGAGGACAGTAGCAGTTGAAAACTACTACTGAAATGGTTAGGATGTATCCGTTACACTTGCGATCTGCAAACAGCACTCTTCACACACTCCTTGCTTGATTTTCTCTTGCTTTTCTTTATCTGTTAGTTCAAATTTTTTAGACTTTATGTCAACGAATTGTGTGTGATATGTTTTGTTTTAATTTTTCAGAGAGAAATAAAAGGAGAAAGAAGAGAGCCAACAAAGGCGATGTAACTGAAAATGGAGTTGGTGAGAGGGATGCAAATTGGAAATTGAGGGGTAAGGTGGATCACAATCATATTTGTAAGACATCAATACCCTTCGAGGTTCATGGCCAGAAGATGCCGCAGATTATTCCCTGTTGCTGTAGTATAGCTGGGAAGCAGCCACATTACATTATTTGGTTCCCGAAGGACGTCTCATCAGACTGTGAACCTCTTTCTACTGAAAGAATTACCCAGAAAAATGATTATAATGCTAAAGAAAAAGAACGTTTTAGTATTCAAACGACCCCCCCAATCCTAATTGAGGATTGTATATCTACTAAAAAAGAATCAAATGAGACAATTCAAATTCAGAGTAAGGAATTTTCCAATACGTTGAAAAACATTCTTGAGGAGGAATGTTCCCTGGAGACAGTGGGCAGCAATAAACCTCACGATACCAAAATTAAAAGATTTAACACCTCTATTATTGAAATGGATTTAATGTTGTCTGAGGATGACAGTATTGCAGACGAGGTTAAAATGACTTTTCAAGAAACCGTGGACTGTGAACCTCTTTCTACTGAAAGAATTACCCAGAAAAATGATTATAATGCTAAAGAAAAAGAACGTTTTAGTATTCAAACGACCCCCCCAATCCTAATTGAGGATAGTATATCTACTAAAAAAGAATCAAATGAGACAAATCAAATTCAGAGTAAGGAATTTTCCAATACGTTGAAAAACATTCTTGAGGAGGAATGTTCCCTGGAGACAGTGGGCAGCAATGAACCTCACGATACCAAAATTAAAAGATTTAACACCTCTAATATTGAAATGGATTTAATGTTGTCTGAGGATGACAGTATTGTAGACGAGGTTAAAATGACTTTTCAAGAAACCGTGGACTGTGAACCTCTTTCTACTGAAAGAATTACCCAGAAAAATGATTATAATGCTAAAGAAAAAGAACGTTTTAGTATTCAAACGACCCCCCCAATCCTAATTGAGGATTGTATATCTACTAAAAAAGAATCAAATGAGACAAATCAAATTCAGAGTAAGGAATTTTCCAATACGTTGAAAAACATTCTTGAGGAGGAATGTTCTCTGGAGACAGTGGGCAGCAATGAACCTCACGATACCAAAATTAAAAGATTTAACACCTCTAATATTGAAATGGATTTAATGTTGTCTGAGGATGACAGTATTGCAGACGAGGTTAAAATGACTTTTCAAGAAACCGTGGACTGTGAACCTCTTTCTACTGAAAGAATTACCCAGAAAAATGATTATAATGCTAAAGAAAAAGAACGTTTTAGTATTCAAACGACCCCCCCAATCCTAATTGAGGATTGTATATCTACTAAAAAAGAATCAAATGAGACAAATCAAATTCAGAGTAAGGAATTTTCCAATACGTTGAAAAACATTCTTGAGGAGGAATGTTCCCTGGAGACAGTGGGCAGCAATGAACCTCACGATACCAAAATTAAAAGATTTAACACCTCTATTATTGAAATGGATTTAATGTTGTCTGAGGATGACAGTATTGCAGACGAGGTTAAAATGACTTTTCAAGAAACCGTGGACTGTGAACCTCTTTATACTGAAAGAATTACCCAGAAAAATGATTATAATGCTAAAGAAAAAGAACCTTTTAGTATTCAAACGACCCCCCCAATCCTAATTGAGGATAGTATATCTACTAAAAAAGAATCAAATGAGACAAATCAAATTCAGAGTAAGGAATTTTCCAATACGTTGAAAAACATTCTTGAGGAGGAATGTTCCCTGGAGACAGTGGGCAGCAATGAACCTCCGACAACCCATATGTGGGTTGAGTTTGTGGACTCAGAGAAATCTCAATTTGAGGGAATAGCTTACAATATAGTTGAAGACTGTGACCTTAACAACCCTACTATTTATGTACTTCAACAAAAACCTGATGGTACATTTGAAACCGTTGATTATGTCTGTGTGAACCCCTCTGAGGTTATTGATGACAAAACCATGACTGAGACTAAAAAAGAAACCGACCAGTGTGTTGTGCCAAAGTCATCATTAGTAGACAAGGAAAAAACAGATGCTGCAAAGCATAATGAGATCATTTTGTCTGCTATGGAAACTCCTTCAGTGGCTGTAGACAATTGCACATCTCATTGTGAAATAATAAAAGAGGAAGTGTCGAGTAAGTGTTGTCCTAAGACTGTTGACAAGGAAGAAACTACAAATACTTGTTCGGTAGGAGAAAATCTGCCACTGAGAAAGGACGATTCAAAATCAGTCAACTCACTAAATTCTCTGGGAAAAGAACACACAGTAGTCTTTTTTGGAGACAGCGCTAAAATATATAACAGACAAGACAAGACGAAGATGACATATAATAAATCTCTATCAGCGGTAATTTCTCCTGACACCAAAGTTGTTAATACAACTTCAAGTCCGTCCCAGCACACTGGACAAAGCTCTTTAACAACAGCAGGGGGGAAGCCAATCATATCAGCTAGGCGGACATTGACACGCCATCCAAGTATTAGGAAGTTCATGTCAGAATGTGAGTCTAGAAATATTATAAGAGGTTCTTATATTTTAATCTGTTAATTTACAGTTTAATAGTCTGAAACCTGTAGACTGTTTTTTAAGGTATCTATAATTATCAAATCCTTTGTTTTTAAAATTTAATAGTAATTTTACATTAAGAGATATCTCAAAAAATGAAAACTGCATATATATTTATCTGTTGCCAATTTTTTTAAGTTGAAAGGAATTTACACATTGAGAAAACAAAAAAAGTTGGAAATTATTTGTTGAGGCATTTAGCTGTATAAGTAGAGAAAATTCGGGCACTTATGAATGAGGAAACATCCAGTTTTGGAAAAAAGTTCCATCTCAGGAAATCGTGAATGTATGAAAATCCACTAGGTGGCTAACATCATCCGATTTTAAAACCTCCACTCAATATTTTATACTTTTTTTATACAGACTGGCCTTTAATTACGTAAGCTTTGTGGCTGTATTGTAAATTTAAGCCAAAATATTGTCTTTGATCAGTTTGGATATTAGAGAATTTCCATTAGGAAATTAGGGTATTATCATGGTTGTGATTAAACCTAGTCCTGTGAAATTTTTTGTTTTGTTTTGGGATAACCATATACGAAAAACACATTTTGTTCAAAATTGGTATATATGTACCCACTTAACAAATTTTCTCTTATCCAAGTAAACATTTCATGTTTGTTGGATTATGGCCTATGATATTTTCTACGTTATATCAATTGTCCTAATGATAAAAGATATTCATCGGAAATTTTCTGAGTATGCAGATTGGCTACTACGGCAGTATTTTGTTTTAATCTCTGGAAAAAATCAGAAATTGCAAAATATTTTGTTTATCACTTGTAGTGTTTTATCATTAAAAACTATGAAGTGGTGCATGAGTTGGCCATGAACAAAGCCATGAGCTTGGCTCTTTCTGAAATTGACTTACTGTAATTTTATGTAAAACTTGATAAAGCTAACTTCCAACTGCACTAACCTCAATATAGCTAATTTTGTTGTAACAACATTTTAGATATGACAAGTTAAGTCCTTTAAGATATGTTGAATCAAGGTTTGACCGTTTTATACCTTACTCATGAACAACTCAAGATAAAGAAATAATAGGTTTTTTCTATATCTTTTTCAAATCCTGACATTTTTTCAAAATTACTTTTGGCCACAATATAAATTTTCTTGTCAAAACTTTTTGTTGTAGATTTTCTTTGTTAAAATGCTTAATATCACAGCATAGATTAAATGTAAACAGGAACACAAACAATTACAGTGGAACTTGGATAACTCAAAATGTTTTTAAATTAAAATATTTCTTGTGGTCCCTTTCATTTTGTATTCCAATAAGGCTAAAACAGTCATGGATAATTTAAAGTTTATTTTGGATAATCCGAATTGTAGGAATGGTAAATAAAGATTTAAAAATTAATCTCCGACTAAAAATATGTACAACTTCATAAGAAGTACCTTTTTCAAATGATATTCGTCGAAGTTTCGCTTTAGAAATAGTACGCGTCATCAGCATACAGACTGATGACTCACATTTGTTCAAATTAGGTTTGCACCAATGAAGCATATTGAATTGATAATCAAATGTGTTTCAATTTAATAATGGATTTAAAATGTGTATTTATTGTTTTCGGCCCCGTTTATAAGAACTTCTTAAGTCGAATCATCCAAGTTCCACTTTACATATAATTTGGATGGACTCCTGATGGTTGTTTTTTGCCTCTGCATCCGTCAGTTTGTTTTTAATTAGTTGGCGATGTAGTTCGGTAAGATATTCATGGTTGATTTTTGCCTCTGCATCCGTCAGTTTGTTTTTAATTAGTTGGCGATGTATTACAGTAAAATATTAATTTCCAATACCGAACTGTTATTGGTTTGAATCTATTGGTCTAGCCACTTTAAGAAATATTTAAGATACTTAATAAGAAATAAAAATCTTTAAGCCACGTTCAAGAGTAGCCTATGCAATTAAGAAGCATCAACTACGATTATTTTTTAATTGCAAGAAAGTAATATATTTTGAAAAATTTTACAACAAAATCGGCCTAGAAAATAAGAAATAACAACAACTGACAAAATCAGATGAAATAATAAGAAATTTATATTCTATTAAATTGATTGAAACAGTGGGAGACTATAGCATAATATGAGGAATATATATTATAAATTACCGAATTCAATAAAAATTACAACTATCAGGTTTACGATAGTTTTTTTATGCCCATAATATCTTGTCTCACATTTCAAAACAAGTTTAGTTTTCTTTTCACTGGCTAGGATTTCCATTAACAATTTGAATACGACTTGCTACTTTCCTAAAATTTTTGTGTGTTTTTATGATCATCAGTATTTTAATTATGTTTCAATGTATAGTATTGCTTCATTATATTGTTTCATTGTGTTGGACATTCAGTTAGTTATGGTTGCTTTTTCAGAGATGGTTCAATGGTTTTGTGGTAATTGTTGGTGTTATGCCAAGAAAGGAAAATCACCATACGTGACTATTAGACTGTCAAGACTTCCTTGGTTACAGAAAATTAGGCTAAAACGTTTTAGAAATAATATTTAACCTGTTGGACTACCTATTTTTAAGCAGTGCTCCAGTCCCTTCTCTAGCAATTAATTAAAATTGATGAATTTAGTAAACTTTTAGAAAAACCTAGATATGTTTAGTGATTTACAACCGATATCAGTATAATTTTCACTTTTTTAAGATTTTTTAATTTTTAGGACTAAATTTATAAAGTTATAGTTGAATAAAAATACAAAATTATTACTAGAATTCAATTGCGAATGGATGCTGCTATGATCTAGCAGGTTTTCTGGCAACTACGTCAAACTATGCAGTATACACAACATTGTTCTGCCGAATGAACGTACGAGAAACTACCGAATGTCTAGGGTGCCGAGTGCCAATGGGTTAAAAGAATTCTTAGGTGCAATAAAAATATGAAGCTGGTTATTCAGTACTGTCTACAATCAGTCCGGTCAGTAGTCTAGCACTTGATAATCTGGCCTGAACGGGCAATCGGTGTACTGGATTTACGGAAATGCCGGATTAGTGAGAAACCGTCAAAAATGTAATGAATTTGAAATAATACGCTCGTTACACATTGGGTGGCTTGTGCCATGACGGTAATTTCACTGCGGCAACTGGCGACAGCAACAAGACTGCCAAATGTGTAGACTTGCTTTTGGTCAAAAACGCCACTGTGTGCCGAAACCGAAAGGTGGTAGAAAACCGCTGACGGCAATACGACCGCGCGGCATTTCAGGCCCCCAGTGTGTAAACTTCCATTTAATCTCTCAGGCGAATGCTTGAACAACGGTGATGGTAAAATTTCCGCCGCGGCAGAAACCGCCCAATGTGTAACGAGTGTTACGGTTGGCCAAATTATATATATTTTTTATATTTCTATATATTTTTCTAGGAGTCTAGTTCGCAAGATATGAGCGCTTCTTTAGATCGCGCCTCCCCCCTATTTCCCCCCCTCCCCCTAAAGTTGTGCACCTGCTGGGAGGGCGACAACATCGGTTTTTGTCATCTCCAATGTGCCCCCAACAACAATCAAAAGTCAAAATTCGTTACACTCTCAGTGCATACTCAACCCCCTATAGATGCCGGACTATAGGGTTAAGGAAAATTAAATTGATATGCATTAGTTTTTCTTCATGATTATGCATAATTATATAGGTATAGTTGATTACTCATACTTATAAAGTTAAAAGTTATTCAATAAAATTGAAGCTTGACTCAATTTTATCATTGACTGCTTGTTGACTCGATGTGTGAGATGGTAGAATAAAGTGAGATTTTTGGAATTTTATTTTTTAGGTTATGATTGAACCTTTAATGCATTTGACTTCAATATAAACTTACCTTGTTAGTACTCATTTGTTGGTCTCACTGTGAAGGAAGCATAGCTTGTTGGATTCATCTTGAATGTGGATTAGGGTGATATGGCAGTTTTTATGTTTGAGAATGTTTTTACATTTTTTATTCTTAGCCAATTGAGAGCTGTTGTGTAGGTTAGCCATTTTCTTGCCATTCTGGTCTATTTTTTCTACCAAACCCATCTTAAACAAGGATTTTTTGTTATTGGTTTTGTTAACATATTACCTGTGATCTGGTATTTTATTACAAAAATGCTTAAAATTTGTTATGACAACTACCTTTATCCTGGTCATAGCCAACCAGTTAATGAACCAACCAATCCCTGCTTTTTGTTAATTCAGTGTTCCAGAGTAGTTAACTGCTTTTTACGCTTTATGTGTTAAGTTAAGTTACCTTTGTGCTTGCATGGTTTTCAATTTTAAGTGCATGTTTCTAAGGTTTGTATGAAAAAAAATAAATTGAAATATCAGTGCATGTTTATTTTCTATTGTGTTTTTTTAGTTTTCATTGCAGATTGAGAGAGACGTGACGATGGTTTTTGAAGATTATTCAAAATTACACCACCTAAAATCATATTTTACCTTGTAGTTACTAACTTTATTGCTTTTACAGATAAAAAATTTTAATTATTTTTAATTTAATTTTTTCAATTATATTAAGATTTTAGTTTTATGATAGTGCTTGTGAATAAACGAGCCATTTTAGTAAACTAAGGCTAACTGAGTTAGCTTTACTATTGTAATTTCATTGCAAATTCACAACATTCTATAATTGTGTTATATACAGGATATAATCTTGTATTTTTGTATTTTACAACTTCTCATTTTTAATGAAGAATCATGAATTCTGTAGGTGCATATGAAGAGCTAAGTAAATGGTGCATTTAAATTATTATTAATTGTAAGGTTTTTAAGATATTATAAACAACGTAAAATAGTCATAAATTGTAATTGATAATTTAATTCAGATGTGGGACATAAATAGTATTTTTTATCACCTTCAAATGTCCCTACAACTTGGCTTAAAATATATTTATCCCAAGATTTTGTTTTAAGTTTAAGGCTACTTTTGTACTTAATTGTGAAATTTCACAACTATGATTTTTATTATTATACTGTACTGTACTTACTTAAATATTATTGTATACTTTTATTTATTATATTATTTATCAATAAAGATCCTCTTCCTTCTCCATGGTCCATAATATTTCCTACTGCCCTTTAATGAACATTTTTAAAAACTCGAGAATGGAAATCTTGGACGGACGGTAATGATGTAAACACAGAAAGTGATTTTATAGAAAACAGAATGGAGTCATAGTGAAAGATAAAAGAAAAGAATTGCAAACACATTATAGAAATGCTGAACATGAAAAATCAATTTGAAAAAAGCCTAAAAATGGATTCACTTAATTCTACAACCGAAACAAATTAACTCTTGAAATGTTGATATACTGCAGCGAAATATCAGAAACTCCATAGACATTTGAGAAATTGAGAAAAATACCTGAGATAAGTGAATTATGAATTTATTAAGGTGAGAAGATTCCAGCATGAAATACTCCGGAGACGATGAAGCTCGGTGATGTGGTCGGAGATGCGCTCGGAGCGTTTATGGAGGATGTTCTGTTACTGTAACAGGTGTTGGCCCAGTAGAGAGTGGAGCCATGCTGTACCCATCCACTCCGGTGCAGCACGTCAGTGTACTGTCCATCCCTCCGTCTCAAATACACGCCAGCTCAGGTAGGCCTACAGTCTGTCGCATGTCTCACCGCTTACAATAATGTGATCGTGCACGTTGAAGTTTTAATGTCAAAGCCTACAAATTAGAGTAGACCTTATCTATCTTTTTGAAAGTATTTGTTTTAAGTTGAATAGACCTAAGTTCTGATTGAAGTTCACATGTCTTTCTTAAACTTCCCAAAATCATAGAACGTTAGTTTTGTGAAAATCTGTAGGCGTAGCTAAGATATTATTTGTTTGTATTATTTTTTATGCATTTTAACGGGTTTATTGGTTAAAATGTCTGAAAAACCTTTTGCTACTTGTATTCTTTCAGTAGTTTCATAGAGAAAATTGTATTTTGGAAGTGCAATTCGTATTGTGTAAAGATGGTAGTATTTTTTAAAACAATATTCTTTGTTTAATATTTTGATTATTTGTATCTTGAACATTGTAATTTTATTTTCATTCCATTTTTCTTTATTTTAAGGTTGTCTGAGAATTTATATTTTAATATCAATATAAAAAGTCATATTTTAGGCCACATGATTTATTTATATTTTTTAATGGGTTTTTTTCTCAAAATTCACTTGTAATTAATTTTTTGTAATTTGTAAGGCTAGTTGTAAAATTAAAAAACTATTAAGTCGTTTTGAATTTGCTCTTTAATATGCAAAATTGTTCCTTAAAACTAATAATTTTATGAAAGGTGTAAAGTATTAATGATTATATAGGTAAAAACTTAATTATTTGATTTTTGAACGTCTTATTAAAAATAATATTTTAAAACCGCTAAATTTTATTCACTGTTTTGCATTTTATTCTTAACACTTGTCCTACTTTATTGTAGAAATATAAATCATATAAATATTTTTTGTTCAACTTTTTTTGTTTGATAAGTTTATAGTTTTACCTAAAATTTAATTACATTTTGCTTTGTTTTTGTTTTCGTGTGGTGGTGTGTGTTTTTGCATGCGACACAGACGATCACAGAATATCTGATAGCTTGGAAGCCAAGAAGTTAAATGTAAGTCGAAGTGGACAACACAAGAAGAGCCAGTCATCGGAGGAAACAGAGAATGCTAGTGAAGGCCTGCTGGGGCTACCCCTGACTGCGACTGCACATTGGAACAGATACAGCAGTTTTACCTTACTTGATTTCCCGGGTTAGTTATATAAATACTTGGTCGTATTCATAAATAATGAGGTTATTCCACGTAAAGGTGAAAAGTTTACTGTAAAAACCTAGCCGTTATCACGGTTTCCGATTTGCCAATGCTATTCAGTGTTTCCTCTTTTATAGGTTAAAATTTAAACTAGTTTTAATAATATGAGCCGTTGAAGTGATCAGTTTTTTAGGATGTGAAACTAATTATGAGTTTTTTAGGTAAAGCGTCTTCTCTACTCTAGTATCAAATCAAGTTGATCGTTGGAAGATTCTGCCAAGGTATATTCTATTGTAGATTTTTGTGGGGCAGATAGTTTGACTAATTGGCTGTATATGCTTGTGACTAACCCTAGTTATAAGAATGCATGTCAGTGACAATTATCTACTAAGATGAATTCTAGTATCACTTAAATGGTTTTCGTACAATTTTCTGTACATCAAGCAAAATATGATAATGCATGAAAGTTTTGTCTAAGATGAATTTTCAATGGTACTTTCAATTTTAAAGGTTCCTTTTAGTATCACACTCTAATATTTCATGTGTCAGTGTAGTTATTTCCAAGGGATTTCCATTCTGAATGTTGATCCCAGGGAAAGATAAAGCAGAGCATAGAACAACCAGATTTAACACTGCATGCGGTCCTTCCCCTGTCAAACCTCGTCCCAAACCTTATTCCGGTCCTCGTAACTCAATTGCAGATTCTCACAGGACTCTTTCTAGAGCTGATGGTAAGTTTATTTCTCTTTTGCAACTTATTCTGGTTGGATCTGGATTGTAAGATCTTTTGTATTACATCGCATCATAACGTTTTGGCCTGTCAATTTACCCCTGTTTTTTTATTATTTTACTTTATTTTTTACTCTTACACTGTAGAGACATGTCCTTTACTGAAAGTTGAACAAATGGTTACTCTCATAGTCTTTGTTTGGGTAGGTCAGTGATACATGTGATTGGTTGTGGAATTAATGGAAAGTATTGGCTTAGGAAGTAAATTTCATTTTCATGTTTTTCATTTATACTTTGTGGTCATGCTTTTAAGACAATACTATGCCTACCTTCAAAGACTGGTTTCAGTTGTATTGTTCCGTGTTTATTTTATTATTTTTTTGCCGTTTTTTCATGTTTTGATGGTTGTCATAGTGTTTTCATTTTATACAATCCTAAATCATAGGTTTTGACTTAATATTTTCCCTTTAAAATGTCAAACCTCACCTTTGTGTCTGGGTTTGTGTTACATAAGTATATTCAGAGCTTCTTTTATGATCGGTCAGATTCTCATACGAATGAGGATTATTGTCAGGTCGTGGATTTTTTCTTATTGCCTGGTTCTCAAAATGAGGATTCTCTTGGTTCACCCTTCATCAGGTGCACTGATCTTGAAATGCCGTTAAACGCATGAGGATGTTACCTCCGCATTTGGAAAAATAAAAATTAATACTGGTAATTATATTTTAATATTATTATAATCTAAGTTTTATACCATAAAATGTTAAATGAAATTTATTTTTGCTTAAATAAAACATACTTTGTCCCTGAATTATTGTACACAATAGCAATATAACGCGCACAATAGCATATATAATATATAAAACTAAAAATTGAATCATGATATTGAAATTGATTAAATTTAACCTCAGTTAAACAATATTTCACAGATCCAGCCTCACATTGTCTTCTCTTATTGTCATCAGTAAAAATATGATGATTTCTAGGCTATGATATAGCAAAATAAAAACAGTTAAGTAGACTAGAAAGCTAATTAAGTCTTATACACCCTCAACAATTCTTGTAAATGAATCGTCTAATTACTAAAGCATTTATTTATGAAACGTGATCAATCGTAGCTCCGTATTGACATCCATGTTATCAGGTGCACGTGGATGTTACCTCCAAACCTCCACTGACGAAGCTCAAACCCACACTGATGTAAAAAGACAAAGCGGGTAAAACCGGATATTTCTCGCTTCCTGTGTGAGGTGGATGGTCAAGCACCGACTTCAAAACAAACGTTTTCCACATTTTTAAGGAAAATATTTGCAAGTGCGGAGATAACCTCCGCTATACGCCCGATGGAGGGTTAAAAATATTCAGTTGTTAGAAATAAAAATTGCCATGTGTAGTGAGATTTTTTAACTTTAGTTTGCCTCGTCAAAGGAAGTGGTGGTAAGTTCAACTATTTTATAGTTTTACAGTGACTAAATATTACTGTAAATGTAGAAGCAGATTTAGTTAATGAATTCTATACTATTATATTTACTTGTAATTAATTAATTATAATTGGAGTTTATTCTCATTAGAAATGCATACAAATTTTGATTGGTTTTATTTTGCAGGGCGTCAAGAAGAACGCCCCACTCTTACTTTCAACCCTAGTGGCCCCCCTCCTGTGTATACTCCTAGCAATCCCTTTAACCTCCCACTTTCCATCCCCAGAAATCTACAAAATTTAACAGGTAATAATACTGAAAATTACTTATTATTCTTACTATAGTAATATAATTTTTTCCATTTCCATTTAACCCTTTCAGTGATATTGGTTTTAATTTCCTTTGAAAAAAATTGATGTGGCAGGTACTGGCGTTTGTGAAATTTTTAGTTGTTGACGTCGGGCTGATGTAAGATCTCAAGAAGTTTGCTGTATTGCCACTAGAGAAGTGCTAATAAAGCACTTGCTGTGTCTTTACACTTGTGGACCAGTGGTCGAAGCGTTCTTCACTGATGATGCGTTTGAAGCCATTCGGAATTACTCGGGTTCGATTCCTGACCATGAGCAGTCCTAAATTGGCTTGTCAATATGTCGTATAGAGTTGGATGGGCTGACGTGAAATGAATAGTGGCTGGCTAGGTTGGAAGTTGACGGGATTTGCAGATTTAAAGTGGGCAACCGTTTTTCTTTATTTACGATTTGATTATGGTTGGGGGGCATGTTAAATGTCTAGCAGACACGGAACAAATAGGACCTCACGACACAAAGGGCAGACCACTACTGGCCCCCCACTCACCTGAGCGGTCGCTACTTCCCTCACATGTAATTGACAATTTAATTCATCTACACAGTTAAAATTTTAAGATTATATGTATATATATATATATATATATATATAAGATTATATATAAGGGTCCTATTTTTCCGTGTCTGCTGGCTCGGAGGCGGAGTGTTAGTGTCATTTGGTTGTAATCTCCCAAGTGTACAAAAGTAGGCTAAGTACAGTGTTTTATTTACTATTTCTCTCATTTATATTTTTTTGTGTTTTTTTACCGGTTTCTTTCCTTTATAGTAGAAATAACCCTTTGCTTGTAGAAATGTAAATGTCGTTTAGGCAATTGAACTCCTGTTCAATTAACGTGTATTTCATAAACACAAGATGCATTGGAAGAGTACTAAAATATTAATTTAATATTTAATGATTGCTAAATTGTTTAACGACTAAAACAGTAAACATGGAAAAGTCATAGAACTGGAAGGGTAAATTTATTATTAATTCTATGGACTATTAACATAATAAGCCATATGATTAAAGTCAAATCAATTTCTAATAGAGACCAAAGCTTTGCATATGATTCTCACAAACATAACTAAGATGATATCATCAAAATAAGCTAAATTATTATCTGAGATAGATGTTACATGTATTGTTATTTAAAGAAAACAATGCGGTTTAGGAACGATATTCATATTTTGGGACTCATGCAGGCATGGTTTTATTTACAAGGTTTTGTATACACAAGGGGTACATGTATCCATGTTGGTTAATTGAATTTACAATCATATTTTTTATGTCAGGAATTTCATTACAGGTGTTGCTGGGGTTGGAGTCGTTAACACATTTAGGAAATGGTTGATAAAACATTCGGTTAATAATGATTATAGGAGCAGACGTTACGAGTTGAAAAACCATCACTGCTTAGCTTATCTTTGTTGGTTCTGCATCGCTGTCTGTTTCGTTGTTGCCTAATATTTAGCTTTGTGGGACTGTCTAGTAAAAAGATGGATAATTTATGGGACTAAATAAAAAAAATTTAACCAGGGTATACACGATAAAAACACACACATACTATTAAGCAAAATTCTACAAGAATTTAATCTCTTATTGCTTTTTTTCTCTTGCATATATATAAGGACTACTATTGTTATTATAAGTAGAATTGAAAGAATTAAAACAGTATAAAAAATGTTATCTAAGGATATTCTGTTAATTCTTTCAATTTTACTTATTTGTATAATCTTAAATTTTAACTGTGTAGGTTTCACGGTGAATTAACAGAGACGAGTGCTTCACTTGTTGACCAGTTTAACGTATCAGGTGTAATCAGATTAACCTCATACCATAAATCTATCAATACTTAATGTTTTTAATGTTACCAAGTTTGTTGTACATCCTAATACAGTGGAACTTGCTTATAACCTCATTGAAGGGACCACACAATTAATGACGCTATATCAGAGTGACACTATAAAAGAGGTTACATAATTTTAATTTAAAACCGAGGAAAAATAGGGAAACACATTTTTTACATTTAATTAAGACTTTTAATGAAGGAAATTAGAAATACACATTAAGGTTTATGTTTATGACTGACTGAACTACTCTACACTATATAAAAAATCTAATTTGAAAATATTGCAATGAAGTTCGGCATGGTGAATTCAACTGTTGGTTCGATTTCAAAAAACAAGCCCGAACACACGTCTGCTATCTTACGTCCCTCCTCACAAGCTCTTATAACTCACACCCTTTCTTCGGCAAAACCTTTCTCTTAACACTTGCCATTATTTTTCAATACTGTATTCGTAAATTAAAATAACGAAAAACAAACTGTAAAAGACGTACGCTGAACTAACGATAGCTGCACCGGCTGTAGGTACGTACGAACGGCATCATAGTGCTTTGACGCGACGTGAATCACTGACACTGACCTTGATGACGGTGACAGCGGATATAGGGTAGGGGGAGGGGGTTGGGGTGGTTAGCGGTAAGACAGCAATAAAATGCCGTTTCTATAAATAGAATGTAGCTGAACAATAGCCGCAGCCCTCACGTTGCACCAACGACCAAACTTTCTCTATTTAGCTATGTGTTGCCTTCATCTCAGCCCGATTTTCTTGACGTTATATACGAGGTTTTAGAATTTACTGACGATATATCCGAGGTTTTACCTATGTAAATACCTATAGTTTGGCGGGACCTAAAAATAAATGACGTTATATCCGAGTTGAAGTTAAAGCCGAGGCCGCAATAACCAAGTTGCACTGTAATAATAATTCACATCCCTTAGCAGGAGTTATTCCTGTTCGTCACTTCTTTTGTTGTATGTTGTAGTACAATGAACAACATGTGGTCAGCGTAACTTGTTCCTCACCGTGTTAACCCTAGCTTTGTAGACCATAAACAAATATTAGTACATATGTGGTACATGAGTATACAAATGCTTTAAAATTCTTCAAATTTTATTACCTTGTTTAATACTGTATTTTATAACATCCGTTGCTGTAATTATCAATACAAATGTAGTTTAATGCTGAATTTATTCATTTGATAATAATTCACCTCCACTAATCTGGCATTTTCGATAATATGACCTTTCTAAACCATATAGGCAGATTGACGAAATGTATGTGTACTTTTGTATTCACATACTTTTTATCAGTATAAGTTTTTTATGGTACTAATTCATTGAATAAGTAAACTTTATAAATCAGTAACAAATAATCTTTACTGTTTTAATTTAAAGGTGCCGCTGAAAAATCACGACAGGTGACAGCAGAATCTGGGCGTTCAGAAAACGCAAATACCTCGGACAAGACTATTAAATGTGAGTTGTATATTCATGGCATTGCTGATATTATATTTTGACAGTTTTTAATTAACGTTGTTAATAAGATATCATAAATCATTTATTTTTATAAGTCACACAACTTTGGACATGGCCAATCTATAAAATAAAAATGATTACATCAGTATGGATAAAACCAATACAAATACATAATGGAAACACAAAAAACATGCTTAAGGCATTATTGTTACAGTGGCGTAGTCAAAGCTTATACAGACATTGTCTAATTGAGCTAAAAATACAGGAGTGCGTTTTAACTCATTATAATAAGCTAAACTTTCACCTTTGTCCACACGCATACTATTAAGGAAAATTCCACAAGAATTTAATCTTTAATCTCTTATTGCTTTTTCTCTCTTGCATATATATATAAGGACTACTATTGTTATTATAAGTAGAATTGAAAGAATTAAAACAGTATAAAAAGACAGGGTGGCCACTCAATCGGGTAAACACCGGGTATAACCTGGGAACACTGAAAATTTGGGATAAATACGGGAAAATTACTTCATGTCTAGTTTTTATATTAAGCTAAATTATTTTCTTTTAATTTTAGCTAATATTAGAATTATATCAGTTAACAAAGTGTTATTTTTTGCTGCGAAACAAGACACTGACAACTATACTCAGCAGGTTGTTTACGAGTATGTGCTACGTGGACACAAGACAAAGGCAAAGGTGGAAGGGTGTAGGGGTAGATGCGGCGAGGGAAGGTCAGGCAAGGCAGTATTCAAAAATAGATTTATGTGTCACTATTGTCTCTAATGAATACATCTGCTCTGACCATGTCACTTTCGTCGCCTGTTTTATTTTTCGTTAGTATATGTCGGCTGGAATGTGGTTGTGCTAGGCTCTAAATGTGTCATCTCCTCTTGTAAAAGAACCAAGGCTTAGGAAGCTATAAGCTCAACATTACTCAGGTGTGCATACCTTCAGGATTCTTCGCGTATGACCTTCCTCGTTGAAGCAACTAGAGTAATGTTGAAAGAAGCTGTTGATTTGAAAACAGAATTTATTTGTTGTTACAAATGGAATTGAAAGAATTAAAACAGTATAAAAAATGTTATCTAAGGATACTCTGTTAATTCTTTCAATTCTACTTATATGTATATTTTAACTGTGTAGGTTTCACGGTGAATTAACAGAGACGAGTGCTTCACTTGTTGACCAGTTTAACGTATCATGTGTAATCAGTTTAACCTCATACCATAAATCTATCAATACTTAATGTTTTTAATGTTACCCAGTTTGTTGTACATCCTAATAATAATAATTCACATCCCTTTAGTCACTTTTTTTGTTGTATGTTGTAGTACAATGAACAACATGTGGTCAGCGTAACTTGTTCCTCGCCATGTTAACCTTAGCTTTCTAGACCATAGACAAATATGAGTACATATGTGGTACATGAGTATACAAATGCTTTTCAATTTTTCCAATTGTAGTTTAATGCTTAATTTATTCATTTGATAATAGTTCACCTCCACTAATCTGGCATTTTCGATAATATGACCTTTCTAAACCATATAAGCCTGATTGACAAAATTTACGTGTACTTACTGAATGTGTACTTTTGTATTCATATACTTTTTATCAGTATAAGTATTTTATGGTACTAATTCATTGAATAAGTAAACTTTATAAATCAGTAACAAATAAGCTTTACTATTTTAATTTAAAGGTGCCGCTGAAACATCTCAACAGGTGACAGCAGAAACTGGACGTTCAGAAAACGCAAAAACCACGGACAAGACTATTAAATGTGAGTTCAAATTCATGGTATTAAGAAATTTAGAAACATTCAAAAGATTAGTTTCGACTGATTTATTTGGCATAAAACCATGTTGACTGTCGGATATATATTTTTGAATATGAGAAAAAGTATACTTATAAATTATTTTCTCAAAAATCTTTGCTGGTGTAGAGAGTATAGCTACTGGTGTAAAATTTGTGACCAAACTATTATCTCCACTCTTAAAAATTGGTGTCACTTTGGTAGATTTCCAAAGCTCTGGAAATGTATTATATCTTCTTAAACTTAAATTAAAAATAAAAGTTAATGGCTTAATAAAAGAATCAATGCATCCCTTAAAAATGAAAGGTGGCAACAGATCTTGCCTTACCGATTTCTTGAATTTAAGTTGGTTAAATGACCCACGGATGTCATCTTTAGATACACCGCCAATGTCAAAATGTTGGACACCCAGGAAGGAAGGCCTGGCCTCCGCCGCCGCCGCGGTGGGAGCAGCCCCGACGTACTGAGTGTATTACAGAATTAAAATATTCGGCAAATGCGTTTGATATGTCAGCGCCATTACATAACTCAATTCCATCCATCATCATTGATGTAGCTCTTTTGTTATTCTGTTTTTTGTGTTTGTTAAACTTCCAAAATTTCACACTATTCACCCTAATTTCATTCTCGCGAGATAACAAATACGAATCATGTTCATGTTTTAAATCTCTTTTTAATTTTGCCCTAATTTCGGAAAAATGTACATAATCAACTCGATCTCTTGTCAGGTGATATTTTTTGCGCAATTTCTGTTATACAGTAGAACCTCGATTAACCGTCACCCTTTTAACCGTCAATCTCTATTAACTGCCACCCCACTAGCGCAAAAAAAATATGTTTCCGCGTCAGCGCCGAGTCGGATCATCTGTTGAGGCTCTATGATGAGTAGTGACAACTGTACTTCACACCTACAATGTGCGTGTATCATTGGCGGCAAGGGTAGTGATCCAGCTGGTTAATCCCTTACACTGTCTTCTGCATTCCCTCGCTACTGCTTTATTTTAGTTCAGTGTGGTGCGTGGCTTTTTACAGTGAACTGAAGTTATTGCCGATTTCGAGTGCAAAAAATGCAATGCAATCGAGTGCAATGCCTACAAGTGTTTTACGTGCTTTACCGTTTATTGTTGACAGTGTTGTTTATACGTAGTGTGTTGACTCTTCTGTTATGGCTGAGAAACGGAAACGTGTAGTTTTGGGACTCGACAATTAACAATAAATTATTAAACGCTGTTGCTTCTTCTTGGAAAAACTAGAAACATGACCTCCTGAAAAGTTCGACAGGGAAAGAAACAAAAGAAAATGATGGATTATTTTAAAAACTAAAACCGGTAACGTAAGTTTTGAGAGTAAAATTACACGTACAGTTGATATTTCATTGTTTTCTTAATAAAATATTTTAATAAAGTATTTTTCACTTGAACTGGTGTAGTTTTGTTTTTTCTCATTTAAAATAAATTCACATTAAGTAGCCTACTGCGCAGCAATCATGAAAATTAATTATGACTTACAGTGGCGCCGTTATAACATGCAAGGCAGTGAATTGCGATGTTGCCATGCAAAACACTGTGGAGGTGCTAAGTTGTATCGGCGCTATTATTATTTCTGTTATGCGTCTATTCAGTTATCCGTCATGGTCTCGGTCCCGAGGGTGACGGTTAATCGAGGTTCTATTGTAATTTTATATCCTCAATTATACTGGAAGTGAACCACACAGGAAAACGAGACTTGCGATGTGTTGTTTTGTAACATAATTCATTAAGGATTTTGTATATATTTTCATAAAAATGAGAAACTGCTTCATTAACATTGTGAGTGGAATAAATTTGATCCCAATTAATGTTCAGAAAACGATTATATAAAAGTAGAAAGTCAGTTTTACTGAAGGAATGGAATGACTCATCGCCGTGTGACAGACGATAAGATAACGGCCGCGACAGGTCGACCTTGATCTCCAGCACCGCATGATAAGCGTCCACTGGAACTAAAGGATCAGTATTCCCATCTACAATAACACTGTTAATATTTGATAGCACTAAGTCATTTGTTTTACCTTGAAAATTTAACACATTATTATTTGTTGAAAAATTAAATAGATTAATAAAATTGTTAAGTTCTTTACGGTGTGAATTTCCATTACATAAATCCCCTAGCAAAATTATTTTACTGTTCTGTTCATTGATAGAATTAATGCAATTGTAGAAATCTAAATATAACTCCATATTACTAGATGGTGGAAAATATACTGCACCAATAAAAAATTGCATTCTATTACTATCTGTAACTTTAACCCATAGGCTCTCATTACCCAATTCAATATTAAGACATTTATGACAAAGTATATAATTTTTTACAGCAATTTTATCACATCCCTTGCTGTAGTAATCAATACAAATGTAGTTTAATGCTAAATTTATTCATTTTATAATAATTCACCTCCACTGATCTGGCATTTTCTATAATATGACCTTTCCAAACTATATAGCCTGATTGACGAAATGTATTTGTACTTACTTAATGTGTACTTTTCATCAGTATAAGTTTTTTATGGTACTAATTCATTGAATAAGTAAACTTTATAAATCAGTAACAAATAATCTTTACTATTTTAATTTAAAGGTGCCGCTGAAACATCTCACCGGGGGACAGTAGAACCTGGACGTTCAGAAAATTCAACTACCACAGACAAGACTATTAAACGTAAGTTGTATATTCATGGTATTATTTTGGACAGTTTTTAATTAATGTTGTTAATAAGATATCAGAAATAATTTATTTTCATAAGGCACATATCCATGGACATAGTCAATCTTTAAAATACTAATGATTACATCAGTATGGATAAAACAAATACAAATACATAATGGAAACTCATAAAAACATGCTTAACCTTAGAACTGGCAAAGTCGTAATTCACGACGCATTTACAACTTCAATAAGTGGCAGTTGGAGGCATCTGTTGCAATTTAGTTAACTTGTTAGACACTAGCGCCTTCATGACCGTGTGGTCCCCTGGGGGCATGCAACCGAACCTGCTCACAAAGTGCACTAGACTGCCACCGGGCATGTCTTATAACCAAGTAAGTGCTTTCTACGACTATGCACTGGTGGCTGAACCGGCTAAAGTGCTGAGCTGACGAGCGTAACGTTCTAGCCATTCGGAAGTACAAGGGTTCAAATCGCGACCATTAGCAATCCCAATTTGGCTTGCAAATATGGGGTATAGTGGAGAAGGGTCCCATCTTAAATAAACAGTGGCCAGCTTGAATGGAAGTTGACGGTATTTGTAGGCTTAATTGGGATTGCAGTGGACACCTGTTTTGCTTTAGTGGTTATAAGGGGGCATGTTTTGCTATTTTCTGTTTATACTTAATATTTCGAGAAGATATTAGTAATTATTTTTATGTTACAGTTAAAAGTAAAAATCTTGCCACTTCTAGAGTTAAGGCATTATGGTCATAGTGGCTTGGTCAAAGCTTGCACAGACATTGTCTTGAAAAAAGTACCGGTATCGTGGGCGTGGTTATGAGATTGACCAAATTAAGCTAAAAATACAGGAGTGTATTTTAACTCATTATGATAAGCTGAACCTTCACCTTTGTCCATGAAAAACTTTTAATATCTATCATGGGACTAAGACACCTGAGGGTCATGAACTTTAAGATATAACCTAGAAGGCTCTACGGAAGCAGAGGATTGGCTGAAGAAGCAAATCTACCCTATTAATGTCTGTGTGAGGGGTTTGTGTATCCATATTGGTTAATTAGCCTTTTATTTTACAATCATATTTCTTTATGTCAGGAATTACATCACAGGTTTTGCTGGAGTTGGAATCTAGTATACAAATGCTTTTCAATTTTTGCAATTGTATTATCTTGTTTTATTACCGTATTTTATAACATCCATTTCTGTAGTAATCAATACAAATGTAGTTTAATGCTAAATTTATTCATTTTTATAATAATTCACCTCCACTAATCTGGCATTTTTTATAATATGACCTTTCTAAACTATATAGCCTGATTGACGAAATGTATGTGTACTTACTTTACGTTTACTTTTTATCAGTATAAGATTTTATAGTACTAATTCATTGAATAAGTAAACTTTATAAATCAGTAACAAATAATCTTTACTATTTTAATTTAAAGGTGCCGCTGAAAAATCTCGACGGTTGAAAGCAGAACCTGGTCGTTCAGAAAACGCTTCTACCACGGACAAGACTATTAAATGTGAGTTGTATATTCATGGCATTGCTGATATTATTTTGTTTTTAATTAATGTTTTTAATAAGATACCAGAAATCATTTATTTTCATAAGGCACAAATCCATGGACAAAGTCAATCTATAAAATACAAATTACAGTGGCTTGGTTAAAACTTATAAAACCGCTATTACCGGTATCGTGGTCGTGGTTATGAGATTCACCGAACTGAGCTAAAAATACAGGAGTGTATTTTAACTCATTATGATAAGCTGAACTTTCACCTTTGTCCATGAAAAGCTTTTAATATCTACCATGGAACTAAGACACCTGAGGGTCATGAACTTCAAGATATAACCTAGAAGGCTCTACGGAATCACAGGATTGGGTGAAGAAGCAAATCTACCCTATTAATGTCTGTGTGAGGGGTTTGTGTATCCATATTGGTTAATTAGCCTTTTATTTTACAATCATATTTTTTTATGTCAGGAATTACATCACAGGTTTTGCTATCACAGGGAGCTATACTCCATCCTGAGAGTCCTTAAACAAATAGCTGAAGGAATAAGGATTCGCTCTTCCATCTTACCATTCTGACCTTTTTGACAGGACTGGATGGAAGCCATTCAAAAGGGCATAGTTAACTCTATCCATAATGGGGAAAATAAAGAAGCGTGAGTGTGCTTCTTAAATATGTCAGGACAGGGCAAATTGATTTGGGGCGCATGCCTGGACTAAGAACCTGGAATGCAGACAGTTGAAGTCCCTGATGGACCCTATAACACGTTCGCTGCGGACCACTCGGATCCGAGTGGTAGTGGTCCTGGCGTTCGGAGCGGACCGCTTGGATCCGAGGGGTGAGATTTAGGTCTAAATCAAGATGGTGGATCTGGTAATGTTGATTGTGTTGCCACCTGTTGGGATCTGAGAGAACTACGTACATTCAGCTTTGTTATAACGCAGTATCTATATCTGTATGGGTCACTTGGAATTTTCATATTGGTTGATTTTAAACTACACTGGCCACTCAAGAGGAACAAGGGTTTCGGGCACCGCAGCGAATGTGTTAAGTGAGGAAAGGGTGATTCAAGAGAGTTGTGAGGGAACTGTGAAGAAATTACACATTCTGTTATAATTATTCCATTTTTGGTTATTGATTCTTAGAGAATTGTATTATTGTTCAGTCAAACCTTATATTAAGGTTTCTTAATACTCAATTCTAGTGAATCCCTTTATCAATGGTCTTGAACACTTATGAATGAAAAACGTTGTATGGTTTGAACTTTGAAGTGGTTAGTGTACATTTAAATGCCAATGCTAGATGTGTTGAGTTAACCTGATAACTGTCGATAGAATATTGGACTTAGTTGTCTTAATTTTTTAAAGCAAAACCCAAGAATGGACCAGTTATCAAGGGGCCTGCGCCTCTACAGGAGTCATCAAGCGTACGGAGCTCGAAGAAAAAGAGCAAACGTGAGTACCAAATTACTTCTGGTTTAGCTGTATTGACATTTCATCTTTAAAAAAAGTATATAAGTAAAAAGAGGTGTGTGGAGGGTGATTTTTTTGTATTGGATTATACAGTAGAACCTCTCAAACTAGATTCCGTAAAACTCGACAGGGCTGGTGAATAAATTTTTTTTACACTACCCATAACCTAAAGCAACATAACCTAAGATAAGTTTATGTTTATGATCCCATTAGTGGCAGCTTAAGTGTAAGAAAGGGCCATGTGAACCTAACTCAGTCTGTTGAAATAAAGAATTTTTCATTTCATTTAAAGCAGTATAAAGGCAGCCCGAGAGCGCCAGAGACTCAGGCTGGGTTTTGGATTTTCCAAAGTCGTTCAACGCACCCTTTACCTGCCTAGCTGGGGTGGCCTATTGTTTGCACACACCAAGATTTCCTGTGGCCCACTTTCCTTATTGTGAGGCCGTGTGTTGACCTGATATTCCCGGGCAGGTCATAAACTAACCTCGCTTCAATGTTGTCACTGAGCGTTCAGCTTAGTTTAAATAATTATTGGGAATATTTTTACATTTTTCAATATTTTTTTAGTAGCGTGTAGACAACTGGTTTCATGATGACAGTCACATCATCAGGTCATCTTCGCCTTGTTTAAAATTGGTATATTACATTTGAGAACTTAAGATATTTAAACCCTTAGCAAACAAATAAGGAGCCCAAAAGTTAATGTTAACGTAATATATGTGAATGTTTAAATGTTTTAAGTGTCTCAAATGTAATATATCAATTTTAAACAAGACGTAGATGACCTGATGATGAGACAGTCATCACGAAACTGGTAGTCTACACGCTACTAAAAGAATATTGAAAAAGGTAAAAATATTCCTATTAATTATTTAAAATCAATATCCAGAAGTAGGAACATGAATTTAGTATGAATGTATAATTGGATATAATAAATCAATAAATTTACCATTTCAACGCGTTCGCTGCCGTGCCAGCCTCCCCAGATGCGCATGGCAATGATCGCTGCCGCCATTTCATTGTTGGCTAATACGTCAGTGAGCTGCTAGCACTTCTCCGGTGCCTGTGTTTGTTATTGTGCTTGTAGTGAGCAAACATTCTGGGTAGCAGTTCTTCACTATTTTCCATCAAATGGTGATAAAAACGTAAAAAAATTATGCCTATACAACTCTCTATTACATGAATTTTAGCAGTGAACGTGTTTTACTCTAAATAAGCTTTTTTATTCAACCCTTAGTTATTTTTATATTAGTTCCCTAAAACTCGACATCCTCAAAACTCTACAACCCTTTAAGTCCACAATGTGTCGAGTTTGAGAGGTTCTACTGTATTCAGATTTGGATATTTGTAAAACTGCAGTATTTCTAAGAATAAACACTAATTTTATATATGTTAAAACATTACTTCTGTAATAGATTTTTTTTATAGAAAATTTGCCGAAGCACAAGATTTACACCACTAATCCATTCATCCTTAACATATCCGTTGCGTCTCTAGCATACGGTCGGCGGCGGCCATATTTAGCTGTTTCGTCTTTCTCACACTTGTTCACCGGAGACTATATTTAGCCGCCTCATCCTCAAAGGGTTAATGGTACCACACATTAAAAATTGTTCGTCCATCATCTAAAGTAATGTCAAACTCCTACACGTGAGGATTTCAAGTTTGTAGAGGCCTAGACTAACGGATACTTTATGTAGATATTTTACCTTATAGAAATGGTTGAGGATAATGAGTTCTAAGCGATTATCCGAGATCCGGTTAACCAAGCTTGGCCTTGAAAAATAACAATGAATTAAATCTAAAAATTAAGTGAATTTTATTAGTTGCAAGTAGAGGTGTGCGGATAGTGAATTATTTTTTCAGATCAGATAGCTCAAGTTCGGATCGGATAGTTTTCAGATTCGGATACTCGCAATAACAAAGTGGAATCACACTTGTCTAAGAATAAATTAGGAAAAAAATAAATAAAATGTTATCAAAATTATTAAATGGTACATACAAAACCATAAATTCTTCATAGGATGAACAACGAAACTAAAAGTTTTACTTCACTGCATTTAAAAGTACCAGTAACAAATTTTAATATGGCGTAATTCGCAAATTAAATCAACAGAAACCTTATAATTCGCCATTAAATGACATCAACTTTCTACTAATTCTCAATTTTATTTCACGATTCAACTATTTTATTTATTACAATGATAAAAACAAATCACCATTAACAAAGAACCAAGATTTGAAAGACG
The DNA here is from genome assembly GCA_023375725.1 of Nephotettix cincticeps. Classification (NCBI taxonomy): domain Eukaryota; kingdom Metazoa; phylum Arthropoda; class Insecta; order Hemiptera; family Cicadellidae; genus Nephotettix; species Nephotettix cincticeps. The sequence continues at coordinate 57,772,660 of CM041784.1, forward strand.
ACGTTGGCTCGATGCCATCGGCTATCTGCGTTTCAGGCCTGTGCGCAGGCGCAGAATTGGAATATTTGGCAGATAAAATACCCCGATCGGCTGTGTATCAATATTGAAACCCGTGAAATTATGGTACCTCGTCGTAATCTAGTTAGTTATTCATCTTAAAATTATCTAAAAATGTAAAACTAATAACGCTTAAATTCATTTAACAAAGAGAAAGTGTGGAATGAAAACAAGTGGAAAATTTGTTGGTTATGTGAACACCGAACGACGAAATAGGTCAAATGTAAATTTGGCAACACTTTATCGTATTGCTCAAACCCGGAGTAGTTGAGAATGCGATAACTAAACAATTGATCGTCTACGTAGACGATCAGAATGATTTAGTATTATTTTTGCCGGAAACCCCGTCGCAAAACGAGCTATTATGATGGTTTGTTACCAGTAACATTAAATCAACAATTCAAGTTTTTTTCGTAGCCGAAATGATATTTTATACGGAACAATATCAAACCGCAATCTGATACTCGGTGCAACTATCGATGACGCTATACTTTGTAATTCAAAATGCAATATCGAGTTGAACTTACGGTTACTTAAATGCGTAGTTGAAGAATAGAATAATCATACCGCATCCTCGGACTGCCCAATGACGTTCTTACATTCCGATTGGATATGAATTGCGTAATTTCGTCATCTGCTTAAACATTTCTGTTGATCCGTATCGCTGACGTATCTCAAACGGAAAGTTTAGCATTTATCTTTCGGTTTTCGTTCATTTCGAACATTTTCGTTCGATCAAAGATGTTCCGTATTGCCGACTTCTCAAACGGAAAGTTTTGCTTTCGGTTTTAATGCTCATTTCATATGGTCTATCCGAATGTTCGGATATTTATTGGACTTTACCACTTATACTTGTTATACTACTACTACTTGTGATACTTGTTTTGCAATCGGATCGGATTTGGATATCCGATCCGAAACCGATCTGACTTTTCGGATATCCGCACACCTCTAGTTGAAAGTGCAATATTTTAAATTGATTGCTGTTGGCAGATCGATTAATGCGCCTTTGCTGGTTTTTAGGTCAAGTATTTTATTTCCGGAAATATTATTTAGGATAATTTTTTGGAATTGTTTGTCTGGCATCTTTCCTGTGTAGATCAAAGTTGTTTAAATGTTCCTTATCGAGAGGTCCCACTTATAGGTTGTTTCAATTGCTTTGTGACTGGTTGTTACACTTGCATTTGTCAGTGGAATCGCCATCACTGTGCACGCTCAACTTTGATCCTTGTACTGCATTGTCATTGGCTCACAGAAATTAATACTAGACTTGTTCTGTTTTTTGTATTTGTTTGCAGGCAGGTTAAACTGATGATTTAAAGTTTTCTTTGTTATAAATGAGCACTCCACATTCTCTGACATGGAAAACTTTTTACTCATTTTTCAGTTGCTAGAAAATTGAAAAAACAGGAGCAAAAGGAGAACAAGAACCTGAGAAAGAGAGATGATGAGCAATTGAATGAAGGTAAGATCATAAATACAGAGTTTGCGAGCTCAGCCAAACCTGAAGCTGAGAAAAAGTATGAAACCAGTTCAGTTGAGAAACAACCGCCATCTGTGATCCCTCTGAATCCTCCAGCATTTCCCCCAAAGCGTGTTCAGGGGGTTGAGTTATGAACTTCTATCATGATCTAGGGCTTAACTGTCATCATGTGGGTCATGTGAATAGCTCACTTTTTCATAGGAAATTCGCTAATGAATAATAAGAAAGTAAAGATGGCTAGTAAAGATGTTTCTCTTAGCTGAGTTTTTTCTACAAAATCAGAAAAATAAGATTTTGACACTTATACAGAAACTTGATAAAAACACCACGGAACTTGGTTATAACGTCATTGAAGGGACCACACAATTAATGACGCTATATCCGAGTGACGCTATAAAAGAGGTTACATAATTTTAATTTAAAACCGAGGAAAAATAGGGAAACACATTTTTTACATGAAATTAAGACATTTAGCCTAATGAAGGTAATTTGAAATATGCCGTAAGTTTCTGTTTATGACTGACTGACTACTATACTATATAAAAAATCGAATTTGAAAATATTACAGTGAAGTTCGGCTTGGTGAATTCAACTGTTGGTTCGATTTTAAAAAACAAGCCCGAACACACGTCTGCTATCTTACGTCCCTCCTCACACGCTCTTATAACTCACACCTTTTCTTCAGCAAAACCTTTCTCTTAACACTTGCCATTATTTTTCAATACCGTATTCGTAAATTAAAATAACGAAAAACAAACTGTAAAAGACATACACTGAACTAACGATATTTACACGAACTGTAGGTACGTACGAACGGCATCACAGTGCTTTGATGCGACGTGAGTCACTGACACTGACCTTGATGACCGGCGACAGCGGATATAGGGTAGTGGAGGGAGTTGGGGTGGTTAGCGGTAAGACAGCAATAAAATGCCGTTTCTAAAAATAGAATGTAGCTGAACAATAGCCGCAGCCCTCACGTTGCACCACCGACCGAACCTTCTCTATTTAGCTATATGTTGCCTTCATCTCGGCCCGATTTTCTTGACGTTATATACGAGGTTTGAGAATTTACTGACGATATATCCGAGGTTTTTTCCTATGTAAATACATATAGTTTGGCGGGACCTAAAAATAAATGACGTTATATCCGAGTTGACGTTATGGCCGAGGCCGCAATAACCGAGTTGCACTGTAGAACATAAAACGTAAAACACTAATAGAAACACCAGGTGTCAGAAGCACTTAACAATTTTTGCATTTATATTGCAATTGTCAGTTAACAAAATATGAATAAAATGTTTACTTTATCAATCTGCATAATTATTACAACTATTACTTTTATCTTAAACAAAAATACACTGGTGAAACCGAAATACCGGTCTGGGAGACCAGCTCCCATTTAAAACAATGTTAATACTTACCTACGCCAACCAAAACATCCCGGTCTATCAGAGTGACAATTTTTACAAATTCTTGCATAAAAAAAGTTAGTGGAGGAAATAAAACAAAAAAGGAAATAAATAAATAGGGTTAATTAATCGTTTTGGTTTATTAATTATTTACATTAATGTTTATTTACAAAATTAGGTTAATCTTTGTGAACTATTGCAAAAAATATATGGTGAATGCATTCAACGCTAGTAATTCCTGCCGCATACAGCAAGTTTATGGAAGCAAAAGTAAAGTAAATTTTAAAAGAATCCTTCATCTCAAAAAAAAGCTCTATGATGTATTTTAACCCTTTCAGTGCCAGCTGTTACTCCCAGAGCGTGTGCAAGAAAAGCCAGACATAACCCCTTATACACATGCAAGAAAAGCCAGGCTATAAATGGCAATTTTGTAGCTGTTTGGAAAAACTATCATGGTTTTATTATTTACTGATGAAATTTGTTACTTTTGGTTTTGTTTTGTTCATAAATAAGTGCTGTAAATGTAACACATAAAATAAATTGACCTAATATTCATAGACATAAAATAAAATGTGAAAAACCATTACTTACATAATATTTTATAATTAAATTTTATGTTTGAAGTAAAAAAATGACCAGTAAAAAATTCCTCACACACTTCAAATTGAGTATTTTCCCTAAAGTCCACTTAGTTGTGAACATATATCTAAAAAATCAAACAATTATCTTTAAAAATAAAGATTTTATGAGTAATTAAGGAAATATCGCGAATTTTGATTTTCGCATAAGTTATTGACAAGATTGATCACAATTAACAATTTATGTATGTTAGACAGTTTTTGAATAAAATTGTGCTTGTAAGTGTATAAATGAGACAAATGATTGTAAATAGATTATTTGTAATTATTTTATTAGGCCATGCAGTGGTAAAAATAACATTATAACACAAAAATAATACCATGCACTTGCTGTCTTGACTCACAAAAAATTATTTGTATTCAAAATATAAATCATGTAAGTTAACCATCACCTCATCCCAAACCATTTACTATCTATTTAAATAAACCAATCAATACACCATACATTTACAATCCAAAGTTGGTACTACAAAAGTGAAAATAAAAAATACAGCATACCCGTACCACACGTGAACAAAAATAAAAATAACAATCCAAGACATGCCATGAGGTTACTACATACAAATATGAATTACAATTATAATAGGCCACTATGAAATTAGTTACAATTAGGCCTATATTAGAGATAGAATTTGAATATAATGACTGCTACTGACTAAATTGTTCAATATATTTTAAGACCATCTAAGCTTAGTAGAAAAAGAGATTTCAATAAAAACTAATACATGCATTTGCTGTCTTGACTCATAAAAAAATTTGATGTAATGGGAATTCTAACCAAGTTAATTACACACCATCTAATCACAAACCATGCACTATTTAATTTATCAACACCATCTATTTACAATCCAACTTGGATCAAAAGTGAAAAGAAACAATACAGCATATCATGCATAAGAAAAACTACAAATCAATCCATACCACTCATTGTTTTAGTGAAAATTAGTGTTAACTCAATCCAATAGATCTGAGTTATGATCTTCAGTTTATAAATGGACAGTAAAACATTTATAGCCTTATAAAAAGTCATGGAAATAACCTAATCAAACCTAGCATAAATTTAGCCTGAATGGTCCTAAAAGGAAATCGAAACCTAGCATTTATGAAATGATAAACAATGTGGGTGAAGTCCCTTATTACAGGTTTTGCATGCAAATGTTGATTTTTTCCTTTTTCCTCCTGCCTGTGTACTTTTTTTACTGCACACAGAGCAATTCAGTTCTCTTTTATTAGGCAATTTTTCTAGGAACATTGGCCAATCCACATCCCTGCCACCGTTATTGGCTTCGTTTATCGGCCTATTTGTCCCAGGTGAATGATTTAATAAAGGCCTCCCTTCCCGGAGGGCCAGCCACTCAGCAGAAAGTTCGTCAACAAGCATCGCAGTATATTCTAGCCTTGCAAGGGGTTTGTCAGAGTTTTCTTTATATAATATATACGAATTGAGGACCATTCGCCCAAAAATATTAAATGTAACTTTTCTCCAGTAACGAAGGGATTTTCTCTCATCGAGGTAAGCATTTAACATTTGGTCTCCACCATCCACTCCACCCATAAAATCATTGTATCTCCTTACAACTTTGGGCTTACTTGTGACTATGATATGGTTACCAAATTTTTTGTTTCTGCTCTCGTCCTCAACAGTGCCATCCGTAGATAAAACTAGTACCTGCTTTGTCTGGGTTTGTTTTTCTCTAAACGCTAACAATGTCATTTCATTGTTCTTGAAATATTTCTTCTCTCCCACATTAAATTTTTGCTTTACCCCACCTGGAAGTCCTTTGCGGTTCATACGCATAGTGCCAGTTAAAAATGTGTAATTGGCATACAGATATTTGGCCAACCTGAGAGAAGTGAAAAAATTATCACAAAAAATGTGATAGCCTTTATTCAACAGTCCGGCCATTTTCAACAGCTTTGTAACTACAAAGTAGCCCAATCCTTTTTGTTTTATTTCATCTTTATCGCTACCCTGTGCCCCTTTATATACAAAAAAATTTATACAATAATGTGTAACCGAGTCACAAAGCACCCATAATTTGATACCCCAACGGTGTCTTTTTTTTGGTAAGTATTGCCTCAGCTGGCTATGGCTCTTCGAACTTACAATACTTTCATCGATCGCAAGATTTTCACCAGGAGAATAATGAAATTTGAACAACCTATTAACATGGTCAATGAGGGGCTGGAATCTGGCACATGCGTCATACCCTCGCTCCCCCGGCTTAGCAAGACCTTCTGTGTCCACCATGTGAAAAAATCTCAAAATAGCTTGAAATCTGTTTCTTGTGAACATTCTGGGAAACCATGGAATGTGCTGACTAGAACCAGTCCACCAATAGCAGTAAATGGTTGGTTGCTTTTTTATTCCCATGTTGAGAAGGACTGCTAAAAATGCCTGCATCTCTAATATTGTGACAGGTTTCCAGGATTTTGAGCGACTGTTAGGTTTTGTTCTGTTGATACTTTCATTCAAAAATATGGTCGCATACTTATTAGTCCATTTTACGAAGGTTTCTAAAAGGGATGTTGTGAAAAAAAGATTGAAATAGTTTGATGGAGAGGAATTACGGGGTGGTACATGTTTAGGACCCGTAAGTTCCTGAAATGAAAATTGGTGGCAAAAGTTGACATTTCCATCTGTTGCCACTTCATCCCATCCAGTACCATCCTCAGAATCAGAAGAGGATGATCCAGACAGCTCATTCATAATATTTCTTGGTCGACCCCTAGGCCTACTTTGAAGGATAGGCCTACTTTGCTGGTTAGGCCTACTTATGTTTTCTGCTTGTAGTCCTAGGTCTGGGGACTCATCTTCAGATGATGAACTATCATCATTTAGAGTAGAAGGCCTAGATGACAAGTTATTTACTCTACATCTACCTGCATTTGATGTTGATGGCAAATTAGGGTTGAAATCCGGATCAGTTTCTGTATTTTCAAACTCTAAACTTGACGACTCACTTCCACTCATACCACTAATAGAAACATCACTTTCTCCTTCCAACACTCGTAGGATTGTTTCTTCACTTACAGGAGAATGTCTCCTCTTCATAATTACTTAAGAAAATAATAAACAACAATATTACAGTAACCTCAAATGTGTTTGAGTGATCGGCAAACTGACGAGGTAAACATAAACAAAGAAAAGACGAACGATGGCTGATACAGACAAGCGGTTCCCAAAGCCCTTTATATTTTGTCAGATTATGTAAACTCATACTATAAAAAATACTTAAAAGACATTTTTTTCTTAAACATCTGTTCTTTATAAATACAATGATAACATAAACACAACCGTTTAACCGCATTTTGTAATTTATATCATGATTTTTGTACACGTCCGTATATACGGACGCTGGCTCTTCTTGCACGTTTTGCGGACGTCCGTATATACGGACGTTGGCTCTTCTTGCACATTTAGTTGACGTCCGTATATACGGACGTTGGCACTGAAAGGGTTAAATCAGAATTAATTAATTGTGCAAAGTTTGTTTTAGAGAGAATTATTAACGGTTTACAATATAAATTTTTTAAATAATCTTAAAAAAATCAAGAATCAAAACTATAGAGACATAATTAAAATAATAGGAACAATCAGAATTTTATAATTAAAGGAAGGACAATTGTAAGAAAAGTCTCTCCTGTGGAATAACATTCCTGCAATACATCCTATATCCTATATAGCATCATGAATGAAAAAGAATATGATCAATTTATGAGAATTTAAAAGTCATTTTTAGTGAATAGGAAATATTCACAATCTGGACCAATTTTTGTTAACCTAATAGTTCTTACGATACATATTATTTTATATAATATTAAGATGGCACATTCATGTACATTTTGTATTTATATTTGAATAGGATTATTTTGATTTGATTAGTATCAGCCAATGTTTCTTGAATATTTAAATTATTTTCCTTTTCTTTAGATCTCATCTCTTCCCAGCGTGCCATGACCACTGCTGACTATCTTCAGGCAATAGTCGACAAGGCACAGAAACGTAAGTCTTTTTTAACTACCTTGGTGATATTTTTTGTGAAATATACGATATATATATTTCATATATAATATATTTATACTTTTTTTCATATATGTGTTTCACGATGGTTGTCTCAAAAGTAGGTTACATTTTTTTTATTTGAAGAGGCTGGAACGGTTTGAAATTTGTGGGGAACTTTCATCCGGGTGTAGTGGCAGCACTGTACCACTAATAATACAGTAAATAATAATAATATTGCAATTTTCTGCTAATGGGAAATTCGTAGGGGACTTTCATTTGGGTGTAGTGGCAGCACTGCACCACTAATAATACAGTAAATAATAATATTGCAATTTTCTGCCAATCAGAAACAACTTAGACTGGACCCATTAGGATTTGCAAAATTCCCAAGTAAAAAATGTCTTAATATATTCCTTAAGCATTCAAAAATTTTAATTTTTCCAATATGGGTTAAACGAGCTACTTAACCCTAGAACAAAAAGGGGTCGTCTGAGAGACGACGCGCAAGGTGTCATTTTTACCCCTTACCACCTTTCACTCCACTAAAATTCACAAAACTCCGTGTAGCTGTCGGTTTTGGCCTAATATTAAAAGAGTCTGGTTGGTGTTCGCTTGCGTCCTTTGTTTAACGAGATTTTAAAGTTTTTTAAGTTCGCGTCGTCAGGTCGACTACGCCTTTGTAACAATGCACAGTTCGCGGCAGACTCACTACGTGTACGGATCATGGCGTCTTATTGCAGATTATAGTATACCTCCGCTTTTTCGCATGTTATGGTGTTAGTTAAAATTAACACCATTAGTTAATTAATGTTGTTAGTTATTTGAAATAATATATGTTGTATATAGTGTAAATATTTATTTGAATCGGACCAAATGTGCAGTAACACTTCCTGCAGTCGTAAAACAAGGAGGTGGCCCCTATGCATGTTTTATAACATCATAAACATTTTTTAAAATTATATAAACATATTATATGTATAAAATCGTGTCTGAACCAATCGTTTAAGCCCCTAAGTCGGCAAAATGTTTTAGAGAAATGCACATAGAGCTCCTGAAGAACTGTCTTCAGGTCACAATTTTGCCACGAACTCTCGTCCGGCAACCCATTGCTTATATTTTAAATGTAAGTGTGCCAAATGAAGCTCCACAACCAGTCCAACAAGGTAGGAAGGTGTGTGCCTTCTTACCTCCAAGATTACAGCGAATGACAAAATATTTTTTCTGGGCGTTGTGCAAATGTCATGTGTGGCGAACACTAAGGAACAATCTGCTGCCAGAGCCAGGACAATTAATATTTGGACATTAAACTCTTATAAAACATTAATTCAATGTTCACTTTAAGTGTTTTTCTAATTTAAAAAAATTCCCCGTCATTAAAAGTATTTTTTATTTATTTTCAAAAAAAGTAGTCTGAGAGACTACGCCTTTGTAACAACGCTTGGCTCAGGGAGCCTTTGTGTTCTAGGGTTAAACCAATACCAGTTAGAGGTCTAGTTGTAGTTTCTACAAATCTATTATAAATCTTTAATTTATAAACTACAATATTTTGTGTTAAAACGGTTCTGTTAAATATTCATTATTAGTTCTGTGTGTGTGTGTCTCCTACATCAACAATTTTTATTAATTAATGCAACTTCTAATAGGTCTTCAAAATGTTGTTGAGAAAAACCCTGCCAAATATTCCTTATCATCCCTCCTTTCTAAACCTGTTTTCAAGAAGAAAAGAAAGCTTGATGGTAAGTTTTTTTTTACTTTCCCAAGAGCAGTTTTTTCCTTTTGAGTTTATCTCATTAAAACTGTCCCTGCTACCTACTTAAATTTCAGTGTATATGGATTCAGCTTTTTTTTAAAGAAAATCAGCTTAACCAGATCCATTTCAGACTATATCTTGACTGGTGTTATTTTTTATCAGGATGACTTGTTATAATTAATTACATTTAGTTTTATTTTGTATATTGTTATATGGAAATAAAATTTGGGGTCTTATTAATGAATTTGTGAAAAGAATTTCCTTAACTCTTTTTAACATTTATATCAAGTTGCTGCTACACATATTGATAACAGTGTTAACCCATTTGCCTAGACTTAAAGTAGGTACTTGTATGGATCTCGCCTGAACCATTCCTAGACATACAGCCTTCATTCATGTTTTGATGACCAACGTTCTGAATACTGCGTAGTTTGTCGTAGTTGCCTGAAAACCCGCAGCACCCGTAGCAGTGTCCACTTGCTGCTTGAATTCTAGTAATAATTTTGTATTTTTATTCAATTATTACTTTATAAACTTAATTATTAAGTATATTTTGAGCTGAGATATTTTTTAGGTTTCTATTGGTGCTGTCTTCGCAGCGCTTCCAAAGTTATTCCTTGGCCTCCTTTGGCTATTGAAGAATTTTCTGACCCTCTTAGGAAGTTGACTCAACCTCTCGTTCCACCAGGGCACCTCCCTGTTGGTCCTCTTGGTCCCCCCTCAGTCCTCCAAAGTAGCACCCCAATCGAACCTCGACAGACACACGCCAGTCCCTAATTTGAGCTACGTTTGCATTTAAAGAGAGTGTCAGGTCAATCACCTCCTCCCTCAATCTGTTTTGAAAGGTTGGCTTTAAGCCTATATTTTCGATTTGCAAATCTACATTGAGAATATATTCTAGGAGATCCTTACCTCTTCCATTGGTGTTGGAACTCTCCCAGATGATGTGATGCACATTAGCGTCGCAGCTGAGGATGAGCGGCAGCCCCTTCCTGCTGGCGTAGCGCACAAGTTGTTTCATTACCTTAGGTTGACAAGGTTCTCCTGGGCCAGGGTTGGGGAAGTAGGCTGAGGCCACCAGCGCCTCTCGCCTTCCTACCAAGGTCTCCAGGTCGATGGAGACTACCACCATCCCCAGTAACAAATTCTGAAACTGGAAAACATTACAGATGCAGAGCAATAATAATGCATGCTCTAGGTCTAGCATTTGCCCTATCATATATGAGTTTACCTATCTGGGTTGGTAATCCTCTGACAGCTGCCCTGTGGACCCAGGGTTCCTTTAAGCTTAGGCTTAGGACAGCTTAGGGCGGAGGAGGCGCCCTCAGCATGGTGGACATACACTTGGATGAGTTTAACACCCATCCTTGTCTTTCCTCCTATATATTAGTTTATTTTCCCCAGATAAATTCACATTGCTATGATTGATATGTATTATCTCTCACGGTTTGTTATGGTAGGCTATGAAAAAACTCTTGGGTTCCCTTTAATCGTTACCTTTACCTTAAGCAATACATTTTTTATAATTAGAGTAAGGAAGAATGGTCGGATTCCTCATTTCAATTATAGTTTTATTTTTTATTTAAATTGGTACATTGGTTTAATGTACAACCATAGTAACAACTATGTCTTGATCATTATCTCTCAAGAGGACTTATCCAATATTGATTGTTGATTTTGATATGTTTTAATGTGGTTTAACTTGAGTTTAATTCTCAAAAAAATTTTTGTTATTTGTTATTTTGTTTTTAATGTAATTTTATAGTTTTTTTTGCTGCTGTTTTTTTGTTTGCATTGTTTAACTTGTGATAGATTCCTGTAAACTGTCACTCCATACCATCAAAGAAGATCCTGATGAACCCCCCTATATATCATCATCAGAGGAGGAGGAATGTGCTGAGCGTTTTCCCTCCAAAACCCGTCCGTTTTTATTGGAACTAAAGAAAGAACGTTAGTAGCTTTACAACATGCCACTGCTTAATGCCAGCTGCCTTGCTTCTACCAGATTGTAATTCTTGTAAAATCTAACTCATGCTTGTGCTACTTTGAAATATTGCGAACAACCGGTTAGATATATCTCTGAAGCGCTAAAAAAATTGCAACAACAATACAACAAATTAGGGAAGGATGTTTGCAATATTGGCTGCTTGCAATAAAATTTAGAGTATACATATATGTATTTGTGTAAGGACCGAATGTAAAGATAAGTATTCAAATATTTCTATAAGCGTTTCCTCACATTAGTAATATTATGAGAGAAATCTCGGATTACCAGTCCAATAAAATAACGAAAAAAAATTATTAAGAATCTTATGATCCTTCCTTGGGAGTGATTGATAGTCCTCTGTCCCAAGTTATCCCTGATCAATCTCCTGTTAATCCTCCTGGTGTTAAAAAAAGGAACAGAAGAAGTAAGTCAATCCACAATCCTATATTAAATGAAATAGATATTTCAAATGAAAAAGAGGAAATAAAAGTCTTAAAAAATTGGTTAATCTATTTTGGAAAATGATTTAAAGAGGAAGCCACTATCTATCGGATGAGAAATGAACTAGCACACTTAATGGGGGGAAAAGAACTATTGTTAATCATTTGGCTACCAGTTGCGGAGGACGTGCACTGTACATTGTTTGATAGGAATGGGTTGAATTTACCGATGTTTACAGTGTTATATATTAGTTTATTTTCCCCAGATAAATTCACATTGCTATGATTGATATGTATTATTTCTCACGGTATGTTATGGTAGGCCATGAAAAAACTCTTGGGTTCTCTTTAATCCTTACTTTTACCTTAAGCAATACATTTTTTATAATTAGTGTAAGGAAGAATGGTCGGATTCCTCATTTCAATTATAGTTTTATTTTTTATTTAAATTGGTACATTGAACCATAGTAACAACTATGTCTTGATCGTTATCTCTCAAGAGGACTTATCCAATATTGATTGTTGATTTTGATATGTTTTAATGTGGTTTAACTTGAGTTTAATTCTCAAAAAAATTTTTGTTATTTGTTATTTTGTTTTTAATGTAATTTTATAGTTTTTTTGCTGCTGTTTTTTTGTTTGCATTGTTTAACTTGTGATAGATTCCTGTAAACTGTCACTCCATACCATCAAAGAAGATCCTGATGAACCCCCCTATATATCATCATCAGAGGAGGAGGAATGTGCTGAGCGTTTTCCCTCCAAAACCCGTCCGTTTTTATTGGAACTAAAGAAAGAACGTTAGTAGCTTTACAACATGCCACTGCTTAATGCCAGCTGCCTTGCTTCTATCAGATTGTAATTCTTGTAAAATCTAACTCATGCTTGTGCTACTTTGAAATATTGCGAACAACCGGTTAGATATATCTCTGAAGCGCTAAAAAAATTGCAACAACATTAGAACAAACTAGGGAAGGATGTTTGCAATATTGGCTGCTTGCAATAAAATTTAGAGTATACATATATGTATTTGTGTAAGGACCGAATGTAAAGATAAGTATTCAAATATTTCTATAAGCGTTTCCTCACATTAGTAATATTATGAGAGAAATCTTGGATTACCAGTCCAATAAACTAACGAAAAAAAATTATTAAGAATCTTATTCTAACGACCAAACAAATAATGATGATTATTAATATCAAATGAAATAGATATTTCAAATGAAAAAGATAAAATCAAAATCTTAAAAAAGGTGTTAATTTATTTTATTCTCTGATATTTCATTAATAACAATTAACATGTTATCAGTATTTTCTTTTCCACTACCTCACCTCCAAAATATTATGAATTGAGGGGGGACATTTGGTCCCCTTCACTCAATCACTCTTCAAGCTTTTGTTTGAAATCAATGTCTAAAGCAAAATCTCTAATTGAAATATGAATTTTAAAATCGGGATTGACTCATCGTTAATTTATTGAAACTATTTATCTGTGATTTTGAATGTTTACTCGTCAGGACCGTCGAAAGGAAACCCTCCAGTAACCTCAGGAGATTCCAATGATCCTTCCTTGGGAGTGATTGATAGTCCTCTGTCCCAAGTTATCCCTGATCAATCTCCTGTTAATCCTCCTGGTGTTAAAAAAAGGAACAGAAGAAGTAAGTAAATTCACAATCTTATATTAAATGAAATAGATATTTCAAATGAAAAAGATGAAATAAAAGTCTTAAAAAATTGGTTAATCTATTTTATTCTTTGATATTTCATTAATAACAATTAACATGTTATCAGTATCAGTATCTGCACAGTGTTTTCTTTTCCACTACCTCACTTCAAAAAAGAGAGGAAGTATGAATTGTGGATAGTATTGTGCCCCTTCTCTCAATCACTCTTCAAGCTTTTGTTTTAAAATCGGTGTCTAAAGCAAAATCTCAAATTGAAATATGAATTTTAAAATCGGGATCGACACATCGTTAATTTATTGAAACTATTTATCTGTGATTTTGAATGTTTACTCGTCAGGACCGTCGAAAGGAAACCCTCCAGTAACCTCAGGAGATTCCAATGATCCTTCCTTGGGAGTGATTGATAGTCCTCTGTCCCAAGTTATCCCTGATCAATCTCCTGTTAATCCTCCTGGTGTTAAAAAAAGGAACAGAAGAAGTAAGTCAATTCACAATCTTATATTAAATGAAATAGATATTTCAAATGAAAAAGAAGAAATCAAAATCTTTAAAAATTTGTTAATATATTTTATTCTTTGATATTTCATTAATCCAATACTATAATACGAGCAAGGTTTGTATATATATATATATTTGCACACGGATCTCGAAAACGGCACCAAGAATTTCTTTAAATTTTGGAAATAACTAATTTCCGAGTAGAAAATAAGTTCTAGATAGGTCTAATGTCCAGGAAAATTCGTGTTTTACTGTAATATTAAGTTTAAAATCTAAAAATTTAACATTACACTTATGGAGAATAAAATGTAAACAATACAAACCAAAACAGCTGTTTATAACCGTTTGACAGTTCTTGATTGAAGACTGCGGGGAACAATATAGAGGTTATGCATTAATATTTATTTTATGAATTGAATAATTGCAAAATTATCAGGTTACTAAACAATTTGTAAAAACTTAGGGATAACATAGCTGTGCGAAATAAAAGCATAAAAAAGTATTTCCAAAATCTTCCGTGTTTGATAGAAAACGTATTCATTGTATTGCTTGAAACCACTGTAACAAACCAATTAATTGATGTAAATTAAATTTCTCTTTTGCTTTTCAATCCTCATTCTGTTTATAAAAAAATCAGTTGATCACAGGCTAATAATAACGGTATGGATAATTAAACAGTAAATGACTGGCTTTGGCTAAAAGACGTTAAACGGCATCGCTCAATTGATTAACGTCGTAGCCGAGTTGTAGCGTGTCGGCCTCAAGAACTATAGGCCGCGAGTTCCATCCCCACTAGGGGCAATACTTTTTGTTCAGTGCTATATTAATTATGGTGTATTAAATCGGTTTTATTTAAACCACATAAATGTTTTCATTGAGTAATAAATGTGTTTTAATTTTTCAAATTAATTTTTATAATACATGTCTTATTCTATATGAGCAAAGCTCGGTCAACAGGTACTAACAATTAACATGTTATCAGTATCAGTATCTGCACAGTATTTTCTTTTCCACTACCTCACTTCAAAAAAAGAGAGGAAGTATGAATTGTGGGTAGTATTGTTCCCCTTCACTCAATTACTCTTCAAGCTTTTGTTTTAAAATCGGGTTCGACACATCGTTAATTTATTGAAACTATTTATCTGTGATTTTGAATGTTTACTCGTCAGGACCGTCGAAAGGAAACCCTCCAGTAACCTCAGGAGATTCCAGTGATCCTTCCTTGGGAGTGATTGATAGTCCTCTGTCCCAAGTTATCCCTGATCAATCTCCTGTTAATCCTCCTGGTGTTAAAAAAAGTAACAGAAGAAGTAAGTCAATCCACAATCCTATTTTAAATGAAATAGATATTTCAAATGAAAAAGAGGAAATAAAAGTCTTAAAAATTGGTTAATCTATTTTGGAAAATGATATAAAGAGGAAGCCACTATCTATCGGATGAGAAATGAACTAGCACTCTTAATGGGGGGAAAAGAACTATTGTTAATCATTTGGCTACCAGTAGCGGAGGACGTGCATTGTACATTGTTCAATAGGAATGGGTTGAATTTACCGATGTTTACAGTGTTATATATTAATTTATTTTCCCCAGATAAATTCACATTGCTATGATTGATATGTATTATTTCTCACGGTTTGTTATGGTAGGCCATGAAAAAACTTTTAGGTTCTCTTTAATCCTTACCTTTACCTTAAGCAATACATTTTTCATAATTAGAGTAAGGAAGAATGGTCGGATTCCTCATTTCAATTATAGTTTTATTTTTTATTTAAATTGGTACATTGGTTTAATGTACAACCTTAGTAACAACTATGTCTTGATCATTATCTCTCAAGAGGACTTATCCAATATTGATTGTTGATTTTGATATGTTTTAATGTGGTTTAACTTGAGTTTAATTCTCAAAAAAAATTTTTGTTATTTGTTATTTTGTTTTTAATGTAATTTTATAATTTTTTTGCTGCTGTTTTTTTGTTTGCATTGTTTAACTTGTGATAGATTCCTGTAAACTGTCACTACATACCATCAAAGAAGATCCTGATGAACCCCCCTATCTATCATCATCAGAGGAGGAGGAATGTGCTGAGCGTTTTCCCTCCAAAACCCGTCCGTTTTTATTGGAAATAAAGAAAGAACGTTAGTAGCTTTACAACATGCCACTGCTTAATGCCAGCTGCTTTGCTTCTACCAGATTGTAATTCTTGTAAAATCTAACTCATGCTTGTGCTACTTTGGAATTTTGCGAACAACCGGTTAGATATATCTCTGAAGCACCAAATAATCTGCAACAACATTAGAACAAACTAGGGAAGGTTGTTTGCAATATTGGCTGCTTGCAATAAAATTTAGAGTATACATATATGTATTTGTGTAAGGACCGAATGTAAAGATAAGTATTCAAATATTTCTATTAGCGTTTCCTCATCCTAGAAAGATTGTGAGTGAAATCTTGGATTACCAGTCCAATAAACTAAAAAAAATTATTAAGAATCAAAATCTAAAAAAATTTGTTTATTTATTTTATTCTATGATATTTCATTATTAACAATTAACATGTTATCAGTATTTTCTTTTCCACTACCTCACCTCCAAAATACAGTGGAACTTGGATAATTCAGACTTCTGTAATTCGAAAACTTCTTTATTTCGAAATTTTGTCTTGGTCCCTAGAATTTTATATAAAAACAATGTTAAAATAGCTTGGTTAATTCGAATAGTTTTTTGGATAATTCGAAGTTTTTACAGCGGAAATCTATAGTGAGTGTATAAGTGAACAAGTCATTGTGTGCGATTTTCCAGGAAACGATTGACATTTAACAAAAATTAGGATTTTTAATCAATAATATCTTCATTAACCTAACTTTTTTAATATACAATGTTAAAACATGATGTTTGATTGTTTATTTCAACCACTTGCATAAACTTTTCTAATTCGAATTTTTGGATAATTCGAATTTTTTTCTGGTCCCTTGAGGTTTGAATTATCCAAGTTCTACTGTATTATGAATTGAGGGGGGACGATTGTTATCCTTCACTCAATCACTCTTCAAGCTTTTTTTTTTAAATCGGTGTCTAAAGCAAAATCTCAAATTGAAATATGAATTTTAAAATCGGGATCGACACATCGTTAATTTATTGAAACTATTTATCTGTGATTTTGAATGTTTACTCGTCAGGACCGTCGAAAGGAAACCCTCCAGTAACCTCAGGAGATTCCAATGATCCTTCCTTGGGAGTGATTGATAGTCCTCTGTCCCAAGTTATCCCTGATCAATCTCCTGTTAATCCTCCTGGTGTTAAAAAAAGGAACAGAAGAAGTAAGTCAATTCACAATAACCAGAATGAAATTAATTGTATTTTTTTTTTGTCCATAACAACACTCAAAACCCGCTTACGAGCTATGTAGTTCATTATTTAACATAATTATTTTATAAAATGAGTGAATATAATATTAAACAATACTGTATTTGTAAGGTTTGACTGGCCCTGATATCTGGGATGTTTTAAGTGGGTCAGGAACTGATATTACCTTTGGTAGTTTGACGGATATGTGAATGTTTAATTGTACACTCAGACTAGAGAATTGACAGTCTGATGCCTGTGTTAAAAACACCAAATCGTTAATCTATTGGTTTAACAAATTTTTATACACACTTTTAATTGCTAAATTTCTCATCACTATTTGAAAATCTTATCTTCATGTGTTGTACAAGTTGCATTAAAAGTTACGTTTTACAATGTACATGAAATTAGACTCCTTAGGCTCAATAAATTTGACAGCAAAGATTGAAAAAGGAAGAAGTGTGAATGAAAGAATATGGTAGAACGAGTGGCGATTTTGGTGGAAGACGATGTATTAAATTTTGTACTGTGCTGTTTGGTGTATGAATATGCATTTAATAGAATTTTGTTTTGATACTTTGACACCCATGAAATCTACCGTGTTGAACTAATAAATGTTTGCAGTAGCGTTTACATCTTCATAATCATTTTTATCAGCAAAACACTGTAAGCATGTACTTTATTGAATTCATTTGGCAGGGAGGAAAGCGAAAACTACATCTTCTGAATGCCCTGGAGGTTCAGATCCCTTATGTGCCCCTGACATACCCCCTGCTTCCACAGAAGGTATAACAAAGATAATTCAGACACAGCTAAATAAAAATCTCATGATAGCTGGTACCTTGAAATTAACCCTTGTTAATTGTCTGTAGTTAAAGATTTACATACTTGATCAGTCTAAAAGTAAATAATAAAAAAAACTCAATAATTCATAAACTGATAATGACAAACATAAAAATTTGTTCTATTTGTAACTACAATGATGTAGGCAAAACAAAGTACGGTCCTTAGAAATAAAAACTTCCAAAAATCTTTGGGCCATGTGACCCTTGTATCTCATTGTTTCAGTTTTAGCTTAACCTAACCTGAGAAATCAGGACACTTTTACAATACATGTGCAGCTACATATTTTACCACCGAAACAACTAATTTGGTTTCTTATCATATACAATTTAAATAAATCCGGTTTCTATATAATTTCTCATTTAAAACATGAAGTGTCTTGTCCCTTTTCTTTTTCTCAGAATGCATAGATAATAATACCAACAGAGAGAGTGTTATACCAAAATCCTTGCTCATACCTGAGTCCGTACCGGTTTCCTCTTCAGTTTTGAATAGGAAAGGCAACAAAAAAACACTAAGTGAGTCGAGAAAATTATTATTGGAAGAGGTCTTTCTGATTTTCACAGTTGATCCATTTCGGTTTTATTCGCATAAAACATTAAGCTTTGTTATATGTCCAAATGTACTTTGATCCCCTCATGATTGTTGGATAAAGTAATTCATTGATTTTTACAAAGTACTTGAATATTTTGTATTTAAGATGAGTACAAAAGAATGTATTTGTAAATTTATCACACATTTTCAATTTAAAGTGGTTAAGTTGGCGGTCTACCCACATAAAAATCCACCTTTACACTTGAATATAACAGTGCCGAGAGCGTGGAAGAAGTTAATAAGAATCCTGGTTATGATCACATTGCACCGTAAACAAGTTTAACTCAATCGCCTATGTCCGCAGATTAACTATAAGCTAAATTGTAATTTTAGTTTTTGTAAATTAATTGAGTTATTGTGTTCAGTAAATGACGCTTTTGTTTTTAAAATTAACCCTTTAAGGAGTAACGACGTTTTAAAACATCATTATTTCAGAGCTGTTAAGGAGTAAGGGTGAAAACTCAAAACACACCTTAAATTAAATTGCAACATGGAGTAAATATAGTTAGAAACATGTTTAAGGTTCAAAATGCCCTAAAATATACATTTTAGTACTTTTTTCAATCAATTTTCAATAAGTAACTAAAGAAAGCACCGAGTGATGTTTTGTAAACAAATATCTCTCAGCTACAGAGATACAGGCGTCAATAATAGGTGAGTGTAGAACGCATTCACTTTTATTCAGTGCTAATAAATAACAGGTCTAATAAAACTTCATGCCGCGCTGCCACTTTTTTTATTGGAAGTGGCGGATTACTCCCAAGGCACATCAACAGTCGTAGCGGCTTTTTGCGCACCCCTGCGTGGGTTGCGGCATTATCACATAGTGAAAAGCCATTGGTGATTGGCGGGATTTGAACCCGGGACTTTGGGCACCAAAGCCCCGCGCTCTACCCCTAGACCAGCGCGCTCCCTGTGCCGCCACTTTTTCCGCCCAAACTTCCCGCCGCGACCATCCCGCCTAAGAAACCCTCCGCAGATTACCCACAACCTACCGAAAACACATAATTACATGCATCTCTGCGTGTCTTTAATGATCGATTTATAGCTTATGAATCAATCTATGTCGGCTTATATGTATTTGAACAAATTTCGTGAAATGACGTTTAAAAACGTCGCTACTCCTTGTTGCAGAACCATAAAAAAGACGTTTTAAAACGTCAATCTTATTTTGAAGCAGAAATACAGTACTTTTTAAAGGGTTAAAGTCACATTTGGAATAGATCCGTGATCTGGTATTGTGCAGTTTTAGCTACGGTATCAATATAGTACAATTAATTGTGAACTGAATGCAAATTATAAATGATTAAGATTATATTTAGTTCTGTATTATAATTTGAAAACTAACCTAGAGAGAAAAATGTTGTGTACGTTTTTACACTAGTTGTACATATTATTAATGCATTTAGAATACTGCATTTTTCTCTACATGGCTTTTGTAAATGAACATTTATTTGCTACCTCGATGGCACAAATTATTGAAAAAATTACCTTGATATACGACCCTCAATTAGACGTGTACCTCAAAAAAAGACGAGTTTTTGATAAATACTCTTAAGAATCGTCTTATCAAGGTTCTACCGTATGTGGGAAAAATCAATGTGAAGAGTTTTAAAAAATTAGTTTGAATATTTCTCTATTGCATTTTCCTCAGTTTGTGATTGAGCCTATAAACCTATTTGTAGTTGACTGGATGGGGGAATTAAAATGCAAATGCGACCATTGTGCAATTGATGAGTGTGAAGAAGAATCTTGTTTTGAAGGTGATGGTGATTCCTGCTTACCTGATACTGTATCTGTCAGTCCTCAACCTGCTGTATCTGTCAGTCCTCAACCTGCTGTATCTGTCAGTCCTCAACCTGCTGTATCTGTCAGTCCTCAACCTGCTGTATCTGTCAGTCCTCAACCTACTGTATCTGTCAGTCCTCAACCTGCTGTATCTGTCAATCCTCAACCTACTGTATCTGTCAGTCCTCAACCTAAACCTTCTCCTGCTCATAACAAAATACGTAAGTGTCTCATAACAAATTTATTATATTTTGTCATTACGTTCGATTGAACTCAAAATATGTTTATTTCTGTATATAAATTCCAACATAATTTTTCTTCATCATAGCTCATGCATAACAGTTGTTTTTGACATCTGTTATGTATTTAGAAATTTTTTTTCATTCTAGAGTCAGAAAATTTGGACTTTCTTCACTATTAAATTATCGGCAAAATATTCAAGTGAGCTAAAATTTCAAGTTTTTACGAGCTATATTAAGGAGGTTAGGTTCCAAAATTAGCAATGTAAAGGGAGTTTAAGTCTTCCCGCTAGCGCAAAAAAATGTATGTTCCGCGTCAGCGCTGAGTCAGATCGTCTGTTGAGGCTCCATGATGAGTAGTGACGACCTCTACTGCACACCTTAACTGTGTCTGAGTCATTGGCGGCAAGGGTAGTGACCAAACTAGTTAATCCGTTACACTGCCCTCTCTCTGCATAGTCACTGGTACTGTTTCAGTTCAGTATGGTGCGTGGCTTACTATGGTAATCTGAAGTTTTTGCCGATTTCGAGTGAAATGCCTACTAGTGTTTTACGTGCCTATGTGGTTTACCGTTTATTGTAGACAGTGCTATGTATACATAGTGTGTGTTGCTCTTTTGTTATGGCGGAGAAACAGAAACGTGTGGTTTTGGAACTCAACAAAAAACTAGAAATTATTAAACGAAAATATTTTTTAAGGATTATTTTTTTTAAATACATGGAAAAATCTTAACCATGAAAATTAGCTAATGTATAACATGAATTCAAAATATCACTGGATACGGTGAACGGCTTCTCCTAAACTAGTACTATTTTTTAACGCATTTGCTACTTTCACAGCTCTTAAGTCCTCACTGCTTTTTCAAGTTCGAATTTTTTATTTGTTAAAATAAATACAATTTTAAAAATTAATTTTCTGCTAAACCTCTTTAATTTTTGGGAAATTTTCATTTTGCTGTATTAAACTTTTTTGTATTATTAAGATTTTATTCTATATTAAATTTTTACTAATTTCCTCAATTTACATCCAATGATAAATATTTTATTATTCCATTGTTAGAATCCCCTGAAGCCTCAAAAACTAGTGAAGAGGATGCAGAGTGTGATTTCTTCTGTGTAACTGACGGAAGCGGTAATGTGTTTCAAATACCCTTTTCCATTCTTCCCACTCCTTCTTCATCACCTGTCAATGAACTTGTGGAATATGATGGACCAACTTTTGATATAGATGACAACAATTTTGTTCCTGCAACTCCTCCTATTTCTTCTAATCCTGATGAGCATTCTGAGAAATGTGAGTAACTTTTTTTATTTTTTTTTTACAATGTTCAGTGTCTTATTTGTTTAAAGGCTGTTAAAAAATGGCTCTGAATATATTTTTACCTAGAGGGTTTTTATAGAAATCTTAGAAATGTAAGTAATCTCATCGCTTACCGTAAATGATGTTGTGCATTCCTGAGCTTGCTCTGTGGACCACCGGATCTGCGCCGTGCCATGCATGACACACGCACGGTTATCACCATGTGGTGGGAGCCCTCTATTAATTGATTGTTGATTCATTCCGGATGGACAGACAAATAAGGATGTTGTGTTTATATTTGCTCCATGCTTAAAGCAAAAAACGTCATATTAGGCTTAGATGGGTGCATCTTTTAATGTATAGAGTGTTCTTCATCCTCATACACACCTCTCTTCATGCGGGCTTAGTGTCTGTCTTTGACTTACAATTGCCCCATATGACCTCAAGAGAACAATACATCGGCGTCTAAATCATATACTTCGTCTTGAGGTTCAGTCATGTTCATTAAACAGGAAATGTGGAGAGGGTTTATTGTGTCAACAAAACCGCATGAATAGTTATGAACTAGCATAAATCAAAATTGATTCTGTGTTACTACTTGAATATTTTTGGTTAAATTTGTGGCCTATTCGCCTAGAAAGGTTTTGGACTCCATTACGGAAATCTTATTTATTTTTGTGTATTTCATTCTTTTGAGGGATAAGAAAGCATATATATGTCTGCTTTCATTACAATTGGGAACCTCCGCTATACCACTGAAGTCGTTCCATCCTCTTGTCCATCCTAAATCTGGTAATTGGTTTGACTTCATTTTATATGACAGATAGAAAATAAACTGCAGCCAACTAAGGCTAGGTTTGTTTCCAGCCTGTTAGCCCACAATTGCGTTGCCGTCATAAAATCAAAAACTATCATTGAACTCCATGATGATTTTTGATGAGTTTTACCTTCTCTGGTGCAAAATTGAAGTACACTAAAACCTAATTTTTTTTTATTTTGATGGGCCACAGTCATTACGGTTGTGATGGCAAATACATAGTGTAGCTTATTTGACTGATACAAAGCTGCCCCAGCTTACGACAGTTTACTTTTCATGTCCTATAGCCAATTTGGAATTTACTCTAATAACCATGTATTGAAACGGTTTTGTTTTCAGTGCTTAAAGATGCAGACCAAGTGTAGCTTATTTGACTGATACAAAGCTGCCTCAGCTTACGACATTTTCCTTTTGCTGTCCTAAAGCCAATTTGGAATTCACTCTGTTAACCATGTATTGAAACATTTTTTTTCAGTGCTTGAAGAAGACCAAAGACTGTCCATCGATACCGAGCCATCACCCTTTGATGATCCAGATGTCGCAGAGATAAAACAAAGTAAATACCACTGATATTTAATCACATTTAGTTAACAAGATTCTTTTAAGATCAATCATTTTGTGACTGTGTAACCCGTTATTTTCAATTTTTAACATGCAGTTGATAAGTTTTGTAAAAACTATTTAGTTTTGAAGAATCAATCGCATAAAGTAATACAGTACATTGTAGACCCCAGTAATGCTGATCACATTAACCCCTCAATGGTTTTATTATTTTTTTAATATAGTAAACAACCAAAAAAGGTTAATTTTTTCAAAAATTTGTTATTGTTTATGTTTTAAAAAAAAAGTAGATTTAAGGATAAAAAACATTTGTTAAATCTAATTCAGTGTCAAATTTGAATTAAACTTTTTATATTAAATTAAACTTATATTAGGATTAAATCTTTCCATATTAGCCTAGATACTACCATATTAGGCATTGATCACAAAGAAAAAGGTCACCGGGATGAACTTGCTGGTGGCGAGATGTAAACAACCAACCGTGCAGCTGTTTTGAGTTATTCATAACATCACTTACAAAAATAAATGCCTAAGGATAAAGTTATTAAGTGAATGCTAACACATTCTAGCAGTGAACCAACAAACTTCGACGATATATTGAGACAGAGAACAATAGAAACATTGTGTTACTAGGGACCGATATAACGCCAGAGGTTTTTTAGATCTTATTAGCTGACAGCATATGTCTGCAAAAACTTTTAAGGGTTTTGTTATAAATTAACTTTAATTTTTAAACGTTTATCAATAAATACAAATTGCTTTGTATAACAACTCCAAGACTCCCATTTTCTGGTTGCTTCGTTTAATTCTTTTAGCAGTAAAATTAGAGTATAGTTGTACAATAAAACCTCTCTTAACCGAACTAAAGGGAGCATTAGTTATTTTGGATTACCAAAATTTCTGTTATTAATATTATGTTGTCTTTTGAATGTTAAGATGACAAATGTGAAAGTATATTAACAAATTCTCTTATTAGAATACAATATGTAAATATTTTTACCCTTTAAAATACATAATGATAAATATATTTACACATAAAAGATATTGTAAAAATACTCATTCTATTATAACAACAACAAAAAACATGCTGAAGGTCACTTAACCTCCCCCACCATATTCCCCCCACAACTGACACCCCGAACTACAGCTGTTCCGAGTTTCAGGCCGGTATATTGCAAACTCCATGTTTTGTAGAAAATTAAAATGAAAAGTAATCCCTCAACCATCCGCACATTAATAATACTATTATAATATAACGATATTATTATTAGGTATTAATCATAGTTTTTAAAAAAGGGTGGTTTATTGGACCAAATCGCCATCAGCCAAGGGTCAGTCCCAAGGTGGCAGTATATGAGAGGTCCTTTTGTACAATTATTTGTAAATTAACTTATCTAATTTTATAATCGAAATCAAACAGTTTAGTTGCGAAAAAAAACACTACCTTGTTATAACAGATAAATGTTAATGATGGGACAGAAGATAAAATCTATCCTTACTGTTAATCTTATTTTTAGATCCAAAAATTTCCTTATTTTTGAACTTATAAAAATTGTTGTTCCGCAGTAACAATTCTTTACGTTTCAGGACTGAAGAAGGATAACGACGCGCTTATTTCGATACTAACGAAATCCAAAGAGCAAATGTCTTTACGTGAGTAACTTTGTTTTAATGTTGTGGCGCTGCTTCCACTTGCTCAGCCAACCCTCAGAAGCTTTAAAATCAGGAATACCAAGCTCCTTAGCTTAAGATTCAGCTTTCATTTTGATCAAAGGTCCAGAGAGTAGTATGCTATTCATGCGTTGCTGTTGAAACCACTGCAGAATAGCACGATCTAAGTCTTCATGCTGAGGCTTTCTCATTTTCTTTTTACCACCATGCACATCTGCGTCAAGCCATTTGCGCCTATCCTTCCAAATGGTAGCCACAGTCGATTGGGAAAGCCCCGTTCGCCGAACAACATCAGTTTGTTTTTCTCCATTTTCAATCGCCTTAACTAATGCAACTTTTTCATCAACGGTGAGCACTTTCCGCTTTCTTGGTAGCATGACAGTTAGAATAAAACACAAAACAGTATTCAATAACTACACAGTACAGTAAGGAGAAATACAGGTACGATACTAACAGTCAGGCAGTACGTGGCTAACTGAGGTGTTTGGCTCAACTTCCGCGCTACTCCCCCACTACTGTTGGCCGCCCGCCCCTCACCCCTCGTGACGACTCA
The DNA here is from genome assembly GCA_023375725.1 of Nephotettix cincticeps. Classification (NCBI taxonomy): domain Eukaryota; kingdom Metazoa; phylum Arthropoda; class Insecta; order Hemiptera; family Cicadellidae; genus Nephotettix; species Nephotettix cincticeps. The sequence goes on from CM041784.1 coordinate 57,798,325, forward strand.
TCCACACCCTCACCTAAAAACTGGAAATAACCGGTTACGGGCATTGACCTTGAGGCCAAATGACGATCGCTAGTCAAATGGTACGACTCAAAATTTTGTTTTATTGTAATGTTTTACTGTATTTTCTTTATTGTTCCAAGTATTTACATCGTTATAGAGAATGAACAATATCGTTATTTAGAGAGAAAAAATACATTGTTCTTATGGGAGACCAAACGTTAATGTCAATATCAATCGTTATAGAGGAAGTATCGTTATAGAGAGAATCGCTATATGGAGAGTTCACTGTACATTGTAGACCCCAGTAATGCTGATCACATTAACCCCTCAATGGTTTTATTATTTTTTTAATATAGTAAACAACCAAAAAAGGTTAATTTTTTCAAAAATTTGTTATTGTTTATGTTTAAAAAAAAAATAGATTTAAGGATAAAAAACATTTGTTAAATCTAATTCAGTGTCAAAATTTGAATTAAACTTTTTATATTAAATTAAACTTATATTAGGATTAAATCTTTCCGTATTAGCCTAGATACTACCATATTAGGCATTGATCACAAAGAAAAAGGTCACCGGGATGAACTTACTGGTGGCGAGATGTAAACAACCAACCGTGCAGCTGTTTTGAGTTATTCATAACATCACTTACAAAAATAAATGACTAAGGATAAAGTTATTAAGTGAATGCTAACACATTCTAGCAGTGAACCAACAAACTTCGACGATATATTGAGACAGAGAACAAAAGAAACATTGTGTTATTAGGGACCGATATAACGCCAGAGGTTTTTTAGATCTTATTAACTGACAGCATATGTCTGCAAAAACTTTCAAGGGTTTTGTTATAAATTAACTTTAATTTTTAAACGTTTATCAATAATTACAAATTGCTTTGTATAACAACTCCAAGACTTCCATTTTCTGGTTGCTTCGTTTAATTCTTTTAGCAGTAAAATTAGAGTATAGTTGTACAATAAAACCTCTCTTAACCGAACTAAAGGGAGCAGGAGTTATTTTGGATTACCAAAATTTCTGTTATTAATATTATGTTGTCTTTTGAATGTTAAGATGACAAATGTGAAAGTATATTAACAAATTCTCTTATTAGAATACAATATGTAAATATTTTCACCCTTTAAAATACATAATGATAAATATATTTACACATAAAAGATATTGTAAAAATACTCATTCTATTATAACAACAACAAAAAACATGCTGAAGGTCACTTAACCTCCCCCACCATATTCCCCCCACAACTGACACCCCGAACTACAGCTGTTCCGAGTTTCAGGCCGGTATATTGCAAACTCCATGTTTTGTAGAAACTTAAAATGAAAAGTAATCCCTCAACCATCCGCACATTAATAATACTATTATAATATAACGATATTATTATTAGGTATTAATCATAGTTTTTAAAAAAGGGTGGTTTATTGGACCAAATCGCCATCAGCCAAGGGTCAGTCCCAAGGTGGCCGTATATGAGAGGTCCTTTTGTACAATTATTTGTAAATTAACTTATCTAATTTTATAATCGAAATCGAACAGTTTAGTTGTGAATAAAAACACTACCTTGTTATAACAGATAAATGTTAATGATGGGACAGAAGATAAAATCTATCCTTACTGTTAATCTTATTTTTAGATCCAAAAATTTCCTGATTTTTGAACTTATAAAAATTGTTGTTCCGCAGTAACAATTCTTTATGTTTCAGGACTGAAGAAGGATAACGACGCGCTTATTTCGATACTAACGAAATCCAAAGAGCAAATGTCTTTACGTGAGTAACTTTGTTCAGTACAATAAGTATCAATTTAAACTGTGAAGTTTCAAGACATGTAATGGGAGTTAGTTGTGTAAGGGTGATTTTTTACAGATAAGAAGATCAAAAAATAAGGCCTATATATTATAAAATTTATTAGAACTATTAGTGAAGTAGGTGGCTTTGAATGGAGAAAGTTGTTTAAGTAAAAACAAATACTATTTTACTACATTAAAATGAAATAAGAATTCCTTAATTTATCCAGATAATGTAAAGGCCACGAAGCTCTTTCCCTGTCTTAACCAGATCTGATATCTTAGAGCAAGCAGTACCTGCACCTCTTTTAACTCACTTCTAAAAAACATCTATGTTATCTATTTTAATAGAATTTTATTTTTTCCTTTACCCAGTGTTTTGTTAAAAAGTCATTGCATTAAAAGCTACACTGGAACATTCTAAAAACGTTTTTCAACATTTTATTAACATTTTTGCTGATAAAAACTAACTAAACTAACATGTTCTAAATTTAGAGTTTGTAGTTTACGGGTCACATGTTGCATAGTTTCAATATTGCTTTTATGGGACTAATAATAAAAGATAGATGGTAAGAGTTACAAACTCTCTAAAGCCACGTTTACTCAAGGCCAGTAGGCGGGCAACTAGCCTGTGATTTTAGAGCTTGGTCGTTCACAGAGGGAAGATTAATTGCTCCAAGTAACCTGTCCGCCTACAGGCCTCGTGTAAACGCAGCTTAACTTATTGTTGAAAACACAAGTAGTTTTCCATTCAAAAAATTTGTTGACTGATCGTCTTTTTATATACTGAGTTTTGAAGGAACATACTGTGTACTTGGCTTCCAATTAAGTAAAACATGTATATGGTAGGAGAATAATGTATACTTTATTTCCTTTTTGCTGGTTAATTTTAATTTATATTTTTGTCTTGCTATCATTAGTTGAAGGCAGTTCCAAAGTCCTGGCAACGGAAGCTTCGACACTCAACGGTTCCAAGCCTGAGGGTGGCAAAAAAGCTCCTTGCGCCAGTAAGAAACATACAAGTGAGTTTTTAAAATCCCTCAGCATAATAAAATGTATTTGATCAGTATCTACTGTGTTTTGGACTTTTTTTGTATAGAAAGCTTTTCATCCTCATACACACATCTCTCCATGCGGGCTTAGTGTCTGTCTTTGATTTACAATTGCCCCATATGACCTCAAGAGAATAATACATCGGCGTCCAAATTACATTCTTCGTCTTGAGGTTCAGTCATGTTCATTAAACAGGAAATGTGGAGAGGGTTTATTGTGTCAACAAAACCGCATGAATAGTTATAAACTAGCATAAAACCTAAATTGATTCTGTGTTACTACTTGAATATTTTTGGTTAAATTTGTGGCCGATTCGCCCAGAAAGGTTTTACAGAAAGGCAGATACATAGTGTAGCTTATTTGACTGATATAAAGCTGCCTCAGCTTACGACAGTTTCCTTTTGCTGTCCTAAAGCCAATTTGCAATTCACTCTGTTACCCATGTATTGAAACGGTTTTGTTTTCAGTGCTTAAAGATGCATACCAAGTGTAGCTTATTTGACTGATATAAAGCTGCCTCAGCTTACGACAGTTTCCTTTTGCTATCCTAAAGCCAATTTGGAATTCACTCTGTTAACCATGTATTTAAACGGTTTTGTTTTCAGTTCTTGAGGAAGACCTAAGTTTGTCCTTCAATAGACAGCCTTCTGATAATCCAGAAGTCTCCGTGCTAAAACAAGGTAAATACCACTGATATTTAATCACAATTAGTTAACAAGATTCTTTTTAGATCGATCATTTCGTGACTGTTTAACCTGTTATTTTCAATTTCTAAGGCATATTTAAAAAAAATTGTTATTGTTTATAATCCATGTTTTGTAGAAACTTAAAATAAAAAGTAACCCCTCGACAATCTGCACGTTAATAATACTATTATAATATAACAATATTATTATTAGGTATTAATTATAGTTTTTAAAATAGGATGGTTTATGCGGCCAAATCGCCATCAGCTTAAGGTCAGTCCCAAGGTAGCCGGATATGAGGTGTCTTCTTGTAGAATTATTTGTAAATTAAGTTTACTAATTTTATAATCAAAATCAAACACAGTTTTGTTTGTGGCGAACAATAACACTACCTTGTTACAACGGATAAATGTTAATGATAAATGGGATAGAAGATCAAATCTATCCTTTATCTTAATCCTATTTTTAGATCCAAAAATTTCCTGATTTTTGAACTCAAAATAAATTGTTGTTCCGCAGTAACAAAAGATTTATTGATGATAAATGTTTATTCATTACAATTCCTTGTGTTTCAGGGCTGAAGGAGGACAACGGGGAGCTCATTACGATAGTAACGAATTCTGAAGACAAAATATCTGTCCGTGAGTAACTTTGTCTAATACTATAAGTGTTTATTTAAACTGAGAAGTTTAAAAATATGTAATAGGAGTTAGTTGTGTAAGGGTAATTTTTTCAGTTAAGAAGATCAAATAATTAGGCCTATATATAATCAAATTTATTGGAACTAATAGTGAAGTAGGTGGCTTTGAATGAAGAAAGTTATTTAAGTGAAAACAATACTATTTTACTACTTTATCCAGATAAAGTAAAGGCCACAAGGCTCCTTCCCGCATCTTAACCTGATATGATATCTTAGAGGAAACAGTACCGACACCTTTTTTTACTCACTTCCTATAAAAATGTCTAATGTTATGTATTTTATTAGAATTTTATTTCTTTCTTTTACTCAGTGAATTGATAAAAATCTTCTCATTAAAAACTAAACTGACACATTCCAAAAAAGTTTATCTCTTAATTGTCATCTCTTTTTGACCAACGTGGAGCCATTGAATTAGTACAGTATTACACAATATAAAATGTTAACAATTTAGAAAATTAACAATTAGCTAACAACACAAATTAGCTCACTTGCTTTGCTCGACTGACTGAGCTGTCCACACGGCGTCAGTGCGAGGCAGGCTGTGTAGCAGGTCCGTTTTTGAGTGGTGGGGGCAGGTTGTCTACTCCTCATGCAAATCGACTTGCCAAGCAGGTTGACAAGCAACTTGCCTGTGATTTTAAGAGCTTGGTCGTTCACATAGGGAAGGTTACTTGCCTAAGGTTAATTGCTCCAAGTAACCTGTCCGCCTACTGGCCTCGTGTAAACGTGGTTTAACTGATTGGTGAAAACACAAGTAGTTTTCCTTACAAAAAATTTGTTGACTATTCGTCTTTTTATATACTGAGTTTTCAAAGATCATACTGTGTACTTGGCTTCTAATTAGGTAAAACATGTATATGGTGGGGGAATAATGTATACTTAATTTCCTTTTTGCTGGTTAATTTTCATTTATTTTTGGTCTTGTTAGTTCAAGGCAGCTCCAAATTCCTGGAAGCTTCATCTTCCACTGATAGCAAACCTGAGGATGGGAAAGAGGCTCCTCGCGCCAGTAAAAAACATACAAGTGAGTTTTTCAAATCCTTTTCCAAATCCAAACTTTATTAATTTTATAATAAAAATCAAACACAGTTTTGTTTGTGGCAAACAATAACACTACCTTGTTACAACAGATAAATGTTATTTTTAGATCCAAAAATTTCCTGATTTTTGAACTCAAAATAAATTGTTGTTCCGCAGTAACAAAAGATTTATTGATGATAAATGTTTATTCATTACAATTCCTTGTGTTTCAGGGCTGAAGGAGGACAACGGCGAGCTCATTACGATAGTAACAAATTCTGAAGACAAAATATCTGTCCGTGAGTAACTTTGTCTAATACTATAAGTGTTTATTTAAACTGTGAAGTTTAAAAATATGTAATAGGAGTTAGTTGTGTAAGGGTAATTTTTTCAGTTAAGAAGATCAAATAATTAGGCCTATATATAATCAAATTTATTGGAACTAATAGTGAAGTAGGTGGCTTTGAATGAAGAAAGTTATTTAAGTGAAAACAATACTATTTTACTACTTTATCCAGATAAAGTAAAGTCCACAAGGCTCCTTCCCGCATCTTAACCTGATATGATATCTTAGAGGAAACAGTACCCACACCTTTTTTTACTCACTTCCTATAAAAATGTCTAATGTTATGTATTTTATTAGAATTTTATTTCTTTCTTTTACTCAGTGAATTGATAAAAATCTTCTCATTAAAAACCCTCAGCTTACGACAGTTTCCTTTTGCTATCCTAAAGCCAATTTGGAATTCACTCTGTTAACCATGTATTTAAACGGTTTTGTTTTCAGTTCTTGAAGAAGACCTAAGTTTGTCCTTCAATAGACAGCCTTCTGATAATCCAGAAGTCTCCGTGCTAAAACAAGGTAAATACCACTGATATTTAATCACAATTAGTTAACAAGATTCTTTTTAGATCGATCATTTCGTGACTGTTTAACCTGTTATTTTCAATTTCTAAGGCATATTTAAAAAAAAATTGTTATTGTTTATAATCCATGTTTTGTAGAAACTTAAAATAAAAAGTAACCCCTCGACAATATGCACGTTAATAATACTATTGTAATATAACAATATTATTATTAGGTATTAATTATAGTTTTTAAAATAGGATGGTTTATGCGGCCAAATCGCCATCAGCTTAAGGTCAGTCCCAAGGTAGCCGGATATGAGGTGTCTTCTTGTAGAATTATTTGTAAATTAAGTTTACTAATTTTATAATCAAAATCAAACACAGTTTTGTTTGTGGCGAACAATAACACTACCTTGTTACAACAGATAAATGTTAATGATAAATGGGATAGAAGATCAAATCTATCCTTTATCTCAATCCTATTTTTAGATCCAAAAATTTCCTGATTTTTGAACTCAAAATAAATTGTTGTTCCGCAGTAACAAAAGATTTATTGATGATAAATGTTTATTCATTACAATTCCTTGTGTTTCAGGGCTGAAGGAGGACAACGGCGAGCTCATTACGATAGTAACGAATTCTGAAGACAAAATATCTGTCCGTGAGTAACTTTGTCTAATACTATAAGTGTTTATTTAAACTGTGAAGTTTAAAAATATGTAATAGTGAATTGATAAAAATCTTCTCATTAAAAACTAAACTGACACATTCCAAAAAAGTTTATCTCTTAATTGTCATCTCTTTTTGACCAACGTGGAGCCATTGAATTAGTACAGTATTACACAATATAAAATGTTAACAATTTAGAAAATTAACAAACATCCAACAGCACTGTTTACTGTTTGTCACAAATTAGCTCACTTGCTTTGCTCGACTGACTGAGCTGTCCACACGGCGTCAGTGCGAGGCAGGCTGTGTAGCAGGTCCGTTTTTGAGTGGTGGGGGCAGGTTGTCTACTCCTCATGCAAATCGACTTGCCAAGCAGGTTGACAAGCAACTTGCCTGTGATTTTAAGAGCTTGGTCGTTCACATAGGGAAGGTTACTTGCCTAAGGTTAATTGCTCCAAGTAACCTGTCCGCCTACTGGCCTCGTGTAAACGTGGTTTAACTGATTGGTGAAAACACAAGTAGTTTTCCTTACAAAAAATTTGTTGACTATTCGTCTTTTTATATACTGAGTTTTCAAAGATCATACTGTGTACTTGGCTTCTAATTAGGTAAAACATGTATATGGTGGGGGAATAATGTATACTTAATTTCCTTTTTGCTGGTTAATTTTCATTTATTTTTGGTCTTGTTAGTTCAAGGCAGCTCCAAATTCCTGGAAGCTTCATCTTCCACTGATAGCAAACCTGAGGATGGGAAAGAGGCTCCTCGCGCCAGTAAAAAACATACAAGTGAGTTTTTCAAATCCTTTTCCAAATCCAAACTTTATTAATTTTATAATAAAAATCAAACACAGTTTTGTTTGTGGCAAACAATAACACTACCTTGTTACAACAGATAAATGTTAATGATAAATGGGATAGAAGATCAAATCTATCCTTTATCTCAATCCTATTTTTAGATCCAAAAATTTCCTGATTTTTGAACTCAAAAAAATTGCTGTTCCGCAGTAACAAAAGATTTATTGATGATAAATGTTAATTCATTACAATTCCTTGTTTTTCAATACTGATGAGAAAAACGACAAGTTTATTACGATAGTAACAAGTTCTAAAGAGAAACTGTCTATTCGTGAGTAACTTTGTCCAATACAATAAGCATAAATTTGAACTGTGAAGTTTAAAGATATGTAATAGGAGTTGGTTTTGTAAGGGTGATTTTTTCAGATAAGAAGATCAAATAATTAGGCCTATATGTAAAAAAAATTATTAGAACTAATAGTGAAGTAGGTGGCTTTGAATGGAGAAAGTTATTTAAGTGAAAACAATACTATTTTACTACATTGAAATGAAATATAAATCCCTTAATTTATCCAGATAAAGTAAAGGCCACAAGGCTTTTTCCCGCCCTCTTAACCTGATCTGATATCTTAAGAGTAAGCAGTACCCGCACCTTTTTGTCTCACTTCCTAATGAAACATCTAATGTTAACAATTTTATTATAATTTATTCATATGATAAACCTTTTGATTTCAAACTAAACCAATATCCTCTAAATTTTTAGTTTGTATTTGAAGAGCCTTGATTAGTACAGTATTACACAATATAAAATGTTAACATATAGAAATTAACAATTACTAACAACAAATTAGCACGCTTTTCACTGACTGAGCTGACACGGCGTCAGTGCGGGCATGTTAGCAGGCCGTTGAGTGTGGGGGCAGGTTGTCTATGCAAATCGACTTGCAGCAGGTGAGAACTTTGGTTTTTAAAGCCGCGTTTACAGAGGCCAGTAGGCGAAGTGCAGTGTTATCTGAGCAAGTAATGACATGAATCTGGGAATTTGTATTGAATCCACACGACGAATTGTGAGCGAAGAATGTGAAGAAACTATGGGCGAGAGAGTGATCTTCTGTGTTATATTGATGACATACAAGAAATTACGCAGATCTTATACTGAATTGACGAGTCAAGTGTATTATGTTCTGGAAATGTTCCTTTTTCCATTATTCCTTTCATCATATACGAGCAATTTACAATTGGCACGTCTAAATTGGTTGTACTGCTGCCTGATTTTGCACTTTTCACTGTTATGGCCATTTCACCAGAGTAAGTGGCTTGTGAAGCTTTTATTTTAGGTTTAGCTTCAGTTATTCCAAACCCTTCAATTTTCATAGCGGAAAATATTTCACCGAGGGCTGTTTTCCGTGCATTCTTGTTCTTGTACAACTCAGAAAAATGGTCGCATAGTTTCACCTAATTGTCATCTCTTTTGGACCAACATGGAGCCATTGAATTAGTGCAGTATTGCACAATATAAAATGTTAACAATTTAGAAAATTAACAAATATCCAACAGCACTGTTTACTGTTTGTCACAAATTAGCTCACTTGCTTTGCTCGACAGACTGAGCTGTCCACACGGCGTCAGTGCGAGGCAGGCTGTGTAGCAGGTCCGTTTTTGAGTGGTGGGGGGCAGGTTGTCTACTCCTCGTGCAAATCGATTTGCCTAGCAGGTTGACAAGCAACTTGCCTGTGATTTTAAGAGCTTGGTCGTTCACATAGGGAAGGTTACTTGCTTAAGTTTAATTGCTCCAAGTAACCTGTCCGCCTACTGGCCTCGTGTAAACGTGGTTTAACTTATTGGTGAAAACATAAGTAGTTTTCCTTATAAAAAATTTGTTGACTATTCGTCTTTTTATATAATGAGTTTCCAAAGATCATACTGTGTACTTGGCTTCTAATTAGGTAAAACATGTATATGGTGGGGGAATAATGTATACTTAATTTCCTTTTTGCTGGTTAATTTTCATTTATTTTTGGTCTTGTTAGTTAAAGGCAGCTCCAAATTCCTGACGACGAAAGCTTCATCTTCCACCGATAGCAAACCTGAGGGTGGGAAAGAGGCTCCTCGCGCCAGTAAAAAACATACAAGTGAGTTTTTCAAATCCCTGAGCACAATAAAATATATTTGGTTAGTATCTACTGTTTTTCGGACCAAACTAATTTTTATTTACCATAGTTAAAATTAATATATAGGATTGAGTCGATTCCAAATGTAGATTCTTGATCCCACCAATTCTCAGAGTTGGAAATGGAATCAAAAATGATTGTCTAAAGTCCATTCCGATTCCATGGATTCCATGCGTCTGTTGTTCCACTGACGATAAACAGTGAATGCAATGCTTTGAGTATTCTGTGTGATAATAAATGATAAAGTTTGTTTCATTTTCTCCCAGGTTTTTTTCATGTATAACAATAAAGCATCTACAAGCTCGACCTCGTCGCGATGTTGTAATAAGAAACCGTTGTCATTGTTTTGGTGAAACTTGGATCAGGACATCAATCGTCGCCCTACCTACTCAAAATTATCTTGCACTTCAGTATATCCTAGTAGCCGTGTAAATAAAAAATAATATTTCTTTTCAGTGCAATCTGATATTCGGCTTCATACCAAAGTGGAACAAATACCCAGTAGAATTTAATTAATATTCTACATTACTCATTTTCAGTTAGTGATAAACTTTAAATATGATTACGATATTGAATTTCTAAATACAAACCATACCATTGTCGAAGCCGATTGTCGGAATACTTTTAATTATTATTCTGTATAGTAAACTTTTTCAGCATCGACGGCGATCAGCAATCATTCAGCAATCGGCATCGACGACGATATGGATTATATATTGAAATTCAATATTGTATCCAAGTTTATCAGTTACTGAGATAAGAATAATTATGTTACAACCTTGGACTGACTAGTGACTTTCTTGCATTATTTTCAAAAGGATACGAATCATGTCAGTCGCCGTCTTCACGTTAGTGTTCAAGCAAAGATGTTCCGTATTGACGATGTAATCTCAAACAAAACGTTTTAGAGTTTTAATACTCATTCTATTCGGTCTATCAGAAATTTTGGATATTTATTAAATTCTATTCTGTCAGAGCCGGAAGATTACTTTTAAAAGAAATATTGGTTTTTATTTACGTGGAATAAACTGAAAGTTCACAATAATTTTGAATTGCCAGGGTGACAATTTGTATTTCAGTAGTCATAAAAATCCTTAGATTAGACAATACATCAAGTTTAGGCATCTGAAGTAAAAAAATTCAATGTTAATTTTAAAGTACAAAATTAATGGCAGTTTTGAGCCGGTTATGATTTTTTGTCGATTTGTTGTTGGATTTACTAATTTTATAGTTGTTTTGAAATACAGTAATGATAGTTTAATAAAAATTTGTTCTCTCATCCAGTAAGTTACAAGCCGGCACCATCATTCTGCAAGTATAATTGAATCGCGAAAACACTTTTGTTGCCCAAGTCGTCTGTGCTGTCTGATCATGGATTTGTAATCAATTCTTTGTTTACTAGGAATGAAACAATAATAATAAGAAAGTTGATACAGTGGAAATGCTCAAATCCAAACCTAGGAAATCCGAAATCCCATCAAATCCAAATGTGTGTTCGGGAAAACAAATAAATTGAATAGTTGTAAATTAATAAATGTTTGATTTTATCACACAAATTTATTTTCAAGGTTTAACACAAAAAAATACAATATAAGATTTAACAAACACAAGTTTCTCACATAAAGTCTGTTATCTTTAACTGTCAAAGTGAATAAAATCGTCACGCGATCACAATTCCCAGCCAGCATTGCACAAACATCACATCATTTTGCTGTTAGCGATATAGTATAATAGACACGCACAAGACGCATTCCAGTAAGGGTAGGGTAGGGGGAGAATGATTTCTTTTTAGCACACGCTCACCTAGCAACAGTAGTGTAACAAAATTGTTTGCAGTGTTTATATTTGTGTTTTAGATCGTTTTTAGTGTGAAATGCATTAGTTAGTTACCTATTATTTGATGTTTTATCATCAAAATAGGGGATTCTTTTTGATACAGTGATATAAGGGGCTCAAGGACTCAAATTTGAGTTTTTGGGATTCTTCACAATTTTGTTGCTCAGCAACGGTTATTTATTTATACGAGTTAAGTTATTTATACTTAAGTACATATTTTTGGAATCAGCATTATATTTTTTAATGATGCAAAACCGTAAAATCATGGTGTTCGTGAAGAAAATATAGCCTAGTGGACACACTAGGGTTAAAGCGCTACAGTTGATGGAAGTGGAACAATCGATGCTTGAAATCATCAGAATCAGGAACAAATTTGAAAGAATCTGCATTGGAATCAAAAAAAATATGAATAGACCCATCCCTAATCTTAAAGGTGTTCGAGATAAAACTCACATTTTTAATGTAATTTTTTATCCTGATAAGGGTGATTCGGATCTGAATGAACCATGTTTTATTATAATTAATTAAAAAATATTGAATTTGAATATATTAATTCAATTGAAATGAACTAAGTAACTTATAACAATAAAACTAACCTATACATGTCATTCCAGAATATCAAGTCCTGCTGAGCCCATACTTATTCAAGTATGTAAACAGTGTGTGTACTTTGAGTGTTTTTAGTTTGTTTGTATTAATTATATTTACAGTGTTAACAGTGTCTTTCATTCATAATTATTATTTTTTTGTCCAGCTTACTTTTTAAGATGAAAATTGCTTCAATATTTTATAGTTTTTGTTTTGTTTTGTATGTTGCTTAGTGTGTATCGTTGGTTATATATAGCTGTAGTGTTTTATTTGTCCCTTAAAGCCTCCTGTTAAGGTTTATTATTAAAAGTCAGCTTTGATGAGTTAGTTTCAGTTGTAACATTTTGCCACTAGTTGTAGAGAATTAGTTTCTTCCATCGTCAAACAAAATGAACAGTATCCAAATGTAATTTGTATACGAGCTTAGGATTCATAATAATTTTTTGAGTTCTATTTTTTAATTTTTATAATACAGTGGAACATGGATAAGTTGTACCTCAAGTATCCATTAAAGAATTTTGAATTAAAGAGTTCTCATGAAAGGCTAAAAACAAAAGTCAAAAGTAATTTATTAATACTATTGTGATAATATTAGTTTTTGTATTTATTTGAGGTGTGCGGATAGTGAATTTTTTTCGGATCGGAGAGTTAGGGTTCGGATCAGATAATTTTCGGATTCGGATACTCGCAATAACACAGTGGAATCACACTTATCTAAGAATAAATGAGAAAAAATCAATAAAATGTTATCAAAGTTATTAGATTGGATATAAAAAATCATAAAATCGTCATAGGCTGAACATCAAAACAAAAATTTTTACTTCATTGCATTGAAAAGTAACAAATTTTAATATACGCCATATTATTCACGGAATGAAATCAACAGAAACCTTATAATTTGTCAATAAATTACATAAACAGTTCTTAAAAGTAAGTTATAAAAAACCATGGATAGATTGATAAATAATAATTCTCGATTTTATTTCATGATTCAACTATTTTATTTATTACAATGACAAAAACGAATCGCCATAAACAAAGGACCAAGATTTGACAGACGACACCGGCTCGTTGCCATCGACTATCTGCGTATCGGACAGTATTGGTAGGGATATGCGATATTTTTGTACCGGTGACAAAGTCACCGACATGGTTCTGTCACTGATATATCTGTGACAAGGAAAGCAGTGACAGCGCTGCCGCAGACTATTGGGCAAAGGACTCTGCGCAGGCACAGAGTTGGAGTACGGGCAGAACAATATTTAAACTTGTGAAATTATGGCATCTTGTCGTAATCTAGTTAATTATTCATCTTAAAATTGTCTAAAACGTTCCATTTAGAAACTAATGACGTATAAAATCATTCAACAAAGAGAAAATGTAGAATGAAAACGAGTGGAAAATTTGTTGGTTATGTAAACACTGAAAGACGAAATAAGCCAAATGTAAATTTGACAACATTTTATCGTATTGCTCAAACCCGTAGAACTCGAGAATGCGATAACAAAAAATGGTCATTATGTCAAAATATTTCAATAATATACATATTGTCAAAGTTTAATTCAATCTGTCGATCGAATTACGTTGACAATCAAAATTAAATAGTATTTATTTTTGCTGCAAATACCAGAGCTATTATGATGGTTGAGCTTTGTTACCATATATTAAATCGACAATTCACGGTTTTTCATAGTGGAAATCATATTTTATGCGAAATAATTAAAACCGCAATCTGATTTTCGGTGCAACTATCGATGAAAAGCTATGCTTTGTATTTCAAAATACAATATGGTGTTGAACTTAATGGGTAACTTAAATACGTAGTTAAAGAATCGAATAATTATACCGCATCCTCGGACCGCCCAAAGACGTCCTTACATTCCAATAGGTTATGAATTGCGTAATTTCGTCATCTGCTTAAACATTTCTGTTGATCCGTATCACTGACGTATCTAAAACGGAGAGTTTAGCATTTATCTTTCAGTTTTAACCTCATTTTATACAGTCTATCCGAAAGTTCGGATATTTATAGAACTTTTTCGGATACTTGTTTTGCATTTGGATTGGAGCCGGATATCGGATCAGATCCGAAACCGATCCGACTTTTCGGATATCCGCACACCTCTAGTATTTATATCATTAATTTTTGTCTCAACTGTTTGACTCTTGACTGGTATGTTTCACTTTTTTGTGTTCATACTAAGCAAAGTTTTTCATCATTCATAACATAAAATTTAAGGGAGCGAGAGTAAATTAAAATCTGACTAGAGGTGTGAGGATATGCGAAAAGCCGGATAATAATAATAATTATGGATAATAATACTATTTGTTCGAATCAGATATCCGGCTCTGATCCAGATGCAAAACCAGTATCTTTTTAAGTCCGGTAAATATCCGAACTTTAGAATAGACCATATAAAATGAACATTAAGACTGAAAGATAAAAGCAAAAACTTTCTGTTTGAGATTAAGTCACCAATAAAGAACATCCTTGATCAAACAAAAGTGATGAAGCAGTTGACGAAATTACGCAATTCATATCCTATTGGAATGTTAAAACGTGATTGGCCGGTCCGAGACTGAGTTATGATTATTTGATTTTTCAACTTCGTATTTAAGTAACCGAGTTAGCTCAACACGATATTGCATTTTGAAATATAAAGCATAGCGTTATCAATAGTTGCACCGAGTATCAGATTGCGGTTTGATATTATTCTACATAAAAATATGATTTCGGCCACGAAAAACCTTGAATCGTTGTTCCAGGTAACAAAGCTCAATCATCATAATAGCTCATTTTGCAACGGTATTTGCGTCAAAAATAATATACTACTTTACTCAACAACATAATAGTGATGCCAAATTTACATTTGGCCTATTTCATCGTTCCGTGTTCACGTAACCAACAAATTTTCCACTCGTTTTCATTCATTATACACGTTATTAGTTTTTATTAAATGGTGCATTTTTAGGTAATTGTAAGATTAAATACCGCAACTAGATTACAACAAGGTACCATAATTTCACAGGTTTTAATATTGTAACACGGCAGCCCGATACGCAGATAGCAGATGACGATGAGTCAATGTCGTCTGTATGAATCGTGGTTCTTGGTTTATGGCAATTAGTTTTTTTCATTGTAATAATTAATTGAATTATGAAATAAAATTGTGAATTATTATTTATCAATCTATACATGATTTATGTAATTAACTTTTAGGATCTCTTTATGTAATTTATTGGTGAATTAAAAGGTTTTTGTTGATTTCATTCATGAATTAAGCTATCTTAAAATTTGTTACCTATAATGCAGTAAGTATACATTTTACTTTTGTTGCTCAGCCTATAAAGAAGTTTTGATATTTATGGCCAATTTAATAACTTTATGTTATTTGTTAATAGATAAGTGTGATTTTGATTCCACTGTGTTATTGTGAGTATCCGAATACGAAAGTTATCCGATCCGAACCCTAACCATCCGATTTGAACTTTAGCTATCCGATCCGAAAAAAATTTCACTATCCGCACACCTGTAAATGTAACAAAGGAAGTAATTTTGGAGTTTGCCAATGAATAACTGTACAGTTGCCATATTTTGGTTGGGTACTTCTTAGTTGCTCCAATTATTCATTGACAGGGAAATCCAGTACCACTGGTTTATCCAGAGACGAAACTACCTCATCGCAAAGAGAAGATAAACATGCTCGTGGGCCACGACGTACCACTGATAAAAGCTCAAGTGAGTAGCATCAGAACTGATTCTTGTTTTGGAATTACGATTCTGAAACGGAGAAAACTTATTGTAAATTCTAATTTTTAAGAAGGCAACCTTGAATAATAAGTTGGTTTGCTGAACATCAGTCTATGGTAATAATTTGGACACTTTTAATGTAGCTCCCCGAAATACAAATTGATCTATCTTGGCAAAGAATCTCATTGATGGTGTTGCAGTATTTATCTGATCCTTCAACACCTGTTTGTATATTATTGGTGAGTATGGTCGTAAAACAAAACTAAAATTGACGAGAGAGGTTGGAATGATGAGTACCGTAATTATAAACATGATGAGCAAGATAAATATGAAATGAGTTTTATGAGGAAGGGAGAGCAATTCTGTGATGTCCTTTGTGATATTATTCCATCTCTTCTTGATTTCTAATGGACCGTGCCAGTTTCAGCGCGAATCATGCTACTGTCAACAAAGTAAAACGTAGAAAATATTGTTGTCTCAAACGGTCAGCACTAATTTTTAAAAGCAAAATTTTGCTGAATTTTTCCCCAAAAACATTTGAACATTAGAAACATTTTATGTATGAACCAATACAGTAACCAGAGCTAACAAGACTGTTTTAAGGACTTTTCTTCATTAACTGGGCATTTCTGGTAGCTGATATCCACCATCTTTTTTCAGTTCCAATTTTAATCTTGTAACGAGTTTAAGTGCCGACCTGATCAATTTTTAATATTTTTTGAAATACATAGTAAATTTCACTTTGAATCCTTTTTAACTGAGTTGTAGAAGTACAAAAAAATGGAACTGGAAAACCCCATTGTAATGTTTGGTACCTCAGTCATCAGGCCTGATTTAAGACATGGCTATTAATGTGTGAAGCTAATATTAATATTTTAAAAGTATTCACTACTCAAGTAAAACCTACAATTCACTACTTCACCCCCAGGTATTCACTACATACCCCTGGTATGAATAAGTTTTATAATGAGCATTTTATTGAGTTTAACGCTTATTTGCATTTTTATTGTTTGTCCACTAGAGCTTACTGCACGAGAACGATTACATCTCTCTTATACCCCTGATTCCGAAAACCACCATCCTATCCCCACTTCTAACGTCCTTAAAAGTGTGATAGACTCATCTAAAAATAGTAAGTTTTTTTATTTTATCTAAAAATACATCCTAGAAATATTTTCATATTTTAATAGGAAAACAAACAAGGAGCGTTTTTTTAAAATAAGGTTCCTTATGTTATGACGAATGTGATGTTTTAAGAGAAATCTGGCAACACTGTCTTACTCATCAGCTCTCCCTCTCTCTATCCCCACCACTCACGCCTCGCTATGTCAAGCGGTGCCAGCCTGACAGCCATCCACAATGAAGCCCGTAGCCAAAGTAATCATCTGAAGTCTGTGCAATATTCTGAATTGCACGCTAAAAATTTACAACTGGTTGAAATTCATAGGAAGTAGTGTTCAGTTCATGGGGAAGCAAGTATGATAGCGTCTGAAATGTCCGATAATGATGTAGTTCTTTTGGGGGGACACCGACACGTGCAATGAGCAAATAAGCGGAAACCATCAATCTCCAATGAAGTGGTGACGAAGAAGATAGAGTAACTTCTGCATGAGAAGCAGAAGAAAACGAATTCGGAAACTAGCTGCCTAGGGGTTAATTTGATTCACACGATATTAGTGGAAAAGTTTGAGTTATCACATTTGTGCTTGCGGGTCCTGCCAATGCTTTCGAAACCCATGTAGCTAGACGACGTCAAATGTAACCAAGAGTTTATTAACCCTTAAAAAGAGTGCCTCATTTTGCATCATAATAGTATTGACGTTTTAAACTGTCTTGTTTTATTTTAACACAAAAAGAAATAGTGACGTTTTAAAATGTCCTTTGACAAAAATTCTGCGAATACTTTTATATATATTTATAACTTGATGCAGATCGATTTTTATGTCATAAATCAATAATGAAAGATATGTAGATATACGGCACATATGTATTGGTGTATTCGGTAAGTAATCTGCAGGGGTTAGTATATCATATGATCGTGGATGCTTCGGCAGGAAAAGTGGCGGCTGCAGCGTGAAGTTTTGGCATGCAGATAACGTTTTCTCTGTGTGAAGTATGTGAGCATTCTTCACAAAGAGAAAAAAGGGAAAAGACAACCTCTCAGTGCAAAGAGTGTAACATGGTGTTATGCGGCAGCCATGTTGTAAAAACTTACTTACGAAAAAAGTTCTAAAATGTTCATTTTAGGGTATTTTGAGCGTAATACCATTATCTGTTATATTTTCAGTAGGTTGCAATAAAATTTAGTGAGAAAAATATTTTACTCCTTTGAGGTGTGATTGGATTTTTTCCGCTTACTCTTTAAAGAGTTAAAAATAGGCCTAGTAAATAAATTTCTTAGGCTCCATTTTTATGGGTGTGAAACATAATGACATTACGTCACCCCACGATTAAAACTGAATTCTGTGATAGTTTGTTATCTTTTTTGAATGTTTAGTGAGCAAAATCGGATTATTGCTCATGCTTCATATCTTGTAATAATATCGGCTGTGGATCTCATTTCAAGTGGCTCTCAGGCTGGCACCGTTTGTGTAGCGAGATGCGAGTGGTGGGGATATACAGAGAGAGAGAGAGCTGATAAGTAAAACAGTGTTGTCAGATTTCTCCCAGCTTGATCACATTCTATCTCGGAGGCATAGGGAAACTTATTTTATTTAATATTACATTAATAACAAGTATTTCCTAAGTTATTCACTGATCATGATCAATTTTTCTTCCATTCCTGAGGTTATAAAGTTTTGCTTTGTCATCTCCTGTATTAATATTACAAATGTGGTGTTTTGTTTTTCTCTTGATATGTTTCCCATTTAAATATTATCTGTTATTGGTTGAGTTTTTTCAGTTGATCTTTTTTAGGGATGTGTCGATTCCAATTTTTTTCAATCCCAATTCCAATGCTGATTCTAAAAATGATTTTTTAGAATTTTTTCTGGAATTTTTAAGATCGAGCTGAGGCAAATTTTCAAATCATCAGTAAATTCTCCTCAAAAAATTTGAATGAGTCCAGGGTATTTGATAACCAATAATTCAATAATAATTTCCAATAATTTTAGAGGTGTGCAGTTCATCAAAAATGTAATTCTTTACTTGAATTTTTTTTAAATATATTTTATAAAATACTTTGTTTAAATATTATACATAGATAAAATACCTTAATATTGTCTTGAAGTTTATCAGTAACTGAAATAAGAATAATTATGTTGTAAACTTTGACCGACCAATGATGTTCTTGCGTTATTTTGAAAAGCATATGAATTACGTTATTAGCCATCTGCACTTTTGTGTTTAAACAAATAGTTTCCATAATGATGATGTGATCTAAAACTAAAAGTTTGAATTTTAATTCTCATTTTATATGGTCTATCAGTAATTTTAGATATCTATTAAATTCTACTTGGTACTTGTTACACTTTCGTATCGGAGCTGGATATCCGATTGCTATAAATCAAGTTAAACTTAATAAAAATATTGGTTTTTTCTGCAGCTTTGACACTTAACTGAAAGTACCGATAATTTTGAGTCGTCTGGGTGATAATTGGTTTCCTGATCCGAGTTTCATCAACACAATGATGTCTGTTTTTCTTATGACATCGCAGCGAGGAAAACGAACATAATTAATTCTTCCTTTCGTCAGCGGCGGAATAACTAATGCTTACTATGTATAGAATCTAAATCTACTTTAGACGATCATTTTCTATTCAGACTCCAACTTGAGAATTGGTGGAATCGAGAATCGATGTTTGGAATCAACTCAACCCTAATCTCTTTATTCATTCACAGGGAGATCTGAAGCAGGTGCTTCCTCTCCAAGCAGTATCTCTTACACCCCACCTCCCCATGAGAAGCCCGCTAGTAATAGGTTTGAATTAGAGAGGTTCTACTGTATTACAAATTTGGTCTCTCATCTTGAATTTCCCATTAATCTCTGTTATCGGTTGAGTATTTCTTAATCAATCCATTTTTTACAGGTAAAGGGAGACCCAAAAAACCCAAATCTCCACCGAGAAAGTTCCTGAAAACGTCTCACACCCAATCACCATGTGAGGCACCAGAAAAATGTGAGTCAAACCTGGATAATTCTGAATGATTCCTTGAATTAAAGCAATTCAGTAGGCTTACATTGTTTTATTTATGAAAGTGAAGATCTACAGTAAAGTCCCGATTATCAGGATCCGAATCATCCGGTCTTCAAAATTTCAAACGCAACTGCAGTACCTTGCAGGACACCACAAGTGTTACTAACGATGAGTGCGTAACATGATGAACACACACTCTGTATATTAGGGATGTTTCCAAGCGGAGCGCTACAAGATCTTAGCGCATATGGGAGC
The DNA here is from genome assembly GCA_023375725.1 of Nephotettix cincticeps. Classification (NCBI taxonomy): domain Eukaryota; kingdom Metazoa; phylum Arthropoda; class Insecta; order Hemiptera; family Cicadellidae; genus Nephotettix; species Nephotettix cincticeps. Next base: position 57,818,638 of record CM041784.1, read on the forward strand.
AATCACCATTTGGCATTTCAATACTTATCTGTCAAAGCATAAATGTTTGATTTTGGGGCTGGATTACAAGCACTTAGCGCATGCTCGAGCAGACACTATTTGACATTTCTATTCTGAACCGTCAAAGTGTAGTTTGAGGTTGGATGTACAGTGGTTGTGTTCGGAATTATTTTTACGGTCAAAGTGATTACCGAATCTATGGTTATGAGTGGCTGTAAAATGAAGGTTGTTTATTCATTTAATTTACCTCCACTAATCAGGCCCTTCCAATTCAGAAATTGGGCCAGATAACACTACTATACAAGAAATAGTTGTAATTGTACATAATTTCTTTGAGTAAACATAAACAATTATTACAATAATAACAATTTATGTACAAATTATGACAATTTTAAATTTAAATTATTGTACTAAAACATATTTTAACAGTGTCTCATTTTTCTTCTGACCCTTGACTGAGAGTTTTATTTGTTTCTTTAGTAAATTTGGATGATGAAGTACTCCAGCTACAGGTCCTCCAAAATTTAATCGACGAATCGAAGCAACGTAAGTTTTTTTCCAACTCCAGTTTAGTTTTAACATGAAAGCTTCACTAAACTTATTCTGTAGAATATAGACAGTGAATTTTAATCTTTCATTTCGAGCGCACGTAAACAACTGCGCTGCAGATGTTTCATCATTGGTTCCAAGTAGCTGACGCTACACACGTTTTATAACTCCATATTAAATATGTTATTTGCAAAATAAACGTTTAATTGTTAAGAATATCATTATATAGTACCTAAACATTAATATTAAAATAGTTATTGATTTAAATGCACTTATAGAATTAAAAAACAAGAAGTAAAGTTTGCTGTCCAGATCGACCGCCCGGTCCTAATAGGGTTAAAATGTACAGTACTAATAAAATCCTTATTTTAGACTTGAACTGAAGATTTAGACCAATGAACTTACGTCTTATCACAGTTCACATATAGGTTGGTGCACTACATGTTTTTTCTGAACGGCATCAAGTGTACATGCAGTGACGTTGTATCCGTTATAATCTCATCATTATAAATATAAAACAGGACACACAGATTAACACATAAAAACGAACAATGATTAAACATTGCCGTGTGTAGACTTAAACTTTTTCGTGATCACGGTCATTGCTGGAGATGAACTCAAATGTTTCTAAGTAGTTCGCTAAAAAGTAATGATAGAGTCGGACATTGAGAATCAAGTCTATTGTGATGTACTGTGAGTGTAGTTAGACGTTGCCTTTCGCTGTAGCAGTATACTGTTGCCGAGCAACAGTGTACTGCTACATGTGCTTAGTGATGTTTGTGTGACGATGGTGCAGCTTTGCATTGGCTAACAGGATTTTTTTAGTCCAAAAAGACGATAACCTTATGTTCCAAAAAGGAAGTTATTGTATTTTATTAAAATTTTGTACCATGTACTTTATGTGTTTAATTAGTCTTACTGTGCTACAGATTAGTAATATATAATTCGGATTACATTTATTTGTTTTGAATTTATACTCAGTAACCTTTTCCTCTGACTCGAGCCTTCGTTCGCCCCTAATGTGTGTTTTAATACTTTATTGATTTTCATATCTGTATTATTCAGGTTGCGAAGAGTTGCTTCGATTAGAACAAATGACTCGAGAAAAGAAGTGTACGAACGAAATACTTCGTGCAAAACTGGGAGAAACAGCTGAGAGTAAAGACCCTGCTGCCGATCTATTAAAATCTAACGAGCCGTCTACGTCCCGTGATACACCTCATTCGTGGACGGAAACCCCAGGTTGGTGTTAAAGTTGTTATCATTATCTAAAGAAGGGCTAAACAAATTTTGCACTCGTAGACAGCTGATCCAGGTCTTGAAACATTTCTATTACATTTGAGTAGGGATGTGCGAATAGTGATATTTAGGTTTGAATCAAATATTTATTTACTATTCTGAATATCGAATATTTTCGAATTGAATATTAGCGTAGAGTTTATTAACATCCATTTAGATGATCTTCAAAACTTGGGCGTGTGAACAGCTCTTGTATTTGCATGTATATTTAATGTAGTATTGTTATCCCCACCCTCAAACCTTTACAAACACACCACACAAAATTTACGGTCTGTTTTTTGTTGTCCATACAAAAACACTTGGATTATAAGGCCTCTAGGGGGTCTGTATTAACGGGGATTACTGTGTCTTTTACCAGGGGATACTGCTCAATGTAGTACAGCAATTCCTTCCTCGGTGAAGCGACACCCACGATCAATTCTACTTCCCAAAAAACCTGAAAAAGCATCTGAAGCTAATCCAAGTGAGGAAATCTATTTTCAAACCTATATTTATTTTGGTAAATTAAAAATTGTCCCTAAACTCCTACAAATTATCTTTTCATTGCAGTGGCTGAATTTGGGTCATCTGATTAAGAATACACTTACAGAACATAATATAAATTTATTTTATGTGGCAGTCATTGCTGAGTGGATAGAGTACTGGCCTACCATCCAAAAGACCCGGGCTCATACATGACAAATTGTACAGAAATTATATCGGTTTACTTATTCTCCGAAAGAAAAAACATGGGAAAAGAGTTAGTAGGTTTGCTGCCACAGGGAACTAAAGAATTCTGATTTTTAAACATTCAGTTGTAGGCCTCATTTGGTAAAGCTGTACACCAAGTTTTATCACAATATTTCAAATTATAAGTGTATTATAAATTTTTATTTTTTCCCCATAATACAAACATTGGAGCTTCAAAAGACAACGCACTGTGTTTTCCAATTCTATATCTCAGTAATCGATTGACATAGAGCAAAGATTCAAATGTTAAATTATTTGGTTTTTTTAGCTTATTCTAACTGTGTTATGATAAATTATTATTTTAATAACTTGTATGTGAAAATTCCTGAAAACTTGTTTTGGGGGAACAAATCACTCCTTAATTCCCCCTTTTGTACTGACCGATTTGGCTAGATTTAGAAATGTATCGAATAATTGCACATGTACATATTTGTACCAAATAAATATCATTGAGATTCTATATACAGGGTGTTTTTAATTGGTGTCGGTGTCGGATACCTTAGGATATTGTTTATGATGTCAAAACAAACAAAAAATTTCTAGTGAACCTATCTCAATATGTATATATATATATATGTGTGTGTGTGTGTGTGGCCTATCTCAATCCTATCCCCTCCTCCTATCTCACTAGTTCATTTCTAAATTATTAAAGCATATAATGACAGTTGTAACTTTAGAAAAAAGTACTTTTCTTCGTTATTTGTGACATAAAAATATACATTTTCTTAAACAAAATTAGATTTTGCAGCTTTTTTATGTCTAGTTTCTTTTTTGTAAATCCCATGGTTTTTGAGTTATTGAGCTTTGAAACTAAATGGACTAAAATAGGTCCTATTAGTACTCATACGTGTGCCAAGTTCGAAGCTGGTACCTCAAGTGGTTCCAAGGTATGTAAAAAAACACTTACACACCGACAGACGGAAAACGGAGTGAGATAGGCCATATGTTTACAGTACATCTTTTGTTTGTTTTGTTCTCAGGAACAATATCATAAAGTATCCGACACCAACTCTGAAACACCCTTGTGTGTGTGTGCGTGTGTGTGTGTGTGTGTGTGTGTGTACACATACACACACACACATAGATAATCTAGAATGAATAGTCTTTTGGCATTTGGGGACCTGAAAAAAACTTTAATCCCCAGTCCAGATCTTGTCATGAGGGCTACGGTAATAGCTCTTATTTTCTTTAGGAAATTTACCAAAAAAACCAAATGCAAAGAAAACCTTTATTGCAGCTAAGGATGGACTGATTTCGATTTGACCTGTGTTAACTATATTTTACCATGCTCTATTTTTAATATTTAGAGATTATAGAATGTATTGTTTACTAGCGAACCCAAGTGTGTGTGCGAACCCTAACACCGCGGATTGTGCTCAAGCCAGAAGTGGTAAGCTACACCAGTTTTATTCACAATAATTTTAAATCTGTCTCTCAATAGAAGTTATCTTTATACTCAGGGTATCTAGAAATAAAGAAAGATATGGGTCAAAAGAAACTGAACAAACTTCCTTTCAAAGATATGGTAGTTTGACACCAGAGATTTAATTGTTTATTTACTTTAACAACTAAAGCATCATTATTTTTAACTTATGGTACTCTTGTTTTTGTTGTAGAGAAATGCTTGATTTTTCATGTATAAAATATCGTTACTATTTAACCTCTGATTTTTAAATACAGTACTTCCTTTTTTGAAACCCTTTTGTAATTTTCTTTCGGTTTGAATCAATGGTAATTCTGATATTTTTAATTTTTATAGTGCCCGCGTTGAATCCAATTTCAAATACACCAGTTCCTTAAAACACTTGTAGGAAGCAATAAACAAATTTTAATACAGTTTTATAATTATGTGTTGATCCTATAATTAATAAATAATAAAATACCATGGACAGGGTTGTTAGTGTAATTTCACGTAAAATGCTGACCTTCGGCATTTGATGGGTCTCAGTGCCAATAGTCAGGAAGTATTATGAGTGAAAAAGTTCCTAATCTTTGTTTCACGTTCCCACAGAATTTTCATTTAAGTATTTGCACAAGCATTATATTCTAAACAGCTTGGATCAGAAATTATAATTTCATTATGGTAGCCTCTAGAGGGGTTTAATTTACCTTATCTGTCAAATGATCCTTGATTTCTGTATATTTTTCAGCATCGTGTCAACATCGGCTGTCATGTCATCTGTTATCGGTACCAGTACTCATCGTTAATATTTAGTTTCATTAGATTGCAAATGCAAAGTCCTCCAATGGTCCCTGGTCCTGTGGTATCTGCTTGGCTTGTGCTAGTTTATACACATAGGTGATTTTCTTCTAATTACTGTCCCCCTGGAACCGTTGTCATGATAATTTAACCATTTTCTTAAGGCATTGACAAATCTGGTATAATGAATGAATCTGGTATAATTTCTTGTATGGAATCTGTCTTGTTCATTGATCATTCTAAGGTTAAGTCTCTAAATTGCCTTTCCATATCCCGTATAAGGAGCGCAAATGAATTTTACCATTTATTGTGAAATGGTCCGTCTGGAATGAACAATCATAAATGAGATAAATTCAGAAATACGAAGGGGTGCAAAAAAAACGGAATAGCATTGCAGTGGGTGGAGCTTATGCCACCCCAAGCACTTAGCCTGGCATGTTCCGTTCGTCAGTTGTGACTGTTATATGCTTATACTGTTTCACTGCTGCTTCGTTTTTTTTATGATTGCAAGTTTATGTGACAATGTCGTTACTGTGAGCTTCCGACACAGACTGTTGACAGACAATTGATAACCTGTTAAAAATCAGTGGAATATCTTAGAGCTCCGATTAACGAATTTTAACTGAAGATTTAGGAATTAAATGCATTGCTACAAAATTTGTTCCTAGGGCTTTGACTGACAATCAAAAAGCACTTTGAGTCGAAACGTGTTGTGAACTGAAAGAACGTTTTAAATTTGATTTAGTTTTTCTCTAAAGGTCATAATGGTGCCATCTATGGCTACGGCTAAGAGACAAAGCAATCTAGCGTCTCAAATTCTTCCAACATTTTCATTGACTTGGGCAGTTAATGGACATCCAGAACATGGTTTGTCATCCGACATATCACCTTTTCTAAATTGAAAAAAGCTACTTTTACTCTTGAGTTTCTTCATAGTATCAAATTTGTTTGCAGTTTTATATATTAAAGCAGTTTTTTTTTTCATTGAGCAGGGCTAAGATTTAACTACCCATTGTTACCTTGGCCTGTAGGATATATTGTAGCACCTTGAATTGTATCCGTCCCTCAGCTCAAGGCCTTTGACAAAGCCCAATAGCTGTGCGACACCCATCTCTCTGAAGTCCTATGAGGCAAGAAAGACCCTTCCGAGAAATTTTAACCTTCTCTGGCTCAGCAGTTAATTAGAGAAGTTTCAGCAGCGTTTTTGCCAAGAAACAAGTAAAATTTCACAGTGGCACGTTGTTCACTTATTTAACTTGCCATCATAAAAAAGCAAAGCAGCAGTAAAACAGCACTAGCAAAAGATTCACTACAGATGAACAGAACTGCAATATTTCGGATAAGCGAGGTTGGAGTGTACATAACTCTTGAGGGAAATTTGGTGAAATTATTATGCTTCCAATGATTATTATTGTTTATTATTTAATGAACATTACCTATCTATATAAATAAAATTAGAGTTTTGTCTGTACATTGCTTCTAATTATGTTTTTTTTGTTATTTTTATGTTTTATACCCAAGGGAAGTTGAAAAAGATACTTTCTCAATTTCTGTAATGTAAACAAGGTATTTTTGTATGCTTCTCCGTGAAAACGAGAGCACCCACTTTGATGAAATTTTTTTTTCTTTATTCTTTACCTTTTTGAGAAGGTTTTATTTGCCTTTAACCGAAACACACTCTATTTGAATGAAGAAGTGAGCTCTCAATAAACTAGCTTTGAGCGATATTATTAACTTTTTCAAAGTTTACCGTTAACATGTGATAGATGAAAGTGATTTAACAAAAAGAATAAACCAACCATCAAATTAAAATATTAGTTTGTTTGCTCTGATCTATTGATTATAAATCTATTTTATAATTACACCATATTGAAATGTAATCTTAACCCTTTGAGTGCCGAGCGTCTCGATCGAGACGGTCAGAAAAGACTCAGAAAATAATTGTTTATAGTGTGTAGCAGTTTTGTGTAACACTTAAATTACACCAAAAGCTTAAGAAAAACTGGCTTTATTTTTATGCATCTCTATGGTGGAATGCTTTCTGAGATTGTGATCAATCATAATCATAAACAATCCGTGACAGCTGACTGCTCATTTGTATAACAACATTTGAAAATTTTAATATTAGTATTATTTTTTACTATCATTTCCAACACCTTATAAAATAGTGCCTATTGTTAAAACTAATTGTAATCTATTGTTTACAATGGTTAATATGTAACGCTAAAAATTGCCAAAATTGCAATTTTTTCAGTTTTGCTTACTTGCTAATTTTTTCTTGGTAAAAAAAGGATTAAGAATATGTTTAATACATGATTTCTACTCAATTTTTATTGCTCTTTAAAGATTATTTAGTAGCTAAGAAGCAAATTTTAGCTAAAAAAATGTTTTATTACTTCAAACTTTATCTTTTTAATTGTGTTCATTTAAAAAAAGTTTTTTATACACGTTTTTTATTTTACATTATTGAACTAATATACGTTATTTGATGCACAATTTTATAATAAATAAAACAAAAAACAGAAAAAAGAAATGTTAATAGATAAAATTGTTATAGATGTTTTACTAAACACCTTCGGGGAAAAAGGGTCGACATTTTTAGCAGATCCACTATATCTAAGGCTGGCAATCTTAGCGCATTTCAGATCGAGACGGTGAGCACTGAAAGGGTTAACCAAATTAATTTGATTTAAATTTTTGTATATTGCATTTATTTATGAATTTACCAGCTTTCAATTTAAAATCATTATTACCTTGTTATCATTGATATAGGTTTTAAATGTATTTTAAAATGATACTATATTAAAACTATATCTTACATAACGTAAACCAAAATTTAATTTACTTTTTCAAATTAAATTAATTTATTCACTTCATTTTTTAGCTTAATCTAATTTCTCTATATTACAAGTAGTACTAAAAAACAGAGCTGAGAATTTATTTTTTCTTTTGATTTTTTTACTAATTTTACGAGGGTTGTCCGTAAAGTAAGGTTCCCATAGCGCTGCAGTCGCCAATAGTGCTATAACTATTTTGTTACTGAATATTCATTGACGTTTGTTATGCAGTGTATATTATTATATATTATTATTATTATTAGTGCTGCGACGGGGGTTTGCGTGGTTTTGTTGTGTACCTTGGTTTCCCCCACTCCAAATCCCCACCACAGCGAAGTGTCTGCGGCGCTCAGTCTTGCCCTGGCAGCCGAACAAGATGGAGCTCAACATTGCTTGACCCGCCAGGTGTGAGCTGTGCTCAATCATTCGTTTTTTGACTGCCAAAAACCTTCCGTCCGGGGAAATTCATTCCCAGCTGTGTGAAAAATATGGAGAAAAGTGTATGAGCGTACAACATGTGCGCAAATGGTACAGGGAGTTCAAGAACGGGCGAACCGCCGTTCATGACGAGGAGCGTTCCACGAAAATTCAAGCAAGCGCAAAGTACCGGCAAGGAAAGGCATATTGTTGTGTGAATTCTTGCCCAACGGTGAAACAATCAACGCTGCCCGCTACTGCGAGACACTGCAAAAACGTCGCCGTACCATTCAAAACCAGAGGAGGGGTATGCTGTTCAAGGGGGTGCATTTGGATCAGGATAACGCTCAACCGCACACTGCTAACGTTACCAACGAACTCATCGCTAACTTTAGATGGGGTATCGTCAAACACCCACCCTACAGCTCGGACTTAGTTCCCAGCGACTACCAGCTCTTCCCTGATATGAATAAACACCTGGGTGGAACGGATTTCGGCGGCCGAGAAGAGCTGGAAAAAGCGGTTCTCAGATATCTGCGCGGCTTGGCGGCAAACTTCTTTGACTTGGAAATTCAAAAGCCGGTACACCGCATGCAAAAATGCATTGACCTCGGTGGCAACTACATAGAAAAATGTCTGAACTTTCCAAATATGTACGAGCAAATAAACATGTTTTTCACTGATTAAAATCACTGGGAACCTTACTTTACGGACAACCCTCGTATTCCAGGTAAATATTTATTCATGGTAAAAGGTATCATGCTTCTTAACTCTTGGGTCATAAAACTCCTACAAAGGACGGACTAAATACTAATAAAAACATAATATACTATAAACAAAATATACTAACACAATAAACACGTAGTTCTGTTCTCCTGATTAAATCACATTTTTCTTGAGATCTTTGTCAAATTACCTTTCCATTGTCCTATGATAAATAAATGTGTAGTTCTGTTACCCTGAATTGAATCCATTTTTTGAGAGGAGTTTCGTCAAATCATTCATTACCTTACCAATGTCCTAAATAAACATATAGTTCTGTTATCCTAAATTCAATTTTTCTTGAAAGAAGTTTTGTCAAACCATTACCTTTACAATGGCCTATAATAAATAAATCTATAGTTCTGATACAATACCTTACCTCCGTGGCCATTAAAACCCAAGCAGGTTTCTAGCCTCGCCAAGGATTCCTAACCACTCTTCTCTATCACCTCGATGCCTCGAGGTTTGTTCCTATTATAGTGAAATCTTTCAGCCCGGTGCTGAAAGATTTCCATTATAGTTCTGTTATCTTTAATAAATTCTATTTTTCTTCAGAGGAGTTTTGTAAAATTATTACCTTTCCAATTTCCTGTAATAAATAAATGTGTTGTTTTCTTTCATCCTATATTCCATTTGTCTTGAGAGGAGTGTTGTCAAATCATTACCTTTTCAATGCCCTATTATAAATAAACTTGTAATTCTGTTATCCTGAATTAATTCCATATTTTTTGAGAGGAGCTTTATCAAATCATTACCTCATCAAGTGTCCATAGTAAATAAACATGTTGTTATCCTGAATAAATATATTTCTTCTTGATAGGAGGAAATGTTTTTTTCTTTTTTTTCCTTTTTTCCTTTGTGGAAAAGTGTAAGTTGATGCAGCTGACTGACACCAGCTCTTTAGGTTCGTATCCGGGCTTACGCCTTCGTCTCATTCCTTCTCGTTTGATTACCACGAGGTAAGTAGTCTAGAGGTACTTTAGCTCGGGTAATTGGCGGCGTAAAGATTGGAAACACTGAATAGCGTATATGGTCGATTGGGAATTGTTATGACTTGTGCGATTACAGGGTTTGTGACTTATTGAAATTATATTTGACTCATCAAGTGTTATTTGGGAGTCAGTGGTGAGTAATGTCTTGTGTGAATCAAGGTAAGTTTTAGCAAGTAACATTTAATCAGTTACTTGAAATTTATTCTTACACACTGAAATGGATTATATGAAAACATTACATAATTTGTATGTTAGTGGTTTTGTACCAAAATGAGCATGTAGGAAAACATGTATATTTTCTCATTTGAAATTAATTTTTTCAGTGAAAGTTATTGTGTTAAAGTATGTTGGCTTGATTGAGATTCTGAGTTTTAATTGAGGGAATTTTTATTTTTTTTCAGATAGTAACACAAGACTGGCCTTCAGCAACGTGACAGATGGCAAGGTGCATATTCTTGTAAATTTCCATCCGTATAGTACTTTTACTTTGTATTAAATTTAACAGCAATTAAATATTTTTGAGATTTCACCTCTCAGGATGTCTGTGAATTTGTCTCAGGACATCGATTGAGATGAATTTTCATGGTTTTATGATTTCATTTATACAAAAGAAATAGAAAATAGAAATAGTTCCTTGAAAGCGCCACACCCTGCCAATAAAGGAAAGATAGGATAATATGTCCAACCTTACCGGATAAAAATCAATCCCCCATTTTTTTCAAATTTTATATTCAGAAATGAAATATATTTTGTCAGCAGAATAAGATATTATAAATTTTTAATCATCTGCTACTGTACTCAACATACATTTTTATGCTAGAACTAGTTTCTATTAGAGATCTAACTGTTGACTTAGTTATGTAGCGACACGGTAGCTCAAGGTCAACATGCTGGCCCAATGAGTCAAAGTTTGCTGGATCGAAACCAATGAGATTCCCGTCAGATTATGAGCGGTGACCTCTGTCTAGCCCATGTGACTCACTACGGCACCTCGCTCAATTTAATTCACCATATAGGCTCATGGTGATTAGTTCTTGAGGTTTAAAAAAATCAAATTTATGTTGGGAACTAAAAAGGTAGCTTATTTCTACCTGAACATAACCATTGTAATGTTAGGTTTACACAAGGAAGAAAATTGTGCGAGTTTCCTGTCTGACAGCCAAAATTGCTCGTGTGAACAGGTGTGAGAGCAGTGTCGGAGTTTTTCGCGCAAGCAGGCAGAATCCTTATGTAAACCTAGCATAAGTACTAGAGGTGTGCTGATCGATTAGTTTATTAGTTTTTAAAATTAGTATCAACTAAAAGATTATTTCTCTAAAATTGTATTTCGTCAATTTTTAATGATCTTGTTTTTAAAAGCTCTAAGAACTTTTTTATTTTTAGACAAAACCCCTGGATGAAAACGGGAATGCTCTAGCCTGTGTTCGAATGGACTCCAACTGCCTTGATAGGAAAAAACAAAGGAGGGTGAAGGTAATTTATTTTTTGTGTAATTAGCTTTGGATTTTACATATTACGGTTTCTGAAATATCCTGTTAGACGATTTTTTTGGTGGCCTTTTTACTTCTTATGGGTGGGACATTTTCATAGAAGTAATTTCATTGCTGTAGAATTGACATTGTTGTCAACTCTCATTCTTGTGGCAGATATAATAGACCAGGGCAGTGAATATGCTGTATAAACTGTATGTGTCATCTAAACTTTGACAATAATTATCACATACTAAATTAAAACATGAAAAAAAGTTATCCAGGACATAATTATAGTCTTACTGTATGTGTCTCTTTCAGGAACAAAAAAATCCATTTAAATCAAGATCTATCTGTTGCTCACACACATTCTTTGTTACTACTATTTAGTGGCACCAGCTGATAATGAAATCATCTCAATTTTCTGTTTTACTGTTCTTCCACTCTATCGGAATGCTCTATATGCCTGCTAATGGACTAGTGGTTTTAGCGTTGGCTAACAAGTGGAGTATTGAAAGATATCTGGAAATATCCGGGATCGAATTTCCACCACTAGCTATCCCAGTTTGGCTTACAATTGTGTGGTAAATGTTGGAGGGCTTACCTTGAATGAATGGTGACCAGCTTGGGTGAGACTTGACAGGATTTTGTAGGCTTAATTGGGGTAGCAGTGGATCCATCTATTGTTTTTATTTCGATTTGGTGATGGTTAAGGAGGGGGATGTTTTGTGTTTGTTTCGTGGTTAGTATAACTACACAACATGAAAAATTCATAGCACTAAAAGGGTTACTGAAAAAAGTAGTAAGCCATTAATAATACCATATTGTATTAAATGAAAGTGAAAATCATATAGTATTGTTAATTCTATTTCTGGCAAAATTTTAGCCTTTTGGCTTATCAGGAAGTTGCATATTTAATTAATGTGTGAGGGCTCGTTTGAATATTATTTTTGTGCTTAGTAATTGTTTATTATGACTACACAACAAAAATCCTGAAAAATTTATGGCACTGAAAGGGATAAATAATTAAATGGCATGTAATTTTTCCAGGCTAAGAATGATAGGAACACAATCCTGTCAGATGAAATAGAAGGTTTTAGAGGAGCTGCCGATATAGACACTCTGATGGAGTATATTGAAAGTCCGTCGTTGGATTCAAAGAGCAGCAAAGCTCGCTCCAACCAGTCAAATGGCACACGCAATAGTGTGAAAGTGCGATCAAAGGAAGAAGAACCAAAGTCCATCAAGAGGCGAAAAGAAAGGTTGCAAAGGTGTAACAGGTATGTGGAAATAGGTTCCTTCCTTGTTTTTCACCGACATATTATTTCATTGTTATAATCACCCCGAGGCAGGCTCGGTATGTTGCAGTGGACTTTCGTCTAGCTGAGCTGTCTAAATCTAGTATTGTTTGTGGCGGCAACTGGATCGGTTAACTGAACGAGTTTGTCACGTCATGAGGTCGAGTTTCTCGAACATCTTCCCACTTGGTTACCTTCGACACTTATCTTCTTATAATTATGTTCCCCCCAAAAATTGTTTCTTCCTTGTTCCTGGTGAACATTTAATGGGAGGATGATTAGGAGATAAGCAGGGATTCATGGGGGCTCAGTTAAAACTTTAATAACAGAATTCTGGGTAGTAACAGCGCTTGGCACATGGACTTCTTCTAAGTCACTCACCAAATGGGCGACCACTCACCTTCGAATATCAGTGAGCTTTTCTATAGTTATTTGTTAAGATGGGTTAGCCAACTTAAATTTAAACTTTATGCCATCAAAACTGGAAAGGTTAAGGGCTGTGTTGGTAACAATCGGACCCTGGAAAACTCCCACCACCTACCATACCAACAGCATTCACACAAATTCCATCCTTTTTCACACATTCCTTCCATTTTAACATTTACACCAAATCCTAACCTATCAGTCACAGCCTTATCCATAGTGCCAATTGACTTAAAACTCAACACCACATAACTCACATCCTCTCCTTATCACCGACCTAGGTTGTTAAATACAGAGGTGTGCAATGCAGCAAACAATTTTTGATTCGTATCGAATCCTGCTAAACAAAAGTCATATAACAGAAGATAATAAAAAACCTTGAAATTAAAGCCAAAAAATTAAACTATTCACTAAATTTTACAGTTCATAATTCGTTTGATTACAAACTTTCAAGTTCCAAAGATTTTTGTTAAGGTATTTTATTTATGTATATTATACCAACAAAGCAAAGTTCGCTATACATTTTATAAGATTCGCTAAAGTTTTTAATAACTTAGAATTTGTATAGTTAGCCTTGACAAGACTTAACCATTAAAGCACTACTGAAAATCACTCCCCGCTCATTTATGTTGAAAAAATCTAAATTTTATTTTCCCAATGTTCTTTTTGGATTTAGGTAGTTTAAATAAAGTAGATAACAGAAATATGCTTCATTTTTATTTATTGAGCATTTTAACACTGTTTTTCAGGTAAAAAAAGTTAGTTTTGCTAAAAATTCTAAGCGCTTGATATAAAACTTGTAGGCTAACATAAATGGTCAAATAAATGAAAAATTACTGATTCTAAACATGAAAACCGTGAGAAGAAACTCACTGTAAATGTCAATGAATGTAAATAAAGTAAAAAGATATTATTTACATTACCACTAAGCATAGTTTTGCATCGTATGACACCCCTGAAAAATCAGCCATTCACTAACTCATCAAATTCCTGATCGTCTAGATGAGCCATGTTTCAATTTATATTTTATTATTAAGAGTCTGCATCAGTGGTAGCCATCTTGAATTTTAGTCTTAAGAGCAATGTTAAATTCTGGCGGAACATACCTTCACTTTGGCGTCTGTAGTGGCGTTAATTATCAAAGTATCAATGTAAAACTTTGGAAGTACATGAGAAACTTTGGAAGTACATGAGAAACTTTGGAAGTACATGAGATGTGGCTCAAGGGCATGACCTTTTAATATGTTCAAAAATTTAACTTGATATAAAAACAAAAATACGGGAAAAAACAGGAATATTTTACAAAATAAATCATTAATTTTTTATTGAGAGCAAAAGAAAGAAGTTCTGTAAGGTGGTGCCCTGGAGGACTGTAATACCTTTAATTTGACATCTCTTCCGTTAATTTATGACAATAGGACAAGGAGATATAGGCGCCAGAATTTAACATAGCTCTTACGGGACTAAAATCCAAGATAACTACCATTGATGCAGACTCTTAAGATTCACAAACATTCACACTACATTATCTGTTTACTTCTCAAACACAACACAAATAAACACACGTCAATGGATGTCAACAAACAACGTTTGGAACAGTGAATACAGCTGGTCGTAGTGGTACGTTAATTTTCTCGTCAAAAGCAGTACAGGAGCGCTGGAATAAAGACCAAAGTCGCATAACATCTAATTTCAGTCACTGGAAATTCCAACAAAGCCGCCGTATTGGTTTTGTGAGTTCATAGAGGTTAAAGCAATATTACCATGCACTCTATTGGTTGTTTCGCTAACTACAGGGCAGTAAATGTGACGAAATGACTGAAAGTGTAAAAACTCGGTTTCCGCACCATGTGACCCTACTGTGCTACGAGAAATCTTGTCAGCTGCCCGTTAAGGGTTAAAATGAAACCAAGAATTATCAAAAAAATAATGTAGGACTGCAAATAGTAAAAATATATTAAAAATATAAATAGGTTAAAGCCTGGATAGTATTAGTGAATAATTTTTATATGAACATTAGTGTATTGTTAGTTAAGTTCATTTGATAGATTACAAAATTTCACTTTTAATTTTCTCAAGCTTGTTACAGTAAATTGTTTTATCAACTCATTAATCCTCAATCAATATTGTACAGTCTTGAGGAAATCTCAAAAACTAAATTGGAAGACCTAACCGAAGAAGGATCAAGTGAAAGGGTGAATGGACCCAGCCTCCCCCTCACCAAGAAACACGTCACATTGGATGACGCGGAGCTGGGGATGAAATCCTCCTGGGATGTAGGAGAAGAAACAGCCAGCATGATAACCAAAGAGAAAAAACCAGAAAGGGTTTCCCCTGAGCCTGTTCAGGTAAATACCTTGTCAACTCATCAAAACAGAATGTTTGTCAGTGATTATGTCACTAAGCCCTAACACTTCAATTTAATTGTATCGGTGTGTGAGTACCCAAACTTTGGGTGGTGTATCGAATGATTAATATTCGATCTAGATTAGGGGTCTGCGGTACAAATTGTTGTACCTCGGTTCTCAGTACAAATTCGGTACGGTACGGTACACGAGAATAATGCTGCTAGTAACATTGACTGAGCTCACCCTTTTATTCATAAGTATTTTCCAGAACTTAATTAGTGAAAACATAGAGAAAGGAGTTTTTAAAAAATGTCAGAAGAAATATTTTACTGTACTTATTTTCAAACTCTAATATGATTCTTTTAAATCCATTCTTTAAAAATCGTATCACATTAAACATATTAATAATCAATTAAACATTTTACTTTATGTTGTAACTAATTAATAAGGGGAAATAATCTTCTCAGGTCTATATGAAACTAAGGATGAACGAACAAATAAAAAACTATAATGTATTTTATTGCAGAACAAAAAATACAGAAAATATATTGAGTCAATAATACCCTAAGCCAAGGGTTCATTAGACCTATGTTTTATATTGTCCTTGTTTATTATTTTTGATTCAACCAATCACAATCACTGTTCAAATTAAATCAAACACTTTCATAAAATGTCAAAGGGCTCTTTAGACTAAAATAGTTATTTTAGTATAAAGTGGTTAATAGTTTAATATTACAGTGGAACCCCTCAAATCTGAACACGTTTTCTTATACTTTTGGGATATTATGTATTTTTAGAAAGCTTACCAGATTGTGATCAATGTATTAAGAGGGGGTAATTTTACATCTCATCAGTAAAAGGTTAAGCTAAATCTAAGGTTGGGTCGATTCAAAACATTGATTCTCGATTCCACCAATTCTCAGGTATGGAATTGGAATCGAAAATGATCGCAGATAGTCGATTCCGATCCTTCGATTCCAAGCATTTGTTGTTCCGCCGGCGACAAAAGTGAGTGAAAGAAGAAGTCGTAATAAGATACAGTCGTCATTAAAGTTTGAGTTTCATCAAATCGATGAAACTCGGATCAGGAAACCAATCGGATATACAGCTCCGAAACTAAAGTAACAAGTACCCAGTAAAATTCAATAAATATCCAAAATTACTTATAGACCATATAAAAAATGAGCATTAACACTCAAACTTTTTGTTTCAGTTTACATCGTCAATACGAAATATCTTTGCTCGAACACAAAAGTGCAAACGACGAATGACGTAAATTCGTGTCCTCTTTAAAATAATGCAAGAACATCATTGGTCGGTTCAAGGTTGCAATATACATCGTAATTAATTATTATTAATTCAGTTACTGATAAACTTCAATACAATATTGAATGTCGTCGTCGATGCCCATTATAGGGATACTGTTAATTATATTATTCTGCGAAATGAACTTTTCGGCAACATAACAAGTATATTCATTTTCCATGATAATCTAATTAACGGGATTAGCTGTAAAAACTAATAAGCCTATTTAATACTTCTGTTTTTATACAAATAATTGGTTACAATATTTCTATATAAACTACTATTTTTCTGAATCAGACTCACAAACTACGATTGAGACCAAGGATTCCAAGTAGTCTTCACGATCTAGTGCCATTCTCGTCTATCCGTTGATGAATTTGCTATCATGATGCTAATTTGAAGGGAATTTTTAAACGTTGATAGTTTAGTTAACTGTGTGTACTCTGATAAGTAAGTTATAATGATCTGACTATATCAATTCCCTATAATAAATCCCTATAAACCTGGTGACACTGATGAAAATATTTTGGACACTTCTAGGTTTAAAGTGTTACATCTGTTGACAGAAGTCAAATCAATGCCTGGAATCGTTGGAATCGGAATTGAGAATCGGGAATCGGTTTTAAAAAATCGGAATCGAAAAAATTTTGAATCGACCCATCCCTAATGAAGAATAAAACTTGTCGAAAGTCCTTTGTTGAAAAATTCATTGTCGGAATTGGTTGATTTATGTTATTTTGATTTTTATTACGGACACTTTCTATCACGATTTTAAACAAAATTTCACAACGTTTCGGGATCTGGAATCTAAACCTATCCTCAGGTGATTCCGTTCGGATTATTTAATAATCGTGTTATGTTTTAGGAACTATCACCCTGAGGACGGGATCAGATTCCAGATCCTTAAACGTTGCGAAACTTTGTTTTACCTAAAATTGTGCATAGTATTTGAAATAAATTTAAAATACAATACAATAGGCTTAGTTTATCTTTCTCCTTAATTATAAATTTTGGCACAGCCACTTCAATCAAAGGCAGTGAATACTTTAAAACTGACATATATAAAGTTAGTTTGTTAACCCTTTGAGGACCGACTGACTATATATCGTCAGTAGCTAGCACTACAAAAAACCCCGCTGACGAAATACCGTCAGCTAGTAATTTTTCATATTGTATATGCTCTCTGGAAAAAAATTCATCCAACTCATTTAATTTTAGATGTCTTTGGTTTTCTCTTTTATTATGTGGATGGTTTTTGTTGTAGTAGCTATAGCCAGAAATAAATAATGTGTTTGATCGTCTGTTTGTTTACTGCTAAGAACTAAAACAACAATATGTTGTATCAACATTTTCTAAAATAACATTTTTTTTTGCCAAAATCCAAATGAAAATTTGTACACACACTCTATAATGTAAGTAATAAATAATTAATGTTTCCTATGGATTTATTTGTTTTTTATTTGTTATCTGTGGAAAGTTAAATATAAAAAAAGAGAAAATCCATTTCATTTTTTGGCAGTTCAGATATGTATATTTTAAAATCTAACATCAATATATCATTTTTGGTTGCTAAGATAACTTATAAGCATTTTAGTAAAAAATCATCAAGATATCTTAAAAATAGGCCTTAGGACAAACCAGTTTATAAACCATTACGAAATGGTTTTTTTTTCGCATAGCCTTTTTTTATGGCACTCCTAGATGGTGTTGGCGTCCTCTTTTAAAACATTGTATTTAGTGTCAAATGTTCTGTATTGACAGTAAATTATTTTCTCGTTCGCACAATACATTCAGCGATTGTATATTGAGAATACAGTAACATTGATTATTATTTAAAGATTTATCATTAACTATTTATTACTGTAGGTAGTAGTAGATGTGCCAAGTGAAGTAAAGGAATCGTTTGAAAATAAAATAAGTCTTGATGAAACAACAGTACCTACTTGTTTCTAAGCCTACCGCTTGGAACTGGTGAAAAAGTACAGTAATAATTTTTTTCTTGCTAAAAGGGGTTGTATATTCAGTTAAAGGGTATAAGTAACAGGGCAAAGAAATCAAAACATATAATTCATAAAAAAACTGTTAATTCTATCACGCTAATAGCGTCGTGCAGTCGTAGGCTCGATTTTTGTTCAGACCGGAGGGCCACAGGCCGTTCTCACCGTTCTGCCCGACGGGGATGAGTTAACCTAATCTGGATCCGTATAAATTGGACTTAATACTAATTAGACTATAAAAGGGAAAAAGTAAAACTATAATAGTTTATTGAATTTTAAGAAAAGTTAAATTACTTTCCATAGTACATACAGTGCCTGGATTACATTTGCTTGGTTTTTTAAACTAGAATTTATATCTTAGCAGCCTCTTCCACGTAAACTAGCCACTTCATTTCATTATCATGGAATTAGTCATAATTATTCTTCTTAGGTATTCTATTCTGTATAAGAACTTCTTAATTTTTTACCTAGCAGTCTAGCCCAGTCTTACATACAACATAAAAAACATATCACAATAATAAGCATTGTTATTCGCATAAATTCATACCAACTCGAACAAGTTGTTTGAGAATAATATATTTGTAAAAATATGGATAGTTTGATACATGAAATCAGAATATAATGTTAATAGTCATGAGAAATAATTTTTATTAAAAAATAAAGATTGAGAAAATATATAATTACATACAAAAATTTTTAAAAAACTTATAAAGCTGCAAAAAAAAATCAAACAGTTTGCCCAATCCAATTGTTTTGTTTTGTTTCTCAAAGTTGTACATTTTTTTAAGAATAAACACTCCTTAGACTGATCTAATGTTTTCTTCACAGGAATCGGAATTTCATGTTGTCACGAAAAAACAAAGGAAAAAGAAGAGACGAACAGGTTGCGGGAGTAGAGGAGGTTCAAAACAGGATTACTATGGTGGAAGAGAAGGTGGATCCAACAGACTGTTGTATCAGTATAGGAGAGACCAGGGCACCTCACAGCCACGACGGAAGTCCGCCTCATCTGTCCCGCCTTCAGACAAAAGTGATAGTTCTGACCTTGATAGTGTTCACTCTTTGCCAGTATCCTCCTCTGCGAGGACTCGTGCTGGTCAAAACTCAGTGTCTGGGGGATCCACACCCCAAGCGTCATACGCAGACATCGCCAAGACCGCCGCTTCCCCGCCAGACGGTAGTCAAGTTAATATTGATAGACATGAGAAGTGCTCTCCCAATTCCTCGTTTTCCGACAATTATGAGACAAACTCAAGCCCCCAACAAACGTTACCTACACCATTAGCATCCTTAAAGAAGGATGCCATGACTGACACCACATGTGATACAACCCCCGCGATAACTACAGAAGACTATCCACCCTTAGAAGTTAAGTCCCCTGAAACTTGTACAGAAATTAATAAGCGTTCACGTAGTGTTGCGAGAGACATTGTAGCAATAGACAAAGTGTATGCGAAACCTGACTCTGTGATACCGAGTAGAACCAGTGGCGACGGGCCACGTTCTCTACCCAGTGACGTTTCGAGTGTTAAGTCGGCGGATAGCCTAAGTAAAAGACCACCTGTGATTTTGATGGACGAGCCATCAAGAGGGGATTCCAGAGTCCCTGAATTAGAATTCGGGTTCCCAGTGAACTACCTACTCTTACAAAGTGAAAACGAGTGCAATGAGCCGGCCGACTCACCTCCTCAAATTCCAGCTGTACCCACTCCTGCTCCAGTCGTTAGGGACCAGGGGTGCTACAGTTCAATATCTGACCCCAACCTCGTACAATACTTAAGTTCGGGTAAGTATTACTCTAAGTAATGGTTTCATACATTAAATATTACTGATACATATATAGGAGAGAACGATTATTTGCAATTACTGTGTTCATGAGGCTGACTTTAACCCTTTGCACTGGCATGGTCAGTAGTACTTGCTGTGCCAATGCTGCAGACAGCTCGTATTTAAGTCCCGTAATGTTGGTCAGCAGTACTGGCCGCGCTACATTCCTTGTCAGCTTGGCAGCCATGATTGACAACCTTTCCCACGAACTCGGAATAGTTTTTGCGTCAAACCTGGTTTGTTTACTACAATGTTTGTAAGGGCAATAAAAAGCCATTGTTAACAAATAATGTCAATTACAAAAGTATCTATTTCACAATTTTAATTTTACTTCTACATTTTCGTCATAGTCCAATAATTGCCTCAAAGTCATCTGAATTTAAATTTTCATCCATTGTTATGTTTCGTTCAATAAATACACTGTGTTTATTACTAAAATAAATTATGAATGATAAATTATAAACAAATAATAAAATGTACAGTTATTTAAAGAAAACAGCTATTATTAGCACCAAATATCACCTCTTCTCAGGAAACGCATCAGGGGAACTACAGAACAATGCACTAAGCATAACCTTAATTTCCAACACAGGTATGGTTTTAGAAGCGGTAATTCATCTGATTTGCTAGTTTATTAGTTTCTCGAAAGATTGTAGCACGTCCTAAACCTAGCACATAATATCCAAAAAAGAAACAGATGATTATATTTAGTGGCCAGTACTGCTGGCCTTTCAACCGCAACTCGTATTTAACCTTGTCCAGTACCA
Organism: Nephotettix cincticeps; assembly: GCA_023375725.1. Lineage (NCBI taxonomy): Eukaryota > Metazoa > Arthropoda > Insecta > Hemiptera > Cicadellidae > Nephotettix > Nephotettix cincticeps. The sequence goes on from CM041784.1 coordinate 57,839,857, forward strand.
CTGGCCATCCGAGTGGTGAGGACAGCTCATACAAAAATTAATTTGACTTGGCGAGAAAATGGTGATGGTCAGTTCAGCTGAACATCCGAGTGCACATGACAAGTTATAAATACTCGATCCTAGCGCAAAGGGTTAATGATACAGGGAGACTTCTTAAAAACAAATTACCTGCACAAGAATGTTCCTTTTAAGCAAGCTCAAGGCGATAATTTATTTTTAAAATCATGTTTTTCCACCGTGTATTATATTGATGAGCTAACGTATATTTTCTCTTGCTTACACATATACTGAATACTTTTAAAAATATAAAGACACGAAGAAAAAACACGAAAGTATCATCAAGATCAGAATGGCACTGAAACGAAGCGGGCCAAAATTTGTGGCAGAACACACATAATACCCGGTAATCAGATCAACGCTCAGTACGAGGCTGAGCTAACATTGAAGCCGGGTTGTTGACATCGCTCAAGGACGATATTTCCTGCCCTGCAGGAGTGGTGCCTTCACCGTGGGACATAAATTCTTGACCCTCGCAGCGAATGTGTTCATAATGACTTGCGTCACAGTTCACACAAAGGTTTTTTCCACTACATGTTACGCCTGAAGAGCATTATCCATTATAATTTAAGCTAATCAAACTAATGGATAGAACGTCCCTTCATCGACACTTGATAATGACGTTCAGAAAAAACATGTGAAACACAAAATCTTTGTGTGATCTGTGAATAAGGCATAAATTATTATTTAATTATTCTACATAGATAATTCAGGGCTTAAATAATAGATTTTAACAAATTTTTATAAAATACACTATTTTTATTTTTATCAAATTACTCTATAAAATAATCTTTTTAATTTTTTATAAGATTAATAAAATCCAATTTAAGGAAGTAAGAATCACTAAAAGTGAAATTAGCAGACAAGAATGCTCACTTGCGTTTAGCAACAGATGGTGTTAGGGTAGTAGCTGAAACAAACAATAGAACTCTAGAAATACTACTTGCAGTTTGCAATATCTGGATACAGAACACATGTGGTGCACGATACTTGTAATGCTTTAGTCATCATTAGCCGACGTGTACTCTACACCCGAGTACACCCTCAACCCTTTAAGCAGTAATGACGTACCGGTACGTCACAGATGGGGGGCTTCCCCAGTAGTAGGCTTATTACATCAAAAGTGTTCTCAGGAGAAAAAAATATACAAAATATTTGTTTTATGTCTAAATTAGAATATGAATGAATATTGTTTAGTTCACTGAAACTAACAGTGTTTTACTAAAAGTAATATAGAAATTCATATGTAGAACGTAAAGCGTTTGATCGTGTTAAATGCAAGCCAAGAACTAAACTACTGCACTGCGCGTGACAGTGACAGACTTAACCTCTATTGTTCAATCTTATACACACTCCAGACTACTTAACCAAATTAGCTGTAATGGCATTTTAACCAATCCCACACATCTCAGATGACTAGCCATGCATTGAATACTTGTTATGTAAACAAAACGTACTGGTCCGGTACGTCATTACTCCTCAAAGTTAAGTAATTCCACCCTCATTTGACAATTTCATGCGTATTAGATAATATAGATAGATAAATTTACAAGAGGACAAAATGTCTCACGCAAAATTCTTTTATTTCAAATATTACAAACTGTTTTGTTTTTTTTCAGGTTGGGAGGAAATAATGGAAAAGGTACGATCTGGTAAAGCCCACTATTATAATGGACAATAAAATCAGTGATATATTATACATAAATTTTTGTTATATTGTTTGTTTTATGTGGTTACTCCACAAATGTTTTTAGCTGTATTGAAAATGCAGCTTTGTGTTATCATTCTTAAATAATTTCAGTGCATTTAATCGTTCAGTTTTGAGAAACATGTTTAAAATGTTCTCGCAAACATGCAATAGTTATATAAGGTAATTACACTTTTTGAAGATACAGTTGACCTTGGAGGGGCGAAAAAACCAGTGATCATTATGTAATACTTCGCCCGAAATACTGTTGTTTTTATTACTTTGTTAATACAGGTCAAAAGAAATTTTCTGTACGTAGTTAAGATAAGCATCAGTGACAGATTAACTAAAGTTGTGTTTTTTTTGAGAATTTTTACATTGTGCGTCACTTCTGATCATGTTTATTTTGTTGATTTTATATGAGATTTTGTTCAAACGGTTAGTTGAAGATATTGCCAGAATTAAAGAATCTTCTATGTAGAAATTTTTAGAACACCATTTTTTACTCTGTTAATTTCCATTCTGATGCCTGTAAAGTAGAAAATTATTAAAAAAAACAGGTTGATTGGCATTCCAAGTCATGACTATTTTATTGTCAATAGAAAGGATTCGAATGTTTCTTTATTTAATTTATCCACGTGTGGATGTTTCATTAGATTAACAAAAATAATTCCTTTTTAATGATTACCGTCGAAATCATTTATATTTATATCAATATTTACTTTCTAGGGTTGTAAATCCCTCTAACATTAAAAAATGTTTTAAAATCTCTTTGTGAATTATTTGTGTTGCTTTTCACAGAAATAAATTGTTACTATTCATTATCGGGTTGGTAATAACCAAATATATAGTTCAACATAAATTTATGATTTTTAAAATCAATGTCAATTTAAATAGCATTTAAATTTGTTCAGTGTTCATTGAGCTTTCCTTAGTGGCTGTCATACAAAAATGTTTTGATTGTATCCCTGCTGTAAGCAGTACAGATAATCTTATAAATTTTCCCTACTACTACCCATATAATTTATTTTTTACAAATTTTTATTTTTTTTAAATCTTTGCATGAGCAATGGAAGGGCATCTGTATTAAGCACGTGGTTTATTTAAATTTTGCTGGAATTTAACTAAATTTTTTCTAAATTTCAAAACTATTTTCATACAAACTGAGTTTTCCAACTTCTTTTACCTATTTATAGGTAGATTATTAAATGGTTATCATTCTCCTCTTTTCACATTTACATGTTTGCTCTCAGGTTTTAGTATGCTTTTAAAATTTAGAATCAGTTGTGAATTATGAATCACACTATGATCTTAATGATGATGATTTTAATATTTACTTATTAATTATTTCGCTTCATTTTTACTTAAAATCTGTTTCATTGATGAAACTTTGTTTCTATATAAGTAAACTAAAAATGCAATCTACACGATAGCATAACACATTCCACGCTTGATCTATTCATACATTCATCATTAATTTATTCAACGGCATAATTTCAAGTGCAGAAATTATTGTTGCTTAAAGTTTTCTAAAAATGTTTAAAAATTTCTGCATATTGAATATTTTTTAATTCTATCTTGGCAATGTTTTCCGTGTAAGTATCAAGTCAGCCAAACTGTGTTTATTTTTAAGGATTCAAAGTGAAACTAAAGAAACAGTTTTACCAATAATTTTATAATAGTTTTTACAATGTTCTTAGTCTAATCAAAAGTGTCGCTAGTATCTTTGTTTGTTTACGTTGATGTTATTTAACAAGATCATATATCTGTCAATGGTTATTGGTATCCAACAGTTTCTGTAATAAAACCATTCAATTTCTGTATCAGTTAAATAACAAAAAGAATGTCAAAGTTAAACAAAGTTTGCACTGCAAAGAATATTTGTATTTATAATAAAATTGTTATTTCTTTATTAAATTCAGTTCTCTTTGTATTTTCCTTTTAGCTCATTTTCTAATGAAATAATGTCTTCAGATTGAAAATACTAGATGTCGCGTTTGGGAGCTGCTGTCGTCGCCCAGTGGCGACCCTTGGCCAGGTTGTTTTGGGGAATTTTGTTATCCCCCGCCTCATTCATTAAGATATTTATTTGCCTTTTCATAACATGCATTATGACAAGTCGTAAAATAAGTTATACTACATAGTATTTGTCAAAGATAATTGAAAAAATATATATTTCTCAACCTAGTGTGGCAATTTCAAAAAATTTACTAAATTAAAAACAATATAAAAGGTTTGATGAATGTATGTCAAACAACTGATTTATTAGCAATTATGCAATTAGGTCTACTTTCAAAGATACAAAGTAGGCTGCATTAATCACATATTATCTTGAATTTTAAAAATCACATGAATCGATGTTAAAAATAAATCAAATAGTATTTATTAAACTATCTGTCATTCTAAAAAAATCATCAATATGATAACAAGGGTGATCTATAAAAAAAATCAAGAATCTATTCAGTTGTTTTAATCTAAACAAGTCCCAGCCAAATGAATCTTATTGAATAGCCTGATACCCATAACAATGTGGCCCGTTCTGGTTTTTTCTAGACGTACTTGTGGGAGATCAATTTTACTATTATTTTTAGTATTAACATCGTAAACCTGTTTTTTAGGCTCTAATCATATCTGTGCTTTAATATATACAAGTTGAAAAATGTTCAAGTTAACTATTGTCATGATTTCCAATTCTACAAACAGTAGTTTACAATGAGCTAATCTATCAGCTCTTAGCATGATCCTTACAATCTTTTTTTGCATCAGAAGGACTTCATATAATTTGGTAGAGGTACCATAGAATATAAGTCCATAGGAAGCTGATTGAAATTATTCAAATTAGGCTGTGCACATAATGTATTAATCTAGAGAAAAGAAAACTTACTCTCGACACTCGAATTGTAATTAGTCGATATGCGGGGCCCATGTAAGTTTTTTATCTATTAAAACTCCTAGAAACTTAACATACTCATCTGAGACTCTTCTATCAGGTACATTCCTAAGACCAGAAATCACAGTTTTTGTTTAGTCATGATTTAGTTGAAGTTCATTGGCAGCGAACCAGTCAGAATAACTATAAACTCCTAGAAACTTAACATACTCATCTGAGACTCTTCTATCAGGTACATTCCTAAGACTAGAAATCACAGTTTTTGTTTAGTCATGATTTAGTTGAAGTTCATTGGCAGCGAACCAGTCAGAATAACTATCTGCCACTTTCTTAACATCCCTACTTAATAAATCTATATCAGAGCCGCAAGACAAAAAAGTGAAATCGTCCGCATACAAATAAGTTTTACAGGTAACACTATTTGGCAGGCCATTAATTGCAACTATGAATAAGAAAGGGCAAAGAACACCACAGCCTACATCTAACATGGTTGACTCTCACCACTGACACAAACCACCTGCCTTCTGCCCTTTAGGTAGGAAGTTAATAGGTCAAGAGCAGTACCACCGACCCCATTGTGGTGTATATTTGACAAAAGCGTTCGGTTGACACAATCAAAGGCCTTGCTTAAATCGCAGAATTTTTCCTAAGCGAAGCCCCTGCCTCAAGAACATAATGAATTTTGCCAATGAACTCACCAATGGCACTATATAACCTTCTAAAACCAAATTGAGATTCTGAAAACAAGCCAAACTTTTCGAAATGATGGCTCAATTGATTAAAAATGACACTTTCCATCACTTAAAAAAAAACAGGAACCAAAAAGACAGGTTTATAATTTGATAGATTTACCCGCTCGCCTTTCTTATGTATAGGGGTGACTGGAGATCTTCAGAAAACCAGGGAACACCCCTAACATAAAACGAGGTTTATGACAATGGCGAGTGGCCCTGCTATAACATCACTGACACTCTTAATTAATTATGTTAGTATTGTCAATCAATTTCTAAATTAAGCTTTAAACTTTATTGTGTTTAAAGACAGCATTAACCATACTTATTTATAGAATTAAATATTTACTACTTACGACACAATTTGTATCATGTCGTAAGTACACATTATTTGTATAATGTGTATTGCGTTTAGCAGGGTAAGTTCTTTGCTGAGCATCCACCTCACACCCCCGCCTATACTACTGCACTAAAAATGTTAAAACATTTTCCAGCTGGGCTTAACAAGGCTTTGCTGGGCTTTTGCGTATATTTTTGAAGAACTAAGATCTTGAGAGGGTCAGACAGGATTTTTATGTGAGTTAATGTTACCACAGTACCAATCAGAGAAATTATCTCTACATCCAGGACCCAGGTATACAATAATAAAGAATGAACTTAGCATTAACAATAACTTATAGGGCACAATCAAAGTTGTTGGTTTGCTGAGGACAGTTAATCTCATGCAGGCTAGTTTAAGGTATTTTCAACTTAATTAAAATGTTAAGAACTGATTTTTTATTCACCTCTGTGATATAATCAAAGAGATTACCAATGCATGTAGTTCATTTCAGTCAATGTATAAAAGAGACCAGTTAGAACCAGTCAGCTACCTTAGTTTCATTACTATTATTTACACGACAGATTACAAAACAAGAAATAAAGAAACTATTATGTCATTTCTGAATTCATCAGATCCCAGATAAATTAAATAAGCTGGGTCTAAAAATAATATTCCCATGATGGGATTTATATTGTTATTTATTTCACGAAAATATGCCAAATTATTATGTTTGTTGGTACATTTTATCATTGCTGAGGAGCTTAGTGTTGTTCTCGCCAATATCTGAAAGTCTCGCTCCCGCACCGTGCCCTGCAATGAGTGAATTTACTGCTTCAGATCACTAATCTCACTGTTTCTTTCGTCTGTTCCTTCTCAATCTCAACTTCAGATTGCAACACTAGATGAAAATTTAATTAACTGGGATTCTTAGCTATAGAAAACATAATTTGTAACCTTGATTACAAAGCCTCCTAGTGAGATTATTTTTGAAATCAAAAGATATTATTATTAATAGATAATTTTCCCTTGCACAGACAGTAGGCGGAAAAACGTAATAGGTCCATGGGCGGAAAATTCGTAAAACCACCCCTGAGTTAAGACACAAGCATAGATCCAAAATTTAAATTGCAAGGAAATAACTCTCCAATACTTTTTCATCGCCTTTTACACTCGCCTGAAGCAATTCTTCTCAAGGAAAGAGGTTTATATAAACACCTAAGGAGTATTGAGGTCATAAACAGAAACAATATTTCTCATTTTTATTTATTTATAAAAACCATAAAAATATCTTACAAAATTCTTAAGTTACCAAATTTCTTGATAATTGACAAAGGTAAATAAGAGAGCGCCAATTGGCAAAACTATCTAATGCCAAATGGAAGAACATATTACTTAAAACTGTATCACAAATGTAGAAAACAATGTGTCATGTATAAAATGTTATTTTTATATCTTAAATTACTAAAAATAATGCATTCTAAATAAAAAAATCTATGATATAGAAAAAGTTTTCTTATACCTTTTAACATGTTTATAGGTGATATGTTTACTTAGTTGAAGGTTGATAATTAGTGTGTACATAGATAAAAATGTGATGATAAGTGCTACGTACCAAATGTTTTAATTAAACAATTAAATACATGAAAATACCAAACATTGCTGTTTGTTTTAGTATTGCTCAAACTGTTTAATTATACTTTACTTAGGAGTTAACATTTAAATCTTGTGGCACTTAGATCAAATTCCAAATATACTTTATAATATTATGTAGATTAACATGTTTTTATTTCAACTGAATATTGAATATTAAGACTTTTCTGGTAGTAAAATGTTGCTTTGCTGGTCAAAATTTTGAAGCCTTTCTGAGTATTAAATCACAAGTTTTAATAAATGTTTTCCTAAATCAGGAATGTACTGTTAATTGTTTATCACATTAGAAATAAAAAAAGAAAATATCTGTGGTCCACATATTATAAATATCAACTTTAGTGTTATCTTGAGTGTTGTTGTACAAAATATAGGACAGATAACATGAGTAATGTAGTACAATATGTATTGTCTCATATTTGCCAATGACGACATCTTGAATCACATTCATAAGTTTGATCCAATTACTTATTAAAAAAATAGTTCCCAAATAATACATGCACCATGATGTATAAGTCTTTCAATAATTGAGTCTTATTAGTTTGTGCTTTGATTTTTGTTAAGTAACCTAGTAAAATTACAGCAAAGTAAGGCAGCTAACACAACCGATTGTGAATAGCTACAATTTCGGATAAATTATAAACTACAAATAGAAAAAAAGACTAGTATGAGTCAAAATTATTGCATGACTACTAATAAACATGATAATTTGGAATAAAATGCAATAATCATTAACTTTTACCACTTTAAATTACAATTTCAGTTCCTGAGAGTTTTGATGTAGTTTTAATCATAGTTGTAAAAGGAATATGATTGCATTTAGTTAAAGGATACAAATATAAATGATAGTACAATGAGTTCATTCACCCTTAATTATTAAATTAATTTTCAAAGCTTAGGTTTAATTAAAAACAATATCCAACAGTTACAATTATAAACAGATATCAAGCTTCCACTACAAAATCTTTGATGAGAATTAAAAAAGTCTTGTTAGATCTGCTACACCATCAATTAACAAAAAATTAGAATTATTCCATGTAGAATATCTGCTAAAGAAAATTATAAATCTGTACAAATATGTATTTTTGAGTGAAAAAATATTATGACAGACATTACCTCAACAATCAGTTAAGAATTGTAACCATTAGAGATGGCCATATGGACACTACTAGACTACAACAAAATCGCTGGGAACAATGGGTCATGAAAACACAATAATAAAAGTTGCAAATTACATTTTCCCATTAATCTTTTATGAGAATCCAACAAAACCAATATAAGCAACCATTACTCTATTATATTAAGTTCTCAATTCTTCACAAAATGGATGAACATTGACAACGCCTGTTAAGATTTAGACCTTTCGGGCAAGATACCATTGGCTACTTGGACTAAACTGTTCTGAAAGAATTAAGAACTCACTGATTAACGGTCAGGGAGAGCTTATTACATGGCTTTTTTAAATCCAAAAAAGTTACAGACATAAAGGTAAAATAACCTCTAAAATTGTGCGTCTTTGTGATTGGAAGATACATTTCTCTAGTATCTTAATCCTTGTTAATAGTAAACTTATCCACACAACGCCTGATTCATATTTCACACACTTGTTTCAACAACATTCTATCCTTTCCTGGAATGTTACTTTAGAGAATTCATTTATTTTAATAAGGCACACTTATGAGCAAAAGTTTTATAAGTGGTAACACACCTTTCTTACATTCTGGTTTTGATTTTAATTATAAATATATATTTACAGTTGAAAAATAACCATTTTTGTACATAATCTGACATAAAAGTGATATTTTTCAAAATATATAAAAACAAAGAAAATAAAAAAGGGGGTTACTCAACAACTATTACATTTCTGAAACACTAGACTGAAATAGGTAGACATCTTACTGTCTCATTGTTTTTGCAACTGGCACTAAATGCCTTATTCCTTTGGAGCCATGAATAAAAACATTATATTTGATGAATCTAATGAATGGCCATTGCATCACTCAATGAAAACTAGGGGCAACACTATTCCTATTTGAGGTATAGTCCCCTTTCCTTTATTTTCTATACAAATCAAACATGAACCACATTTTAAACATGATGCCTTAAACGATTATACTCCTCGATACACAGACTCAGGGTCAATCATTATTGCCATTTCTATAGGAGGTTTTACCCCACGCTATTTCTTCCTCAAGATCCCTCCACCATTGAGGAGGCCAGTGAAAACCTCCACCAATAAAACCCTATGGCGATGACCCCTGCAAAGTTCAGAACCAAATGTTGGTGCCCCTAGTACAACCCTACTGAAACCATTTTATCCCCTTCAAAATTGCATAAGATGAGGAATTTAAAAAAAATCATAATTTTGTCTCAATATTATCCAAAAATAAATTTAAACTATTATTTTTGATTTAGATTTATTTATGGCTCAGGTTGAAAAGTAATAATACTATGAACTACCAAGGCAGGCAAGGAAATATTGGCAAAACTGTATAGAAAGATATTAAAATATTGGTTAAAAATAAATACCTGAAGCACGAATCCTTAGTCTAAAAATTTTATCTTACTCGCTTAATAACATCATTAGGCTTTTCACAATATTTATCTAACTTGAAATAAAAATAAAACTATCATTTATTTAATGATCAAAAACATTACCAACACTACAATTTTAAATAAAAATAATAGTTAAAATGTCTGTACATAACATTTTATATAATATCAAATTAATTACCTATTATAATGCAAAAAATCAACATTGATGTGATAAATACTAAATTTAAAGGCAAATTACCAATCGCCCTTCTATTGATATGGACAGATCAACTTTATCTGAAATACAACCTATATAATGTGCGGATATTTTTAAAGATTTGTTTGAGTCTTATAATTTTATCGATAGAATGAGAATTCAAGGATGAGATCTTCAGAGCTATCGGCAATGAGATTGGCATGGCAAGCGATATTCCATTAAAACAAGCCACAGTCCTTAAGATTGTTCTTTATAATGACGTCTGTGACGGCATCAAACACAAACTGAATGTTGTTTGTGTCAGTCGCACATGTGAAGTGGGTGTAGATTTCCTTCTGATCCTTCCTCTTATTAAGATTCTCAAACTTCATCTGTATATAGGCAGCCGCCTCTTCGTACGTGTTAGAACCTATCAAACAAAATGGCATTAGATAACAGACATGCTTCTTAAATTTATCACTAGATTGTTTTCTGATTAGGTTATTACCAGGCATGATTACTAAACAGGCTGGAATAAACTCTTGCACGAACTGATGCTTCTTCATGATTGGTCGATAATACTACAGTAAACAGGATGTATGAAGTTGACGCAACGAACAAAGACCTTGTAAGCGAAATATCTCTATCTCTGTCACACTCACAGCTGATAAATTAAAATTGGTTGGAAAATGTAGAGAAACTCATAAGCAATATTCTCCACACAATCAGAGTTTGAAAAAGTTCACTAAGAGGTCGCTAGAATGCGCCGGCTGACGGGTTGCGTGATGACGTGAAACTAACGTCAAACCACAGTAGTGTCTTTTTTCGCGTGATGTGGAACTCACGTCAAACCACCTAGCAGGGTTACAGTAATTGGATGACTTCTTGTTTACGTGCCCAATTTCGATCTCTGAACTAGTGAAAACCAATTAAAGCCGATAAGGCATAATTAGAGTGAAGAAACATATCAACTCTAAAGATTAATCATTTACCTGTGTATTCTGGAAAACATATAGTCAAAGGGCTCTTTGTTATCTTTTCCTCAAAAAGGTCTTTTTTGTTGAGGAAGAGAATAATCGATGTTTCAACAAACCATTTACTGTTACATATCGAATCAAACAATTTCATTGATTCTATCATTCTGTTCATTTCTTCATCTTCTGCGAGCACCAAATCATATCCTGCAACAAAATTGAGATAATGCTAACTGCAGTATTCATTGATAGTTTAAAAGTTCTGACACAGTTGTAGCTCACCACTGTTAGTTAACTCTAGCTTGCCTATGTGACTAATTCAACACAAAATACCTCAAACTATTGCTGTCTTTGATTACACCAAGTATGATAAACAATTGATCTAATTTCAAATAATATAAAATATTAAATTGCACGGATCTAAAGCTTGCATGCCTAGTCAAAACATCCAAGACAATTAAGTACAATGGATTCTAAATCATAAAAAATTAAAATCCTTGATTAAAATTAGATTTTTAAAATATATTTTTTCTTAACCAAGAAAAATTACAAGGAAATTATAAGGAACAATTAAAGCATGTCCACAGAAAATATTTTCATTTATTGCATGACGCACATGTTTAGATGGATTTGACGTTCTCAGCTGTTCTTTAATGAATAAGACTACAAGTCGTCTGTTAGTTTTTTCTCAAGCTATGACTATTACATTGACCATGAGAAGTACAGACCATTTGGTGCTGCATTCTAGTGGACTTTTATGAAACTACGTCCATGCCACATGCTCTGCAGTATCAAATGTTCCTACTAGGTAGAAAAAACCCTGCGCTACTGAACTGCGGTGCGCCAACATACGCTGCAGTTAAGGGTTGACTAATCAACATCCAAGAACAAAAAAGAGAAAAGATAATAACTCAAAATATTCCAAGCACAAATATATAATAATAACTGAATTGTCATACATTTGTGAAAAATGCTGCATTATTCAGGGTTACGTGCGACTAGGGTATTGAAAAGACCTCAAATCCATCATTGTGTATTTCACTTACTTTCTAGATTTGTTGCCTATTTCCCTGATTTTCCCAGACTGGAATTCCTTCCCCTGACTTTCCAGGATTATCCCTGATTTCCCAGAATGTAGACACCCTGAATAGATATAACTAAGGTGAAAATTTTACTACTTTCTTGTTTCAAACAAAATCTATAATTTAGCCTATATTTAGATTTTTTTAATCTTACCTGAAAGTGCAACACAAAATATGATGGCAGTCACACCCTCAAAACAGTGGATCCATTTCTTCCTCTCGGATCTTTGACCTCCAACATCAAACATTCTGGAAGAAAAATATTACTTACATTAATGTTCAGAACATTTAGCAGGATTAAATAATAAAGGTTTAATGGTTTTTCTTTGAGTTATGCAAATGGCTAATACTGTTATGCTTTTTTGTTCTTTTTACACCAGAGGCATTTTGTAATAGTCAGAGAGAGATTGTCCACAAACGCTTTTTGGAAAAGCGGTAGAAACCCAAATGGCACTGTATGACAAATGTTTGGTTATTTAATGTATTTTTATGGTATTGACAGGTTTTAAACATTTTGTCACTGTTAGTAAAACTTGGGTAACCTACTTATTGTCAGTGCTATATTTTATAGTTTTGCAATGGTAGGTAGAGAATTTAATTTGATTTATAAGCTCTTGGCACACACTAAAAAAAATTAGTAGATCAATAATGCTGATTTTGTTATTCTAAATAACACTTACTTGAAATGTAGCCCTTTGAAAGTAAAGTGGGTTTCGATTATTCCTGTAGTTTTTACTCGAGTTCGTAGGACATCTTGCTGGGTGGGAATGTAGTTAGGCTGGGCGATTCTGTCCAGAGCGTTGAGATAGTAAGCTGCGGAGTCGTTAAGCTGATATTCTCGAGACCGAGAAAAACATAGTTCGACACCAGGATCTTGCCAGAGCTTCTTCATCAACATTACAAGTTCCGGTGTCAATTCACCCTCCTCAGCAGCACTAGCAAGCGTAAAAAACTGCCGAGCTGCATCCTGCCAAATTTGATATACATTAGATTGGCCTAAAATAACTTAAAAAGGAAGTTTCAATTCAGAATCCTTGTCACTTTAACCAACAGGTCAAATGCTGTTTGTGAGATCGGGTCGGATATTAAAAAGAGTGATGTCGAAATCAACCTTTGATGAAAGAGCTCATCCTTTGACACATCACACACACCATATATAGTCCTGTTGTCCTCTCATCTAAAACCTGACAAAACTAAATTGCATGGGTTATTTATTAGAAAAAATGTATATTTTTTGCATAGTCAGAGAGTGACTACATACAAATGCTTTTTGGGAAATCGGTCCAAACCCAAAATGGGCATCCCGAGATTTGAACCCAAGACCTCTTGCACCAAAGTCCAAGACGCTAACCACTAGGCTAGCAAGACACTCAATTTTTCTGCACTAAGATTGTCAAGACTGATGAAAAGACATATTTATTGAGTATAATTATAGATTTGGTAAGTTTATCCCATAATACATTTGCAATGTTATTCTGGCAAAAATAATGATAAAATATAACATAAAACTAATTATTAAAAAATTAGAATCTTTAAAATACAAAGCAGCTATGGTAAATGTGTCTGCCATTAAAAAATTTAGACACATCACATCAGTTTTAATTTGAACAAATGAATGATTGAAATACAAGGTGTGAGATAAAAGAGAGTGAAATACAGAAGAAACCTGTAGGGTTGAATTGAATTTCTCTAATTCATTTGAGAATCAATTATAAAAATACAATTGAACTACCGGTAGGATATTTCAACACCATAATTAAAAAGACCTTACTGTAACAAGCTGTTTGTTTGTAAATGTTTACATACATTTACATTTAGAAGCTATCACACATCTTAAAAATGTTCAATTATACCAAATAGTTTGTTCGTTGAAGATTAAAATATCATTACTTACAGCTTTACTAGGGTCTGCAAAGTCAATCCTCAACTGGCCCATAGCTCTGATGATAGCCATAAGGCTCTGTATTGTATTGCTGTACACGACAGGTCTATATTGCTCGCATTCTTCTTTAGAGTATCCTGTCTCGTGGATGATTTTCATCTGCTTCACGATTGTACTCTTGCCCGACTCTCCCGCTCCTGGAAATAATTTGTCAAACATTTTAAAAATGATCTGATTGGAGAAGATAGTATTTATTTTCAGTTACATCATAATAAATAGTAAGTAGGTCAATAACAATTTAGGGCCTGAAAATAAGAATATTCAGTTAATTCTTTTGATAGTGTTTTCGTCTTCTGGACATAAACCTTCTATGACAAAATATCCTTCTTTACATATGTCTATGTATTTAATTTTTAATATATTAAGAACAGTAGCCTAATAACTAAATACTGTACTTGATGCATTCAAAGGAAAAGTTGGTAGCGAGTAAACAAATTTGCAATCAATATTACCGATGTGATGAAGGGATAGCAAATAAACTCAGGAGTAATGTCCTACTTCTGTCAAGTCTATCCAAGAATAAAAGAAAGGATTTAATGAGTAGCTTATTTATTAAGGTGTTATTATTTTAGAGGTGATGTTAGTGGCTAGAAATGATTCGTAATTGGTAATAAACCAAAAATGTTCTTTGTTATATTTTGTATTTGTAGTTTTTTTATCAATATTAAATATTAGTTGTAAAAAATAAATTAAGGCTTTCAAAAGATATTTTTAGGATCCAATGAATAGTAAGTCTGAATAGTATCCATTAGTATGTGTGATATATTGCCTAAGTTTTTTATACCTTAACTGTCCTAAAAGTACATATTTTTTTACTAAAAATTATTACAGTATTTTTTTGTTACAAAAATTAAATTAAAGAGGAAAAACCCATTTATTTTAAGACGTAGAATTGGTGTTTTGATTTACATTTCTTCTGGTGTCTTCTAAACCAAGAAACGTATCATAGTCTACTTTGGGGATTAATAATAAAGAGGAAATTATCTATTAATGTTTCAAACTAATTATTAGCAGTTCATAAAACTAATAAATAAACATGACAAATGAACTTTGCCGGACGTGAGACGAAAACAAACAGCTGCGCAGTCAGCTGTTTCGGTTTAGAGCCATCTGTAAAGTCGCTTACAAATACTAGGGCATAAGGAAACAATTTATAAATGAACGCTATAATTATTCCAGATGGTCTAATAAGGCTTGTATCATTTTGGTTTTAATTAAATAAGTAAATCTTTTTTATATCTACTATTTGTTAATGTAGTTGTAGTAAACTGTAATATGACTTCAATAATATTATTTGTACTTAATAATAAACTTCATTCTCTATTTAAATCTACCTATGCTCTTGTCAGTTTTTGCTACGCTTGTTTTGATCAAAATGTCAAACCTTCATAAAATGAATGATTTTGTGAATTCTATTATACAATGACCATTAAAAGTAGATTATGAGAAAATAAAAACTTATGATTTCTCTGTAAATGGATGATTTATTTTT